>UESW01004186.1:707196-1098653 GCA_900491605.1 Calamus simplicifolius
TCTCTTGTGTACTTTGTTTGGTTGATAAAGATTCCCTCTTTGCTTTGTTTGATTTGGAGTCCAAGGAAGAAGTTGAGTTCTCCCATCATGCTCATCTCGAATTCTCCCTGCATTAACTTGCAAATTCTTGACAAGAGATTCGTTAGTAGCACCAAAATAATGTCATCAACGTATATTTGTACTACAAGTAAATCTTTACTTTTCTTTTCAAAAATAAGTTTTATCAACATTTCCTCTTGTAAAATCATTTTCAATTAAAATTTACTTAACCTATCATACCAAGCTCTAGGTGCTTGTTTCAAACCATATAAAGCTTTGTGCAATTTAAAAACGTGATTTGAAAATTCATGATCTTCAAAACCTGGTGGTTGTTCTACATAAACTTCTTCATTTATAAATCCATTTAAAAATGCGCTTTTACATCCATTTGAAATAATTAATGTTCATATGACATGCAAATGCAAGTAATAGTCTAATGGCTTCTAATCTAGCTACAGGTGCAAAGGTTTCATCAAAATCAATACCTTCTTCTTGATTATATCCTTTTGCAACAATCTAGCTTTGTTTCTAATTACTATGCCATTTTCATCTAAGTTTATTTCTAAAAACCCATTTTGATCCTATTACTGAATGATTTTTAGGTCTTTCAACTAAAGTCCAAACATTATTTCTAGTAAATTGATTTAATTCTTCTTGCATTGCTAACATCCAATTATTATCTTTTTCAGCTTCTTCTATAGTTTTAGGTTCAATTTGTGATACAAATGCAAGATGATTACTAATATTTCTCATTATGATCTAGTTCTTATTCCTTGAGATGGATCACCTATAATCAATTCCTTGGGATGACTATGAGCATATCTCCAGTCTCTTGGAAGATCTATATCATTATGATCAATATTAACATCATCATCCTTATGTGAATCATCATCTTTAGCTTCTTGCTCATGATCAGAAGATACTTCAATATTAAGTTTTTCAAGATCTTTTTCAATTATGTTTGTATCTTCCTCATCATCAATCTTTTCAGAACTAGATGCTAAAGACTCATCAAAACTACATGAATGGATTCTTCAACTACTAAGGTTTTCTTGTTAAATACTCTATATGCTTTACTAGTTTGAATATCCTAAAAAATTCCTTCATCAGATTTAGCATCAAATTTTCCTAAGTTGTTTTTACCATTATTATGAATGAAAATTTACATCCAAATGCATGAAAGTATTTTATATTTGGTTTTCTTTCATTCCATAATTCATAAGGTGTTTTCTTTAATATTGGTCTTATTAAAGCTCTATTTAAGATGTAACATGCTGTGTTAATAGCTTCCGCCCAAAAGTACTTTGGTAGTTGCTTTCACATAGCATGGTACGGGCCATGTCTTCTAGAGTCCTATTTTTTCTTTCAACTACACCATTTTGTTGTGGAGTCCTAGGGGCTGAAAATTATGATTAATTCCATTTTCAGTGCAAAAATTTTCAAATAAGTGATTTTCAAATTCAGTTCCATGATCACTTCTTAGAGATACTATGGTAGTGTTTTTCTCATTTGTGACTTTCTTGAAGAATTTCAGGAATATCGAGAAAGTCTCATCTTTGTGAGCTAAAAACATTACCCAAGTATATCTAGAATAATCATCTACAATCACTAGACCATATTTCTTTCCTCCTAGACTTGTGGTTCTAGTTGGTCCAAAAAGGTCCATGTGAAGTAGCTCTAGCCTAGAAGTTGAAACAAATTTTTAGATTTGAAAGAACTTCTAGTTTGTTTTCCAAATTGACATGCATCACATATTTTATTTTCAAAATCTAATTTAGGTAAACCTTTAACTAAATCCATTTTAATTAGTTTTGAAATAAGGTGTGTGCTTGCATGACCTAATCTACGATGCCACAACCAACCAATATCATTTATGTTAGCATTATCAGCAATTAGCAATGACTACTTTAGATAATTTGTCTAAGTCAACTAAGTACATTGCCATGTCTATAACCAGTAAAAACAATGCTATCATCAATAGAATTAGTTACAGTGCAAAAGAAGATTTAAATGAAACATTAAAGTTTTTATCACATATTGGCTTATACTAATTAGATTATGCTTTAAACCATCAACATAAAGTACATTATCAATAAATGTAGATGGAGTTATGCGAACTTTACCAAGGCCCATAATTTGACCTTTACCGTTATCGCCAAACGTCACAACTCCACCTTTCTTTTCTTCTAGGGTGATGAATTCATCTTTGTCACCCGTCATATGTCTTGAGCAGCCACTATCAAGGTACCACTTTTTCTTTGATCTTTTGGCTACAAGACATTCCTGCAACATAATTTAAACTTTATGTTTAGGTACCCAAGCTTTCTTGGGTCCTTCATGGTTAGTAGCAACAAAAATTGTTCCTTTCGGAACCCATATTTTCTTGCTTTAATATTTAACTTTGTTATTATTTAATGTTTTGCATTCAAATGATTTATGACCTTTTTCATTACATTTAAAACAAGTTATATTACTTTGGTTGGCTTTTACAAAAATATTCTTTAAAGATTTTTGTTTCTTAATGTGTTATATCCTAAACCAGCTTTGTCAAAAACAGCTTTTTGACTATCTAAATCATGTTAAGTTTAGTTGACTTAAGTAAATTTCTCAACAATGTCTTATATTTTTAACATCTTTCTTAAGATCATTTTCATTGATTCTTTTTCTTTAATTAGATTTTCATTTTCAGATTTAATCAAATCAAGTTTCTTAAGTGTTTCTTTTTATCTTTTAAATTAACTAAGATTTAATTCATTTTTTCTTTAATTAAATTTAATTTTCATTTTTAAAGATTTGTATTTCTTTTTCAAAATTTAAAATCAATCATTAAGTTCATTAAAAGCTTCAAACATTTCATCAAATGTAAATTCATCATCGGGGGTTTCGGAACTTACCTCTTCGTTGTCGTCCGCCATGAAGCAAACATTTGCAACTTCTTTTGTTCTTCTTCTTCGGAAGAAGATTCTTCACTGTCAGTCCAAGTTGCCATGTAGGCCTTTTCTTTTTCTTGTAGGCCTTTTAAGTAAAGGACATCATATCTAAAATGCCCGGCTTTTTACACTCATAGCATACTAAGGGCTCTTTCTCTTTGTCCTTTTCCTTTTTCTTTCTTTTCTTTTCTCCTTCCATTTTGCTCCAAATTCTTTTTGTGGAAGGGCCTCCTTTCTCATAAACTTCTTGAATTTCTTGCAAGAGAGCAGTCTCATCATCATCATCATCTTCATCATCGCTGCTGCTTCTTCCTTTTCTGCAGCTTTGAGGGCAATGGTCTTCTTCTTTTTGACTCTCCTCATTGACATTGTTTCATTGAAGCTCATGGGTCATCAGCGATCCAAGAAGCTCCTCTAAGGGTAGTGTTCATTGAGGTCTTTGGCTTCTTGGATTGCTGTCACTTTTGCTTCCCAAGTCTTGGAAGTGACCTAAGAATTTTGCGAACAAGATCAGATTAGTATAAACTTTTCCAAGACTTTTCAAACCATTCACAATATCAGTGAATCTAGTGAACATGCATGTGATGGTTTCAGTTTGTTCCATGTAAACAATTCATATTTATGAACCAAAATATTTATCTTTGATTCTTTTACTTGGTTTTGTTCCTTCATGTGTTATTTCCAACCTATCCCAAATTTCTTTTGCGGAATTACAAGTTGAGATTCGGTTGAATTCATTTGATCTAAGGAACAATATAAAATATTAATGGCTTTAGCATTTAGTTGTGCCATTCTCCTATCATTATCATTCCAATCCCTTTCGGGTTTAGGAACAATAGTGCCATCAATAAGGTGTGTGGGTGTACTAGGTCCATTAATTATTACTCCCCAAATTCATAGTCAGAAGCTTGAATGAATATCCTCATTCTAGCTTTCCAATATGAATAGTTGGTTCCATTAAATAAAGGAGGTCTATTCGTAGAATGACCTTCAGCAAAACATGAACCACTTTGTGTTGCCATAAGGATCTTTAGCTCTTGATCGTGAGATCAAATTCTAAATGAGCACTTGCTCTGATACCAATTGTTGGCCCAGATGGCAACCCAAGAGGGGGGGGTGAATTGGGTTCTTAAAAATTTAAGACTTTTTAAATTTAAACAGATTTGCTTAAGATGTGCAAGTGAGTGAAATTAAATAAGAAGCAATGCACAAGCAAATAGAGAGATAGAGAGAGAAATATAGCACGGCAAACACAAGATAATTTTATAGTGGTTCGGTGCAACCAACACCTACGTCCACTCCCAAGATTCACTTGGGTCCACACTATAATCTCCTCAGATTACAGCCGAGTTGTTTTCCAAGCTCACAACTCAAACTTGTTGTTTTCCAGGATCACAACGAACCCAGCTGGTTTTACACGGGCTTACCAGCACAAAACCCTACACGTTGTTTTTCACGGGCTCACAACTAACCCAAGCTTAAACAAGCTTGCCGAGGTAAAACAACCTCCACTAGTTCAATCCACCAGATTGAACTAGCAAAAATAAGATAAGTATTGTTTGATTACAAAGCTCCTCAATGAGCAAATATACAAATTAAGAATAGCAAGGTTTAGAAAAGCCTGATTTGAAGATAGGTTGGCTTTTGATCTTTTCTTCTTTTCTTCTTTTCTTCTTCTCCTTGCTGGATTGAATCAAGCCTCAGCTCCGATTCTTCGTGGTTGAAGCAGTTGAGAAGGGTTGAAAAGCAAGAACCGAATCTCCTTTCTCCAAGTTGGGAAATCCTCCAAGACTTTGATTTGAACGCTTTGGATTCCTCTTGAGCTTTTTGGAGTGGAGTGGATTTGAGCTAGAAGGTTTTCCTCTCAAGATTCAAGCTCACGGATTTTTGAAATGGGATTTGTCTATCTCAGATTTTCTCTCTTTGTTTTTTAGATTTTCCTTTTTTTCTCATTTTTGAACAATAGACTTCCCTTTTTATAGATTTCTTTTACACCACTTTTGGAATAAAACTATCCGTTGGAGTGTACCTTGTATCAAAATATATCCGTTAGAAATGAGTAAAAATAGAAATATTACCGTTAGAGCTGATCTGGCAACTTTATTTTTCGTTCCAGATGGGTTGGAGTCGACTCTAACTTTTCTGGAGTCGGCTCTAGCTCGAGGCGTTTTAAAATGATATTTCTGGAGTCGTCTCTGGCTTTTCTGGGGTCGACAAGAATCTTTTCCAGAGTCGACTCTAACTTACCCGGAGTCGACTCTAGGTTGGAGCCAGAAAAATTGACTTTCTGCTTCGTCTGTGAGAGTCGACTCTAACAGTCTCGGAGTCGACTCTAATGACCGTGCCAGTTCCGGAGTCGGCTCTATGATTCTCGGAGTCGACTCTAATGTCTGCAATTCTTACCTAGACATTAGATTCGATCCAGAACACATTGTAACTCCTGATTTTGATCTTTCAATAGTCTTATAGGCTGAAACACTAAATCAAATCATCAGAGCCTTCAAAAATTATACTTAAATGGTTTTGTTAATCATCAAAATCATCAATAGGGTCAACATAGGGACTACATGTCACTAGAAGATTTGAGGACAATGAAAGATTCCTTAATATCGGCAATGGAAGATTAGTTCCAGTTCTGGCATTAGGAGTTCTTGAAATAGTTTTCAATAGAAATGTCATTGTACTAAATGATTGTCATTTTTGCCCAACGTTCTTGTTGAACGTAATTTCTGTAGGCCTTATGGCCAAAAGTCATTATGAAATTTCAATAAAGGATGTTACTTTGAATATCATTATGAATGCAGTCACTGTAATGACTGGGCATTTATCTAATGATATTTATATATTATCACAGCTTGTGAATATAGTGTACAAATTAAGTAAGCACCCTAGAATAACTAATGTCACAGATATTTATTTTTGACACCATCGGCTGGGTCATATCAATAAGAACAGATTAAATATGTTAACTCAGGAGGGCATCCTTTGAGTTGATGATTGTGAATCATTAACTACCTGTGAATCCTATCTTCTTAGTAAAATGATCAAGTCATCTTTTACTGGAAAAGGTAAAAGAGCCAAAGAGCTATTGGATCTAGTACATACTGATGTATGTGGACCAATGAGCACTTGTGCCAAAGGTGGATATTACTACTTCTTTACTTTTATAAACGACCTTTCTAGGTTCGGTTATGTCTATCTTATGAGACATAAATTTAAGTCGTTTGAAATGTTCAAACTATATCATAATGAAGTAGAAAAATAAATAGGAAAATGTATTAAGACCCTTCGATCAGATCAAGGAGGCGAATATCTTTCAAATGACTTTGTTACATATTTAAGAGAGAATGAGATTCTCTCCCAATGGACTCCTCATGGAATACCGCAGCATAACGGTGTATTCGAAAGAAGGAATCAAACTCTGTTAGACATGGTTTGGTTCATGATGGGTTTTGCAAGCTTGCCAATATCATTTTGGGGATATGCATTAGAATAAGCTTGTCATATTCTCAATAAGGTTACAAGTAAGTCTGTTTCTAAAACTCCACATAAGATATGGTATGGACATAAACCGGTTATCACCTATCTGAGAGTCTGGGGGTGTCCGACTTATGTGAAACATGCAAAATCAGACAAACTTGAACCCAAATCTGACAAATATTTTTTTATCGACTATCCAAAAGAAACCAAAGGATATTACTTCTACAATACTGAAGAACAAAAGTTGTTCATTAGTAATAGAGCAATTTTTCTTGAAAATGAGTTCCTTAGTGAAGGAACAAATAGCTCTAATATTGAACTTGAGGAAGTTCATCAAGTAGAAGGAACAACACAACCCATTGAACCCTTAGAATCTGAGTTGATTAGATCAAACTCAAAACCCATTTTAGATGTACCATTAAAGCGATCTGGTAGAGTATCACATCAACCGGACAGATACTTAGGTTTCTTGATCCAGAATGAAGATCCTGTTGAGCTCGATGAGAACAACGAGGATTCGATTACCTATATGGATGCTATGCAAAGGACTGACTCTAATAAATGGCTTGATGCCATGAAATCCGAACTTGATTCCATGAAGGAAAATAATGTATGGACATTAGTTGACCCACCTGAAGGGATAAAACCCATAGGGTGTAAGTGGGTTTTCAAAAGGAAAAGAGGCTCAGACGGAAAGGTAGAGACCTATAAAGCACGTCTGGTTGCCAAGGGGTATCGTCAATGTTATGGTATTGACTATGATGAAACATTTTCTTCTGTAGCAATGCTGAAATCCATTCGGATTATGCTAGCTATAGCAGCACACTTAGATTATGAGATTTGGCAGATAGATGTTAAAACCGCTTTTCTAAATAGTGATTTAGAAGAACAGGTGTATATGATACAGCCTGAAGGTTTTATATCTGAAGACGAGTCTAAAGTGTGCAGGCTACAGAAGTCCATTTATGGACTTAAGCAAACATCTAGGAGTTGAAACATACGATTTGATAATGTGATCAAATCTTATGGCTTTGTTAAGAATAAAGAAGAACCTTGCATTTATAAATGGGCTAATGGTTCCGTTATTGTATTTCTTGTATTATATGTGGATGATATTCTCTAATCGGGAATGATATCCCTGTATTACAAGGAATAAAGACATGGTTATCATCATAATTCTCCATGAAAGATGTAGGAGAAGCATCATACATCCTAGGGATGAAGATCTATAGAGATAGATCTAAGAGGATGCTTGGTTTATCCGAATCTACGTACATTGACACCATGCTAAAGAGGTTTAGCATGGAGAATTCCAAGAAAGGCTATCTTCCGATAGGCCATGAAATTCATCTTTCTAAGAAAGATTGTCCGACAACTCCTAATGAAAGAGAACGTATGAGTCAAATTCTATATGCTTCGGCAGTGGGATCGATTATGTACATCATGACATGTACAAGACCGGACGTAGCATAATTCAATGGGCTAAAGGCTAAATTGAGCCTATAAATTAGAGGACATTCTTCACCAGATAATAGAACAACATATATGTCGTGGATTGAAATTCTAAGGAGTTAGAACACAAAATCATGGTATGATTCTGGTGTTTGCAAAAGTTTGGTGGATCTTGGAGGAAGATTCAAGTGGGAGGATTCAAGATCAGCAAAGTTATTTTTTCGCAAGCTAGCACTCCTAGGAATCCGGTCATTCGGGGCTTCGCATGGACGATACTAGAGGCCGGACGATTGAACGGCTACAGAGCACAAAGGATTTACCTACTATTCTTAAGGTAAGTGATTTGATCCCTAGGTCTTAAGGCAGGCTTTAAGACGAGTAGTATGACTTTTCATCTTGAAGATCAAGATATGATCTTGATGTTTTTATTTATGCATAATTTAGATCAAACGATCCTATAGTATAAGGCAAAGATATGATCTTGATGCATGTTAGATAGATTAATATGTAATCTTTAAGTTTCCACATTGATAATTGTTATCAAATTTTTAAAATATGCATGCCTCGGAGATTGTTTCTCCCTACACTCTTAGGTCACCCTTCGAGGTTAAAAGGAACCCGACGACTCCAGCAACTCTCAAGTCACCCTTCGGGGTTAAAAAGAACCTGATGACTCCAGCAACTCTTAGGTCACCCTTCGGGGTTAAAAGGAACCTAACAACTCCAGCAACTCTCAAGCCACCCTTTGGGGTTAAAAAGAACCTGACAAGTCCAGCAACTCTCAGGTCACCCTTCGGGGTTAAAAGGAACCCGACGACTCCAGCAACTCTTAGGTCACCGCTTGGGCCGACCGAAGAAACCTCCGAGGCGGTTCCATCTCAGCCTCAATGGCTTTATCTTTGCCTCAATGGTGTTGTCACGGCCTCAGTGGCTCTATCAGCCTCAGTGGCATTATTGCAGCATTAATGGCTCTATCAGCCTCAGTGGCTTTATCTTTGCCTTAGCGGTATTATCATGGCCTCAGCGGCTCTATTAGCCTCAGCGACATTATTGCAACCTCAACGGCTCTATTAGCCTCAGCAGCTTTATCTTGCCTCAGCGGTATTATCGTGGCCTCAGCGTCTCTATCAGCCTCAGCGGCATTATTGCAGCCTCAATGGCTTTATAAGCCTCAGCGGCTTTATCTTTGCCTCAGCGGTATTATCGCGGCCTCAGCAGCTCTATTAGCCTCAGCAGCATTATTGCAGCCTCAACGGCTCTATCAGCCTCAGCAGCTTTATCTTTGCCTCAGCGGTATTATCGCGGCCTCAGTGGCTCTATCAGCCTCAACGGATTATTGCAGCCTCAACGGTATTATTGCAGCCTCAATGGCTTTATCTTTGCCTCAACGGCTTTATCTTTGCCTCAACGGTATTATCACGACCTCAGCGGCTCTATCAGCCTCAGCAATATTATTGCAGCCTCAATGGCTCTATCAACCTCAACGGCTTTATCTTTTCTTCAGCAGCATTATCGTAGCCTCAGCGGCTCTATCAGTCCCAGCGGCATTATTACAGCCTCAATGGCTCTGTCAGCCTTAGCGGCTAACGGCCAACTAGGTAAGGACTTTACTTAAATTATGCACTTGCAATAGGTTGACAATGCTAGCCACTCTCAATTGGCCAATTAGAAGCCCCAAGTCAACTCAAAGCTTGGACAGATCAACTCCTCAACTCATAGTTGATGGGCATCCACTTCCAGACCCTGCGTCAGGAGAGGATTACTAGCTGACCTCAACCGGTCAAAGGCAATAACTTACTCCTAACATTGCCTAAAGTTCTTTGAGTTCTTTAAGTAGGCAAAAGTCCACACAAGGCAGACACAAATTATCCAAAGCAATGCAAAAAGGGAAAAGATCTCTCCACCAATAAGGAGTCAAAGTCTAAAGCTAGCATGAAAAGACATGTGCAAAGGTAAAAAGTTTTACATTCCTTTCGCTTGGCTGATGCAGGGCACACAAGCACAAGGAGTGTGGTGGGCATCTGATGGGGCCAATTGACTCCATGGGCTACAACGATCACATCTAGGCTTGGCCTCGGCAAGTTAGCCCATCCTTGGTGGCCCCAGTAATTTTTAGGCAGCCCGACAATTTCTAGGTGGCCCAGCAATTTCTAGGCGGCCCCAACAAGTCCTAAGCGGCCATCCTGGGTGGCCTTCCTAGGCGGCCTCATCCTGGGTGGCCTTTCTAGGCAGCCTCTTTATTTCTAGGCGGCCCTGTGCTCCAGTTGGCCTCCTCCTAGGCGGCCTTCTCCAAGATGACTTCCTAGCTCCAGACTCTCGACTTCGTAGCCACGTTGGCTTTCTCCTGCATGCATGCGCAAAAGCATTTATGGCATGTACCATGGCATTTATGGCAGCCATATGGATTCCCTCCCTTGCATGAATAAAGGTGATTCACGGTAACGTGGTTTGGGAGATGGGGCAACCAGGACAAGCTATGGCAACTAGGACAAGCTAGGAGGAGCTATTCTATATAAGTCGAAAGAAGAAGGAGGGGAGGTAGACTATGTGCATGAGGTTATATGCACGTGATGGAAGATCATACTGTGGCTGCCATGTCTCAACGTCGCTAATGAAGCCACACTCAACGATCACCTTTCAAAGCGCCTCTAGTAGGCCTCCCAGGTGGGACCTAGCTCAACACCTAGGCTACGCTCCCAGCTGCCCTTCGCAGCTCCAAGTCGGTTTCAGCAACTGCCTAAGCAGTGCTCCAACAACCACATAGTGAGATCCACATGCCTGGCCCCACTTTCTACCACCAACCGCATAGGATGGAGGACGTGCGACATGGAGGGCACATTTGGCAAATGCCATAACGGCCGTCCACACCCTACTGTAGCTTGCAATAGCTGTCCAAGTCAAGCAGTACCCACCAATCAGCTGTGACCACCCACTCTGACGGGATATGACATACATCTCTGACATGCCACTAAGGAGCAAGTCTCACCATTGTTGCCATCATCATAAATGCTTTGACATGTGGCAGCACTTCAAGTCTCACAGGCATCAGCCCTGACATTTCATCCACAAAAGTCATCATTTATTATGAAGCCCCAACCACTCAGATAGCCCCAAAAGCCATCATCCATCATGAGGCTCCATGTGACTCATTCCATACGAGCCCCAAAAGTCATCATCCATCATGAGGCTCCATGTGACTCATTCCATCACTAAATGGCAAAGGCTCCAAGCTTCCCAAGCAGGCCACACGGAAGTCAAAGATGAATGAAATGGGTATGAGGGACCCCCGACCGAACAACAACAAACAACACTCCTAAACGCTTATTCTTACTCACCGAGAGCTCTACTCTAAGTCTCTCTCTCTTTCGAGCTTTCTCAAGCTCATGGCTGTTGCTCAGAGCACTGACTTGAGCATCGGAGGGTCCTTGATGGAATCTTCAGTTCTCAAAACTTTTTGCAAGCTTCCGATCAAGCGAAGCCCGCCAGAGGATCCTCGGCACACCAAAGAAGGTGATCGAACGCTCGCGGACGTTCGAAGAGGGTGATCTAGCAACAATAGGTAGCATGCAACCCCAACAATATATCATGCAATGAAACTAATTAATTAACAACAAAGCTTTGTACCTGTGAACTGAAATATTGGATTGTTTCAGCTCCCTCTCAAATAACAATATTAACAAATATGTGATCTTATTTTGCATATTATTCGAAAAGAATTCATGTATGTCCATGCCCTTTTCTTTTCTTTTCTTTTTTTAAAAAATCTAATTTCCATGCCTTGGACTTAGTTCAGGGTCATGGTAATAGCCATGTACTTATAGGCTGCGTTTAGATGTTAAAAAGTTATTACAAGAATAGGGATACGAATTCCATAAGCATAGCTTATTCCTTTTGTTATTCCAGATTTTTGTTTGGATCAAAATCTGGTATTTCATATTATTCCAGTGCAATTAATGCAGTGTTATTCTAAATGATGTTTGGATGACATGGGAATAAACATGTATTCCAGTAGAAATAGATGAAGAATTTTTCTGAAATTCCAAAGATACCCCTTCCAATAAAAATAGTTTATCAATTTTTATTTTTAAAGTGACTTGAATAAATTATTATTATTAATAAATAAGGTAATAAATTAATTACTATTCATAAAATAATTAAGAACATACTTAATAATTTTTTTATATTAATAAAGAAAAAAATAACATACTTAATTTATTATTTTTAATTAATAAATTTATTTAATTTTAAATTATATTATAAATAAATTTATTTAATTTATTTAAATAACATAATAAATAAATTTATTTAATTTATTTAATTTAATTTCATCGGTGCCCCTGGAATAGCTGCAGTGGAAATAGGAGCTATTCCATGGGGTACCATGGAATAAGGAATAGGAATAAAGAGGGTTGACTGAAATAGCTAGTCTCATGGGGCCCACTCTCTTTTTCCTATGTGTTTGGGAGAATAAGCTGGAATAAGGCCCTATTCCAAGCCTTATTCCAGCATCCAAACGCTGCCATAGAGTTTGACCCAATAAGCATACAAAGCATTTTCATCTATCAATAAATATATCTAATATAATAATAAAATTTATACATAAACAATAATGATCATCAAACAACATGTACACTCTATCTTTTATCTAATAGCATTCCATACAAATATTCATATTTCTAACAATAGCAAAATTATATAACTGTTATTCTTTGCTATCTAATATAATTATACATATCCTCAAAACCCACTTTAATATGCAACCAATCTAATAGTTTGCATGAACCTAGAGAGTTGGCCTTGCCTCTACTAGTTAATCTTCTAACAATTTACTTTCTAGTTTCTGAGTCTGTAAAAGTATAAATAAATAACAATAATAAGCTTCACAACCTAATAGGTAAGTCTCAATTTATATATAAATATTTCAATTAATATTTAATATTTAAATTTGGTAAATCCAAAATAATACAAGTTTAACATATGCAAAATGAATATTATAAACATATTTTCTCAAATTTTAAATGCAAAACAATATATTACATCTCTTTGCGCCAGCATATGGAAAATATTATATTATACTTTTATCAAAGAAAAATGTAATGCGTAAATTTCATATGCTTAAAAATAAAATGAAATATCAAAATCAAATCTTAAAAAGGCTATCAAATATCAAACCATACATATAGATTCTTAATTCTTAACATTTTTTACATCTTTTCAGATGCATTTAACCTCTGCGGCATGAGTCCATAATGTTGACCCAATTATTGATTTTGATGAATAACAAAAATTACATGAATATATTTCTTATGTTACTAATGATTTTGATTAAGTATTTCATGAACTTAAATATTTATTTAATCAAAATTCAAGAAAAATTGAGTTTGAATCCTTGCCTTGTGTTAAGTGTCAAGTTTTAGTCATTAGAGTCGACTCCGAAGCATATCGAAATAGTTTGATACTTTTGGCACAGATTAGAGCCGACTCCTATAGAGATTAGAGCTGACTCTAATCAAAAGATAGAGTCTCATTTTTGCATTCAATTAGAGCTGACTCCTGCAGAGAATTAAAGCCGACTCTAATGGTTTTATAAAGACTAATTTTTGAAGCTTATTAATTAGAGCCAACTCCCGCATTCTCTAGAACTGACTCCCACACGAGAAGTGTCGACCCCTCAGAAAGTTAGAGCCAACTCCGCAACAAGCAAACGTTTTTGTTTTGAACATTCTGAATTAGAGCCGACTCCATGTCTTATTAGAGCTGACTCTAATCTATCAGAAATAAATTTTAGAAGTGTCAGAGATGACTCCAGAGCTTGTCTTTTCTCCAACAAACTTCAACGGCTCTTTTCTCTTTCATGCTAAATACTTTCTCAAGTACTTTGAATGGCTGGTTTTCATCTAAAAATAGATTAAAAGGAGATTATAAAAAAGGAGCCATCTGACTATTTTTAAAAAAAAAGAACACAAGGGAGAAATCAAAAAGGAAAAACCTCAAATTCAAAACCCTTTGTTTGAAACTGAGTTTAGAGAAATCTAAAACATTCAAAAGTTTATCTTGAAGGATTTTTATCAAATCAAAAGAAGAAAAGAGAGCCCTAGTTCTTCAATAGTCTCTATCTCAACGATTCTTCCAAAGATTCAAGCCCAACTTGAGGAAGATCATTTCAAAGGAAAAGAAGAAAAGAAGAAAAATTCAACTTTAGAAATCTTCTAAATCAGGCTCTTCTATTTCTATTTTGATTATATTATCTTATTTGCTCATTTGAAGAGCTTTATTATTGTTGTAACTATTTTATTATTACTCTTGTTGATTGATTCAATCAGGGGATTGAATCAAGTGAGGCAGGTTAGCCTTGTTCAAGTTAAAAAGCTTGTGGTAGGTTTTGTGTTGGTGAACCTATGAAAATCGACTGGATTCATTGTGATCCCATTGTAAATAACAAGTTTGAGTTGTGAGCTTATAAAATAACTCAACTGTAATAAGGGTGATTATAGTGTGGGCCCAAGAGTTACTTGGGAGTGGATATAGGTGTAGCTAACATCGAACCACTATAAATCTCTTAGGTTTATCGTGCTTGTTTCTCTTTCTCTCTACTCTATCATGTATACTCTGTTTTGCATTTTTAGCATCACACTCATAGCATATATCCTTGTGCACCATCACTTTGTGAAATTATTTTTAAGCGCCAAATTTTTTAAGAACCCAATTCATTCCTCCTCTTGGGTTGCCATCTAGATCAACAATTGGTATCAGAGCTAGTGCTCATCCTTTGTTGATCTAACAATCAAGAGCTAAAGATCCAAATGGCAGCTCAAGCTAGTTCTTCTTTTTCTGAGGGATAATCCATAAATCATCCACCTTTATTTAATGGCACTAATTATTCATATTGGAAAGCTAGAATGAGGATATTCATTTAAGCTTTAGACTATGATTTATGGAGTATCATTATTAATGGTCCTAGTGCTCTCACACACTTAGTAAATGGATCCATTATTCCTAAGTCCGAAAGGGATTGGAATGAGAATGATAAAAAAATGACCCAGCTCAATGCCAAGGCCATGAAAGTTCTATACTGCTCCTTGAATGCAAATGAATTCAATAGAATATCTATTTGCATCTCAGCCAAAAAGATATGAGATCGATTGAAAGTTATCCATGAGGGTATCAACCAGGTTAAAAAGTCTAATATTAACATTCTTGTGCATAAATATAAATTTTTTAACATGGACAGAATGAGTCCATCACATGCATGTATACCAGATTTATTGATATAGTGAATGGATTAAAAAGTCTTGGAAAGATCTATACTAACTCTGAACTTGTTCAAAAAAATTTTAGGTCCTTTCCAAGAGCATGAGAAGCAAAAGTGATAGCAATCTAAGAAGCGAAAGATCTAAATAGCTTATCTTTGAAAGAGCTCCTTGGATCACTCATGACCCATGAACTTACAATGAAGCAACATTTTGAAGAAGACGTGAAGAAGAAAAGGACTATCGTACTAAAAGCTGCTAAAAAAGAGAAAAGCAGTAGTGAAGAAGATGAAGACGACGATGACACCGCTCTTCTTGCAAGAAAATTCAAGAAATTCATGCAAAGAAGGTCATTTCATAAAAGAAAAATTGATGTCAAAATGAAAGAAGATAAGGAGAAAGATAAAGAGAAATATAAAGATCACATGATATGCTATAAATGTAAGAAGCCCGGACGTTACAAATCTGAATATCCTCAGCTCAAAAAGGATATAGAAAGAAAAAGAAAGCGTATGTTATAACTTGGAGTGATAGTGAGGAATCTTTATCTGAAGACAAACAAGTTGCCAACATATGTTTTATGGCCAATGAAGAAGAGGTGTGTCTTGTAGTCAAAGGATTAAAAAGAAAATGGTATCTTTACAGTGGCCTCAAGATACATGACGGGTAACAAATATCAATTCATCATCCTTAAAGCTAAAAGAGGTGGAATGGTGATATTTGGAGATAATGGTCAAGGTCACATCATGGGCATTGATAAAATTCAAATATTTTATTAAAAATATTTTATATATTGATGATTTAAAACATAATTTGATTAGCATTAACCAACTATGTGATAAAGGTTTCAAAGTTTCTTTTGAAGAATCTATTTGTACGGTATCTAATCCCGTTGACAATAGCATTATCTTTGTTGGAAATAGAAATGACAATGTATGCTTAATTGACTTGGATAATTTATCTACAAGTAACCATTGCCTTATTGCTAATAATGCTAAGGTGAATTAATGAGATTGGGTGGCTATAGCATCGTAGATTAGGTCATGCAAGCACACATTTGATTTCAAAATTGTTTAGAATGGATTTAGTTAAAGGTCTTTTAAAATTAGATTTTGAAAATAATAGAGTTTATGATGCATGTCAATTTAAAAAATAAACTAGGAATTCTTTCAAATCCAAAAATATTATTTCAACTTAATTCTAAGCCACTCGAGCTACTACACATGGACCTTTTTGAACCTACTAGAACCACTAGTTTAAGAGGAAAGAAATATGGTCTTGTGATAGTAGATGATTACTCTAGATTTACTTGGGTACTATTTTTAGCTCATAAAGATGAGACTTTCTCGGTATTTTTAAAATTTTTCAAGAAAGTCACAAATGAGAAAAATACTATCATAGTGTTTCTTAGAACTGATCATGGAAATGAATTTAAAAATTATTTATTTAAAACTTTTGTATTAAAAATAATATCCATCATAATTTTTCAACACTCAGGACACCTCAATAAAATGGGATGGTACAAAGAAAAAATAGGACTCTGAAAGACATGGCCCGTACTATGCTATGTGAAAGCCAACTTCCAAAATATTTCTAGGCGGAAGCTATAAACACAGCATGTTACATCCTAAATAGAGATTTGATTAGACCAATTCTTAAGAAAACATCCTATGAACTATGGCATGATAGGAAACCCAATATTATCTACTTTCATGCATTTGGTTGTAGATATTTCATTCATAACAATGGAAAGGATAATCTAAGAAAGTTTGATGCTAAGTCAGATGAAGGTATTTTCTTAGGTTATTCTACATCTAGCAAGGCATATAGAGTATTCAATAAGAAGTATTTGATTGTAGAAGAGTCAATTCATGTAGTGTTTGATGAGTCTTTAGCATCAAGTTCTGAAAAAAAGATGATGAGGAAGATACTAATATCCTTGGAAGAGATTTTGAAAAATTAAATGTTGATGTATCTTTAGATCATGAACCTGAAGCTAAGAATGATGACTCACCTAAGGATGATGATATTGATACTACTCGTAATGATACAGATCTACCTAGAGATTGGATATATGTTTATGGTCATCCAAAGCACCTTGTCATAAGTGATCCATCTCAAAGTGTAAGAACTAGATCATCCATGAAAAATATCAATAATCATTTTGCATTTGTGTCTCATATAGATCCCAAAATAATTGGGAAAGCTGAAAAGGATAGTTATTGGATGTTAGCCATGCAAGAAGAATTGAATCAGTTCACTAGAAATAAGGTATGGACCTTAGTTGATAGACCCAAAGATTGTTCAATTATTGAATCCAAATGGATATTTAGAAATAAGTTAGATGAAGATGGCACTGTTGTTAGAAACAAGGCTAGACTAGTTGCAAAGGGATATAATTAGGAAGAAGGTAATGATTTTGATGAAACCTTTGCACCTGTTGCTAGATTAGAAGCTATAAAATTATTACTTGCATTTGCATGTTACATGAACATTAACTTATTTTAGATAGATGTAAAAAGTGCATTTTTGAATGGTTTTATAAATAAGAAAATTGTTGTTGAACAACCACATGGTTTTGGAGATCATAAATTTTTAAATTATATTTTTAAATTACACAAAGCACTTTATGGTTTAAAATAGGCATCTAGATCTTGGTATGATAGACTTAGTAAATTTTTGATTGAAAAATGATTTTTTTAAGGTAATGTTGATAAAACCCTATTTTTGAAAAGAAAAAAAAGAATTTATTAGTGGTACATATTTATGTTGATGATATAGTATTTGGTGCTACTAATAATCTTCTTTGTCAAGATTTTGCTAGTTAATGCAGAAAGAATTTAAAATGAGCATGATGGGAGAACTGAATTTCTTCCTTGGACTTCAAATTAAAACAAGAAAGAGAAGAAATTTTTATTAACCAAATAAAAAACTCAAAAAAAATTCTTAAGTTTAGAATGAAAATTGTCAAACATCTTGGCACACCAATGAATCCTTCATGCAAACTAGATAAATATGAAGATATTAAGAAAGTAGATTAAAATCTTTACATATGTATAATTGGTTCTCTACTTTATTTAACAGCTAGTAGATCAGATATCATGTTTGCTCTATATTTATGTGCTAGATATTAATCTGATCCTAGAGAATCTCACTTAATTGCTGTAAAGAGAATTTTTAGATATCTAAGTGGAATAAAAAATGTAGGATTGTGGTATTCTAGAGACTCAACATTTAATCTGATTACATATTCTGATTATGATTTTGTTGGTTGTAAACTAGATAGAAAAAGCACGCATTCCAATTCTTAGGCAGTAACTTAATCTCTTAGTTTAGCAAAAAGCAAAATTCAGTTGCATTATCAACTGCTGAAGCTGAATATGTTACAGCTGAAAGTTATTGTGCTCAAATCTTTTAAATTAAGCGACAACTTAAAGATTATGACATTACACTTGATAGGATTCCAATAAGGTGTGACAATACTAGTGCAATGAACCTTACCAAAAATCCAATTCAACACTCTAGAACTAAACATATAGAAGTTAAACATCATTTCATTAGAGAACATGTTACTGATAATGATATTTATCTTGATTATGTGTGTATTGAAGAACAATTAGCTGATATATTTATAAAACCCTTGAGTGAAGAGAGATTTTGTTATCTTAGAGGAGAATTAGGTGTTTGTGATCCATTGGAATATATTTGAAACCCCTAAGAATGATTGTCTAGATTTCAATCCATTTTCTTAAAAACTTTCTTATGTTTTTAAGAAAAATCATCTAGATGTTTGATGTAGGGAGAAATAATCCCCGAGGCATGCATATTTTAATTTTGATAACAATTATCAATGCGAAAATTTAAAGATTACATATTAATCTATCTAACATGCATCAAGATCATATCTCTGCCTTATATTATAAGATCGTTTGATCTAAATAATGCATATAAATTAAATAATTAAGATCATATCTTAATCTTCAAATGAGAAGTCATACTACTCGTCTTGAAGTCTTCCTTACGATCTAGGGATCAAATCACTCACCTTAAGAATAGTAGGTAAATCCTTTGTGCTCTGCAGTCGTTTAATCGTCCAGCCTCTAGTATCGTCCATGAGAAGCCCCGAATGATCGGATTCCCGGGAGTGCTAGCTCGCGGAAAAATAATTTTGCTGACCTTGAATCCTCCCACTTGAATCTTCTTCCAATATCCACCAAACTTTTTCTGACACCAGAATTACACCAGGATTTTCTATTCTAACTCTTTAGAAATTTAATCCATAACATCTCGTTGTTGTAATCTGGTGAGGGATGTCCTCCAATTTATAGGCTCAATTCTAACTCTTAGAATTCTGCCGTTCAGTTAAAACCAAAGAGACACAACCTTTTGTTTAATTCCGACGTTTGGTGAAAACCAAAGAGACGCAACCTTTTGTTTAATTCCGACGTTCGTTGAAAACAAAAGAGATATGAATTCTAATCACTTAGAATTCCATCGTCTCGTTAATTCAAAGAGGCACATTAATTCCACTTTAATTCTAACACTTAGAATTCCAACGGAAATGGTTTGGAGAAGATTAATGCTATACATTAAATTCTACATGTGAATTTAATCTCTCAGATTTTAGTTATCTCATCATGTGAGATACTTATGCGAGAGGTTTGGGTTCAAATTTTGGTTTAAGCTGATCTCAATTTATTGGACTGAACCTACATAGATCATGGTCCTAGCCCAAATCAAATTTGGCTAGTCCTGAATCTATTTAAATCCAAATAAAGTCTAATTTCAAATCAATATTTGAAATTGACTAGTCATTCTAATAGACTTAAACCAAATTGAATCTTATTCACTTATACTTAACCCAATTGAGATAATTCAATCAATCAAATTAATTAGTTAAATCATGTACGATTCTCAATCGTTGATCAGCAAATAGATCATCCTAAGAAACTTCTATGCATGTGACTCTCTAGGTTTGAACCTAAGCCGGTAGCATAGAAACAACTTTCTATACTAATCGATGTGCCCATCTAGCAATGGAACCCGACGTTCGGATAGGTCGAAGAGTTGCCGAGCAAACTCCAAGAACCCTAAGAAATAGTTACCGTATAATTTATCCTCTTGACCACAAATGCTAAGGATGGCTTAAGAGCATGTCAACTCTAAATAGCAAATCCATAAAGTGATTTCAATTTTAGTGATCATGTGACTTTCACATGAAGTGCCTTGGCCAAGGTCTTGCTAAATTGAAATACAAGCATTTCTCCTTTTAACGGGATAGGTCAAATTCCATCTTGATCCATAACTGACTACCACAAGTACTTGACTGCACCCAGTAACCTTTCGTAGCTGGATTAGAAATCCAGGTGGTCCGGCACCTAAGTACAATGAGTTGCTTGTAAGCCACTGGTTGTGATCTTTAGGTCTGAAGGATATTTATACCTATATCTTCTAGAAATGAGTCACGTTCGGTGAAATGTACTCCTACACTTTTACCTGTATGTCATACCAGTGTCTCTACACTCTTTGGTTAAGAGGACAACCAATAAATATGATATACAACGTCCTATAATTGATAGTACTATGGCCTTGTCATAGTATATCATTTGGTCGTGAATTCTTTTAAGGACTTTCAAAGATAAGTCCTCCTTTATCGTGAAGGAAGATCCTATGGGCTTCATTACCATTAGAAATTTAAGAAGATGTTCTTATAATGAATAAACTGTCAAATAACTTTTATTAATATATCAATTTATATATAATTTACATTAGCACAATCATCAAATGATTGGCTTTAGGATACAATTCCCAACAAACTTCCACTTAGCCTAAAGCCACTCATTACAGTATTTAATACCCATCTCCAATTTATAGTCATCAAACTCCTTGATGCTGAGTGCTTTAGTAAATGGGTCACCTAGGTTTTCCTTTCCATCAATCTTCTGAAGATTTATGTCACTTCAGTCTATAACCTCTCGTATAAGATGAAACTGGCACAGTATGTGCTTGGTGCGCTGATGTGTTCGTGGTTCCTTTGCTTGAGCTATGGCACCAGTGCTGTCACTGTACAATAGGACTGGTCCATCTATGGAAGGTACCACTCCAAGCTCGGAGATAAACTTTCGCAGCCACACAGCTTCTTTCGCAGCATCTGATGTAGCGATGTACTTTGCCTCGCATATCGAATCTGCCATTGTATGTTGCTTGGAACTTTTTCAGCAAACAACTCCACCATTTAGGATAAACACAAAACCCGATACACTTTTGCTATCATCATGATCTGATTGGAAACTAGAATCAGTATATCCAACAAGTTTCAAATCAGACTCTCCATAGACTAACCACTGGTCCTTAGTATTTCTTAAATACTTAAGGATTGTCTTAACAACTTGCCAGTGTTTTTCTCCTGGATCAGATTGGTATCTACTCACTACTCCTAGTGAGTATGCCACATCTGGTCTTGTACATGTCATGGTGTACATAATCGATCCCACTGCCGAAGCATATGGAATTCGACTCATACATTCTCTTTCATTAGGAGTTGTCAGACAATCCTTCTTAGAAAGATGAATTCCATGGCCTATCGGAAGATAGCCTTTCTTGGAATTCTCCATGCTAAACCTCTTTAGCACAGTGTCAATGTACGTAGATTGGGATAAACCAAGCATCCTCTTAGATCTATCTCTATAGATCTTCATCCCTAGGATGTATGATGCTTCTCCCATATCTTTCATGGAGAATTGTGATGATAACCATATCTTTATTCCTTATAATGCAGGGATATCATTCCCTATTAAGAGAATATCATCCACATATAATACAAGAAATACAATAACGGAATCATTAGCCCATTTATAAATGTAAGGTTCTTCTTTATTCTTAATAAAGTCATAAGATTTGATCACTTTATCAAATCGTATGTTCCAACTCCTAGATGCTTGCTTAAGTCCATAAATAGACTTTTGTAGCCTGCACACTTTAGACTCGTCTTCAGATATAAAACCTTCAGGCTGTATCATATACACCTGTTCTTCTAAATCACCATTTAGAAAAGCAGTTTTAACATCCATCTGCCAAATCTCATAATCGAAGTGTGCTGCTATAGCTAGCATAATCCGAATGGATTTCAGCATTACCACAGGAGAAAACGTTTCATCATAGTCAATACCATAACGTTGATGATACCCCTTAGCAACCAGATGTGCTTTATAGATCTCAACCTTTCCGTCTGCGCCTCTTTTCCTCTTGAAAACCCACTTACACCCTATGGGTTTTATCCCTTCGAGTGGGTCAACTAATGTCCATACATTATTGTCCTTCATGGAATCAAGTTCGGATTTCATGGCATCAAGCCATTTATTAGAGTCAGTCCTTTGCATAGTATCCATATAGGTGATCGGATCCTTGTTATTCTCATCGAGTTCAACAAGATCTTTATTTTGGACCAAGAAACCTAAGTATCTATCCGATTGATGTGGTACTCTACGAGATCGCCTTAATGGTGCATCTAGAATGGGTTTTGAGTTTGATCTAATCAACTCAGATTCTAAGGGTTCACTGGTTTGTGTTGTTCCTTCTACTTGATAAACTTCCTCAAGTTCGATATTAGAGCTATTTGTTCCTTCACTAAGGAATTCCTTTTCAAGAAAAACTGCTCTATTACTAATGAACAACTTTTATTTTTCAGTATTGTAGAAGTAATATCCTTTGGTTTCTTTCGGATAGCCGATAAAAAATATTTGTCAAATTTGGGTTCAAGTTTGTCTGATTTTGCACGTTTCACATAAGCTGGACACCCCCAGACTCTCAGATAGGTTATAATCGGTTTATGTCCATATCACATCTTATGTGGAGTTTTAGAAATAGGCTTACTTGGAACCTTATTGAGAATATGACAAGCTGATTCTAATGCATATCCCCAAAATAATATTGGCAAGCTTGCAAAACTCATCATGGACCGAACCTTGTCTAACAGAGTTTGATTCCTTCTTTTTGACACACCGTTATGCTGCGGTGTTCCAGAAGGAGTCCATTGGGAGAGAATCTCATTCTCCCTTAAATATGTCACAAAGTCATTTGAAAGGTATTCGCCTCCTCGATCTGATCAAAGGGTCTTAATACATTTTCATGTTTGTTTTTCTACTTCTTTATGATATAGTTTGAACATTTCAAACGACTCAGATTTATGTCTCATAAGATAGACATAACCGAACCTAGAAAGGTCGTCTGTAAAAGTAATGAAGTAGTAATATCCGCCTTTGGCACAAGTGCTCATTGGTCCATATACATTAATATGTACTAGACACAATAGCTCTTTGGCTCTTTACCTTTTTCAGTAAAAGATGACTTGGTCATTTTACCAAGAAGACAGGATTCATAGGTAGTTAATGATTCACAATCATCAACTCGAAGGATGCTCTCCTGAGTTAACCTGTTTAATCTATTCTTATTGATATGACCCAGCCGATGGTGCCAAAAATAAATATCTATGACATCAGTTGTTCTAGGGCGCTTACTTGGTTTGTACACTATATTTACAGGCTATGATATATATAAATGCAATTAGATAAATGCCCAGTCATTACAGTGACTCCATTCATAATGATATTCAAAGTAGCATCCTTTATTGAAATTTCATAATGACTTTTGGCTAGAAGGCCTACAAAAATTACGTTCAACAAGAACGCTGGGGAAAAATGACAATCATTTAGTACAATGACATTTCTATTGAAAACTATTTCAAGAACTCCTAATGCCAGAACTGGAACTAATCTTCCATCGCCGACATTAAGGAATCTTTCGTTGTTCTCAAATCTTCTAGTGACCTGTAGTCCCTGCAATGAATTGCAAAGGTTAAAAGGACTCCCGAAATCCAATACCCAGGTTTGATTATCATATACAGAAAAATTACAAGGTGTTATCATATAAATACCTTGTTGAGCAACATCTTGCCCCTTTTTCTTCTTTGGCCTATTTTGATCAAGTGTGGCAATATAAAGAGGACAGTTCCTCTTTCAGTGCCCTTGCATCTTGCAATGAAAGCATTCAGCTTGACTTTTATCAACTTTCTTCTTCTGCATCTGACCCCTTATAGATGTCCTAGCATGTTGCACCTTTTTCTTATTCCTTTTCTTCTTCCCTTTTCCAAAGGGTTGACGCCCAATTTTAGATCCTTCAACCACATTAACCAAACTCTTAGAGAGCTGGTTATCCTTCTCAGAGTTCTGTAACAACCCCAACAAACAGTAGTAGTTGATTGCAGGCTTTGTCATTCGAAAATGAGTAAGGAAAGGTCGAAAGGATGGAGGCAAGGAATTCATAGTCGCATCTTTTCCCAACTGCTCATGTAAGGGAAAGCCAAGCTTGCTTAGGAGTTCTATCTTCTCGATCATGTACAATACATGATCAGTGACAGGAGATCCATCCCTCATTCGAGTATTAAAAATAGCACAACTAGTCTTGTGCCTTTCAACGTCATCGGGTGTGCCGAAAGATTCATTCAATGCTTGAATGATTTTTCTGGCTAAGCATTCTCGAACCGGCAACCAAATTCATTGTTCATTGCTGCTAGCATGATGCAACGCACGCTAGTTCTATCACTGAGCCACTTCTGATAAGTGTCTTTCTTAGAACTATGGGTGTTTGCATCAGGTATCTTTGGTTCAGGATTATTCAGAATATATAGAATCCTCTCATGCTCAAGGATGATCTTAAGTTTTCTAAACCAGCTATTGAAATTTAAACCATTCAACTTGTCACTATCCAATAGGTACCTTAATGATAAATTAGTTGCCATGTTCTGCATAAGGAAAAACTAAAGTTTAGTAGTATATAAATTGATTCAATCTAAAGACTTGGACTTTAGTCTAAAGATTCTTCCACTATTTTATTCAAATTGGCAGCCGCTACACCCCAATTCGAAGAATTATTCTTAATTCTTTAGCGGGCACTAAGATCTACATAGATTACATACAGGCCCAAGTGAAGCTTGGCCAACCCATATGCATCTAAGAGTAGGTTCAAAACCAATTGTTTCCCCAAATAATTCTTAGTGTTCATTTTTTCCCCATGTACCTCTTCAGCAGGCATGGAGTACCTCCACTGAAAGTTCTGGTTAGATCCAACCATTAAATGATATAATCAGTGTAACCTATCAATAGACAACCAAGCCTGAATGAAGCTCGGCCTACCTGACTGTCTATTTAATAGCTACACTGACTTATCATATAATGAATGATAATTCCGATGGTTGACAAGCACCAGGAATGGAGTGCCTCCAATGATTATCAAGACATTGGATCTATTATCATCCACATTAATGGGAGGCTATGATCTAGTTATCATATAACCATTTCATTTTAAGGACCTAATAATTTTAGAGGATTTAATAATCTGAAGATAAATTGACTAATCAAATTCTCCCACTGAATCTATGAAATCGGTAGAATGAAACAAGATTAAGTCAGGTTAAGTGGCACCTAAATCAATCAGACTAATTTTCTTATAGGCATGGGTCTACCCGAATCAGGTAAATGATCTGAATCATAAATGGTTCACCATATTGACCAGGTAAGTGAGATCGATGGGAGAGATATGCCATTAACTCATTAAAGATGCATCAATACTAGTAGCTTCCAATTAAAAACCATTCGATCGTTGATCCTAAAGCAACTTGCCAACTCACCTTGACATCACATGGTTAACCAATTTTGATTTGACCATCTAAGAGATTCATGCTCAACCACGGAGCCTAATCTACATCCATTTGGTTTAATCAAAGATATGGACATGATCAACTAACTGTTGTTTGATTTAAAGCATCCTTAACCTAATCTAATCAATTTAGATTTGATCAAATACTCTTATAGTCCATTTGATTTAAAACTTAGGGTCTTACCCATCATGGACCTGATTTAGCTAACCCAAAAGATTAAATATATTTCATGTTTATATATTTCCATTCACGCATCACTTGCATTATACAACTACTTATAATTCCTATATTTAGATCATATCTAAAAAAAATATGAATAAATATTTGACATTCAAATAAGACTCTCATAAATATTTGTATGTTTCATAACATAAACAACAAGCCATCATATCTCATATCTATGTTTTATACTAAATATGCAAATATCATACTTTTATACAACATCAATATGTATCAAATATAAAACGTCTTTTGAGAGTGAGTGTAATCTATGTTTTGATGCCAAAGATTAATTTAATTATCTTTTGACTAAGCATCAATAATAAAACAATCGCACGGCAATGTGTCACATAATACCTTATTGAATGGGTAATTTAGATTTTTAATCCATCTATGACCGAATGGCCTGGTGATCCATTTTAGCTTTGATTACAAAATTAATAGGAACATTAATTTACATGCAATAAATTAGATCAATACAAAACCATAAGGAGAAATAATCCCCGAGGCATGCATATTTTAATTTTGATAACAATTATCAATGCGAAAATTTAAAGATTACATATTAATCTATCTAACATGCATCAAGATCATATCTTTGCCTTATATTATAAAATCTTTTGATCTAAATAATGCATATAAATTAAATAATTAAGATCATATATTAATCTTCAAGATGAGAAGTCATACTATTCGTCTTGAAGCCTGCCTTAAGATCTAGGGATCAAATCACTCACCTTAAGAACAGTAGGTAAATCCTTTGTGCTCTGCAGCCGTTCAATCGTCTGGCCTCTAGTATCGTCCACGCGAAGCCCCGAATGATCGGATTCCTTGGAGTGCTAGCTCACGAAAAAATAATTTTGCTGACCTTGAATCCTCCCACTTGAATCTTCTTCCAATATCCACCAAACATTTCTGACACCATAATTACACTAGGATTTTTTATTCTAACTCTTTAGAAATTTAATCCATAACATCTCGTTGTTGTAATCTGGTGAGGGATGTCCTTCAATTTATAAGCTCAATTCTAACTCTTAGAATTCTGTCGTTCGGTTAAAGCCAAAGAGACGCAACCTTTTGTTTAATTCCGACGTTCGGTGAAAACAAAAGAGATATGAAATCTAATCACTTAGAATTCCATCGTCTCATTAATTTAAAGAGGCATATTAATTCCACTTTTATTCTAACACTTAGAATTTCGACCGAAATGGTTTGGAGAAGATTAATGCTATACATTAACTTTTATATGTGAATTTAATCTCTTAGATTTTAGTTATCTCATCATGTGAGATACTTATGCGAGAGGTTTGGATTCAGGTTTTGGTTTAAGCTGATCTGAATTTATTGGACTGAACCTACATAGATCATGGTCCTAGTCCAAATCAAATTTGGCTAGTCCTGAATCTATTTAAATCCAAATAAAGTCTAATTTCAAATCAATATTTGAAATTGACTAGTCCTTCTAATAGACATAAACCAAATTGAATCTTATTCACTTGTAATTAACCCAATTGAGATAATTCAATCAATCAAATTGATTAATTAAATCATATGATTCTCAATCGTTGATTCGCAAATAGATCATCTTAAGAAACTTCTATGCGTGTAACTCTCTAGGTTCGAACCTAAGCTAGTAGCATAGAATTAACTTTCTATACTAATCGATGTGCCCATTTAGCAATGGAACCCGACGTCCGGATAGGTCGAAGAGTTACCGAGCAAACTCCAAGAACCCTAAGAAATAGTTACCATATAATTCATCCTCTTGACCACAAATGCTAAGGATCGCTTAAGAGCCTGTCAACTCTAAACAACAAATTCATAAAGTGATTTCAATTTTAGTGATCATGTGACTTTCACATGAAGTGCCTTGGCCAAGGTCTTGCTAAATTGAAACACAAGCATTTCTCCTTTTAATGGGATAGGTCAAATTCCATCTTGATCCATAACTGACTACCATAAGTACTTGACTGCACTCAGTAACCTTTCATAGCTGGATTAGAAATCCAGGTGGTCTGGCACCTAAGTACAATGAGTTACTTGTAAGCCACTGGTTGTGATCTTCAGGTCTGAAGGATACTTATACCTATATCTTTTCAGATTAACTCTTGACAGTAGAGTATCCAGAAATGAGTCACGTTCGGTGAAATGTACTCCTACACTTTCACCTGTATATCATACCAGTGTCTCTACACTCCTTGGTTAAGAGGACAACCAACAAATATGATATACAACGTCCTATAATTGATAGTACTATGGCCCTGTCATAGTATATCATTTGATCGCAAATTCTTTTAAGGACCTTCAAAGATAAATCCTCCTTTATCGTGAAGGAAGATCCTGAGGGCTTCATTACCATTAGGAGTTTTAAGAAGATGTTCTTGTAATGAATAAACTGCCAAATAACTTTTATTAATATATCAATTTATATACAATTTATATTAGCACAATCATCAAATGATTAGCTTTAGGATACAATTCCCAACATTTGATTCGTTGATCCTCATGTTTTTAAGAAAAATTTATCTAGAGTTTTGATTTTGGCTTGACAAGTTTTAGACTTTGATACTCTTATTTTTTACTAAAACTATCATAGAGACGACTCTACTGAAGTTGGAGTCGACTCTAAGGCCAGATTGCTCTATGTCCGACTCTAATTACTGTAGAAGCCAACTCTATTTTGAGCGCTGACTGTTTTATTGATTAGAGCTCACTCCCTACTTTTCGAAAGCCGACTATAAATGATTGGGCAGAACCGATACTCTCTCAAACCAAATCGACTCTAAATCGCTCTAACTCCTCTCCACTCCTCTCAAACTATCAAAAATCATTGATTCTCAATCTTCTTTGATCTTCAATGGCCCCCAAGCATCAAGCATCAGCCATTGGAGTTGCCATCGCCACCGATAGATGGTCTGCACATCGTTTGGTGAGGTAGCCCTCTTCGAGCACGCCATCAACTTCTTCCTCCACTCCGAATGTCATTGCATCTTCACCCTTAGCTCACATCGACTTCTTGGCTAGGAAGGCAATCACAATGGAAAGAAAGGTAGATTTTCACATCCTTGACCTAGAAGGTTTTGAGATTAGGAGACTTTTGAGGAATATGGGATGGAAGAAAGCTTGATCATTAGATGTCCCTACCTATCCTGCACTTGTGAGAGAATTTTACAATAATGTTGATAGAGGAGATGGTGGATTAATAAGTTATGTGAGAGTACCCGAGTTCACATAACTTCGAAGATATTGGGGAACATTTTAGAAATGCCTACTGCTGGAATGACTGCCACACACTCCTCTGATCGTTGTGAAGCTTTATCAAGAATGTTGGGGAGAGAGGTTAATGAATTTGAAGAAATTCTAGCCAATCAATTAAGTTTAGAATTAAGGCTGTTACATAATATCTACAGCAGGATTTTATTTTCGAAAACTGAAAGATTTGAGTATGTTTCAAAAAGGGATGTAGCAATCATGGATTGTGTTGAATGGACATCCAATCAATTTGGCCGGGATGATGATTGGATATATGACGAAGGTCAGGACAAAGAAAAGATCCACCCTATCCTATGGAATGATATTAACGCTGATTTTTAGGAGCCAAAGGGTAGATATTTTAGACAATGAGCCACAAAAGAAGTTAAGGTACACTGATTACTACAACATTTCTACTCTTCACCGTATGAGATTCATAAAAATAAATGATCAATGGCAAAGGAGGAGACAGACTGATATACCTAAGCCAATCAAAGGAGTCAGGGTTGGCATTGATGATGATGATGATAAGGAGGTCTCCGGGCCTTCAACACCTGCACATGGACCCTCTGTTTATGGACCATCTATTCCTCCATCTAGACCAAGTTCTTCATTAGCTCCACCATCGACGGCATCTACTGGACCCTCCTTTGCTTTTTCAGCAAGTTGCACAATTTAAAGAAATAATGAATGTTGCACTTGCCAAGCAAGAGAAGAGAATTAAAGAAAACTTTTGGGATCAGCTTTTGGGGATAAGGCAGCTTGTTTACATTTTGAAGGAGAAGGTAGAGAAGATTAAAAAGTCAATCAATACTTTGGCTGATGGTCTAAAATTAGAATTGCAAATCATTTTTGACAAAATCAGAGATATTGGTGATAACTCTGATACTTATTCCAAATGTATTATAGAACTTCAAGGAAGAATTGATGTAGCTACTTCCACTGTTAAAAAATTATTGAATGAATTTTTAAAGACATAGAAGGATGGAATGGGACATATCTTGGTAGAATTGAAGAGACTTTTAAAGTTTTGAAGTGTTGTCTTCCTTCCTTTCCTGCTGATCCAACCAATCATATCCAATCCAACCCAATCCAATCCAAACAATCTATCTTAGTTTATTTTTAGAGTTCTATAGTTAGAATCTCATAGCATTCCTAGCTTGTACTTAGGATATTACTAAAAGTTATATCATATTTTGTTCTAAGTTTGTATTTCACTGGACTTGTACTTGACTTTATGTAATCAATGAAAATGTATGAAATGCTTCTATGTCTTAATGAAATTTCTTGAATCTCCTTGAAATGTTTGCATTCTTATTCTAAATTGGTTAATTTGAATCTTATCCTGAGCAAGGACTACCCTATGCTTCCTTATTTTTTGTTGATGACAAAAAAAGAGAAGAGTTGTATATGCATATTAAAAATAGTATGCACATACATAGGGGGAGCAACTACTCAGGGGAAGCTTATAACTTATTTATCTAAGTTAAATGATTTGAATAACTTGAATTGATAATTTGAATTGATTAATTTGAATTGTATAAATCATTGAATTAAATTTTGAATTTATGGAATAGTTGAGCTAACTATTTGGAATGAAGTTATTGAATTTTTGTTTACTATTATTCTAATTGAAAAGTTATTTAAGTTGAAGTTTATGTATCAATTATATATGAATATACTCAGTGTTTTTATCATCATAAAAAAGGGAAAGATTGTTGACCTAATTATTGATTTTGATGAATAACAAAAACCACGTGAGTATATTTCTTATGTTACTAATGATTTTAATTAAGTATTTTAGGAATTTAAATATTTATTTAATCAAAATTTAAGAAAAATTAAGTTTGAATCCTTGTCTTGTGTTAAGTGTCAAGTTTCAGTCATTAGAGATGACTCTAAGTATTAGAGCCAATTCTGGAGCGTATCAAAATAGTTTGACACTTTCAGCATCGATCAGAGCCGACTCTAATTGAAAGACAGAGAGTCTTATTTCTGCATCCAATTAAAGCCGACTCCTGCGGAGAATTAGAACTGACTCTAATGGTTTTATAGAGACTAGTTTTTTGGGGCTTAATTAGAGCCGACTCTCGCACGAGAAGTGTCGACCCCTTGGAAAGTCAAAGCCGACTCTGCAACGAGCAAAAGCTTTCATTTTGAACATCCTGAGTTAGAGCCAACTCCGGGTCTTATTAGAGCCGACTCTAATCTGTAAACAGATTTCAGAAGTATAAGATACGACTCCAGAGCTTGTCTTTTCTTCAACAAACTTCAACGACTCTTTCCTTTTTCATGCTAAACACCTTCTCAAGTACTTTTAATGGTTAGTTTTATCTAAAAGTGAATTAAAGGAGATTATAAAAGAGGAGCCATTCGACCATTTCAAAAAAGAAGAAAAAGAAGAAGAACACAAGAGAGAAATCAAAAAGAAAAAACCTCAAATTCGAAACCTTTTATTCAAAACTGAGTTTAGAGAAATCCAAAGCATTCAAAAGTTCATCTTGAAGGATTTTTATTAAATCAAAAAGAGAAAAAGAGAGCACTAGTTCTTCAATAGCCTCTACCTCAATAATTTTTTTAAAGCTTCAAGCCCAACTTGAGGAAGATCATTTTAGAGGAAAATAAGAAAAGAAGAAAAGCTCAACTTTAGAAATCTTCTAAATCATGCTCTTCTATTTCTATCTTGATTATATTATTTTATTTTCCCATTGAGGAGCTTTATTGTTGTTGTAACTATTTCATTATTACTCTTGTTGATTGATTCAATCAGGGGATTGAATCAAGTAAGGCAGGTTAGCCTTGTTCAAACTAGAAAGCTTGCGGTAGGTTTTGTATTGATGAACCTGTAAAGATCGGCTGGGTTCGTTGTGATCCCATTGTGAAACAACAAGTTTGAGTTGTGAGCTTGTAAAATAACTCGGTTGTAATCAAGATGATTATAGTGTGGGCCCAAAAGTTGCTTGAGAGTGAATATGTAGGTGTGCTAACACCGAACCACTATAAATCTCTTGTGTTTGTCGTGCTTGTCTCTCTTTCTCTATATTCTATCCTGTATACTCTATTTTGCATTCTTAGCATCACACTCATAGCATATATCCTTGTGCACCATCACTTTGTGAAATTATTTTTAAGCGCCAAGTTTTTTAAGAGCCCAATTCACCTCCTTCTTGGGTTGTCATCTGGGACAACACATAACAACATTTAGCCTTATCGAATAGGCCTATCAAATGCTAACACCGCAAAGTATCTCTTATTTGTATCGCACTCTTGTTGTCAATATCATATCTTAGCTAAGAGTTTATATGTAAAAACTAAGGCCTTGTTTGGTTCATGATCCAAAAACCTATTTTCAAAAATATGAATTGTATCTAAAAATCTAAGTTGTATTCTATTGATTTTTAGTATTCATAAACACGTTTGGTTGGTATTTTCAAAAATTATTTTTGAAGAAAGACGGCAATGAATCACAAAGAAGGCGAATTTACAAGTTTCGAACATTTTGAAAAAAAAGAAGGATAAAATCTGGAAAGGATAAATCCGAAGAAAATATTTTTAGGATCATTTCGAAAAAGTATTTTTGAAAACAAATTTCTTGTTTTCGAAAATAAAAAATTCAACTCAAATCGATTGCCAAACGGATCCTAAATTTTTCTTTCCAACATCGAAGTTTCATAAATATCCTAATATTTACAAAAAAATAAAATAAAATTTTGGTTATCCAAAATTAACGATGCCAAAATATAATAATTTCATAATAATATTTTCAATAAATACCACTTTATTTTTAATTCAAGAGTCATAAATCAATTACAACATAATTTAACAAATAAAATCAAGGAGCCAAAATATTAGACAAAATATAATAGTTTATGAATCCAGGAATATAATTTAATATAGAAAATGTACAAATTTAAGATATTCGTAAGTCCATCAAAATAATGAATCTCATGTGACATAATATCACTATAAATATTTTGGAATGGAACAATTCTTGAATTTTTTAAAAATAAATTTGCAATAATATATACTTTTCTGTGAAATAATTTATTATAAAAAAATTTAAGAATGCTACTAACCTCTCGGTAGTAACTAAAGCCATCATAAATCTTTTGTGGTTACTTTGAACTTCTTCCTTAATCATGGCACTTTATAAAACAAAATTTTCTGACTCAATTCTTTCCTTTTTTTTGTTACAAGTGGGCAATCACACCAGTCTAGCATGAATCAAACCCGAGAAGTCAGAATACATGATTTGCTGCAAAATAAGAGGACATGGGTCACCCATATGCCATTCCCAAGGGCCTAGATGGCGAGTTGCAACATTAGCGACTCAATCAGCTGCAACATTGGCTTCCCTATAAACATGGCGAATCAGTGGCACAGCTATAGTCCGGAGAGAATCCCAAATCGCACGGAGTAGGGGATTGGTGGAATGAAGATCCACATCCCAACGAATCCATCGAATAACCGTGAGAGAATCTCCCTCAATAATCAATTTGCTAGAGGCCAAATGACGAACAACATAACTGATTCCAGCCTATGCAGCCTGAAGCTCCGCCATAGGGACCGATAAATCAAGCGAACCATGGCCACCGGCTGCAAGAAGCTCACCCTCAGAACCCCTAATAACAAAACCGGACCCAACAATACGATCCGAGACAGAACCATCAAAGTTCACTTTGACATAACCTGGGGGTGGGGGCTTCCAAGATACAAAGACCGTAGAATGGTGTGATGCCGAAGCAGCAGGGGAATCCCAAAGACCGGGTCGGACAGAGCGAACACCAAAAATAGAACGGCCATATACCTTGGCAAGAAGAACAATCTTTCTGATAATCATCTGGGCTGGAACAGTCTCCTCAGAGAAAACCATCTGGTTCCTAGTGAGCCAAATATGATAAGCCAAATAAGCTGAAATAGCACCCTAAGCACCCAAACCGCTCTGTGCAGCTAAACGAATGGCATGCAAGAAAGAAAGCCGAATGGAGCCCACCTCAGTCAACCATAGGGTAAACGGCATCTGCTGCTAGATCCTCATCACTCAAGAGCAAGTAAAGATAACATGATCAACTGATTCATCCTCAAGCCCACAGATTGGGCAGAGAGGTAAAATGGGGAGACCACGGCCGGCCAGCAGAGCACAGGTAGGAAGGCGATCCCACTGAAGCTTCCACAAGAAAAGCCGAATCCTGGGGTGAATGGGCAAATGTCAGATCCACACAATATCACCCATCCCCAAAATCCGAATACGGAAGCAGTCAACTAGATCCCTAGTAGGAGCACGAGAGAGGCAGGAGCGCCACCTGAGTCTGGTATCCGAGTCAGCTAAGGGGGCTAGGGGAATGGCGAGAATCCTTTGCGCAAGCTCAGTCCCAAAGAGTCGGAAAACAATGGAAGCATTCCATACATTACTGTCCTGGCAAATCAAAGAAGACACTGGCATAGAGGGGTCAACAGCAGTACTAAGAAAGGTTGGCCAGCAGGATAGAGGAATGGCCGCTATCCAACTATCCTAAGTAACATCGATAGATCTTCCATCCCCAATCATCCAATGAATATCGGCCATAATAGAAGGGGCAACCTAACAAATCGCCCGCCAAAACAGAGAGCACCCACGGGGAGTACAGGAGATCGAATCAAGAGACCAGACACCATATCTACCTCTCATAACAATACTCCAGAAACAGTGAGGATCCAACAGAAATCTAGAAGCATGCCTAGCGAGCAGAGCTTCCCGATGAAGGACCAAAGACTGAATCCCTAGCCCACCCTCGCGAATAGGTGGACAAACAGTATCCCATGAAAGGAGATGAAAACCATGGCCTCCCTGACTCGATCCCCAGAGAAAATCCCAAAATCGCCTCTCAATATGGCACAGGCAGATAGTCAGAATCAGAGTGTTAGATAAGAGATAAAGGGGGAGCGAGGTGAGGATGGACCGAATCAACATAATCTAACCCATCATCGAGAGGCTGGAAGCCTGCCACCTACCCAACCGATTAGAAATCCGATGATCAAGATCCCCGAAATTAGACTGCCGAGGACGATGCCCCGAAATAGGGATCCCAAGGTAGGATAGGCGGTTAGAATGGGAAGAGATCCCTAACAATTGAGAGATCATAGTCCGACGACGAGAAGAGATCAACGGGCTGAAACAAAGGACATATTTCTATAGATTGACCCGCTGACTGAAAGCTTGGCAATAAGCTTGAAGGATAGCAGAGAAAACCGCCGCATTCTGAGTAGACGCTGGGCTAAGGAGAACATAGTCGTCTGCAAAGAGTAGGTAAGAAAGAGGAGGGCCTTGGGGCCTAGGCATATAAGGCTGCAGCAAAGACGCACCAACAGCCTGAGCAAGAGTGCGTGACAGATCATCAGCACAGAGAATGAACAGAAAAGGGGAAAGAGGGCAACCCTGATAGAGCCCCCCAACATATGGAAAAAAACCCGAAGGACCTCCATTGATAAGAATAGAAAAGGTAGGCCCCTGCACACATGCCATAACCCATTCAATGAAGAGACCAGCAAAACAAAACTCCCGAAGAGTCTGCCGAAGAAAAGTCCAACTAATCCTATCATAAGCTCTCTCAATGTCCAACTGAATGGCCATAAGAGCCCTTCTACCAGTCGCCCGATGAAGGTCATGCATAAATTCCTGAGCAATGAGAGCATTATCAGTAATGCTATGACCACGGATGAAAGCCCCCTGTTCCAGAGATATAAGGTGGGGAATCACTCCTTGCAACTGAGTGACCAAGAGGCGAGCGCAGAATTTGTATAGGGTGGTACACAAACTGATAGGCCGATAATGCTGGGGAAGAGAAGCCGTCGACCGCTTAGGGATAAGAGAGACAAATGTACGCTGCCACTCAGGAGGAAGAACTCTAGATGAAAAAACCATCTAAATGGCCATAACAACATCCGACCCGACAATATCCCAGTAGTACCGAAAGAAGAAGGGTGGAAACCCGTCAGGACCAGGGGCCTTATCAGGGACCAAAACCCAAACAGCAGATCGAATCTCCTCCGCCGAGACCTTCCTCGAAAGCACAACATTATCATCCTCGGAAACCCGGGCAGTCAGGGGAACAGGAGAAATGGGGAAACCATTGGCAGACACCTCCGACTAACGGGACTAGAAATAATGGACAATCTACTCCCGAATAGTCTCATCATCCTCAACAATATGACCATTCTCATCACTGATATACCAGATCCGATTAGCAGCATGCCTGGCCATAGTAGCCTGATGAAAGAACCTGGTATTCCAGTCACCCTCCTGAAGCCACTGAATCTGGGACCGCTGTCGCCAATAAGTCTCCTACTGACTAAGTAAATAATGGTGCAAAGACAAACTCCGTCGGAGAGTCTGGAGATCTAACTCAGAGAGGTAGCCATCCGAATCCTCCCTCGCCTGAAGCAAAGCAATGTCAGCTTTCACAGATTGAATATGTTGTATAAGATCCCCCACCTCTCTCTTGTTCCATCTTAAGAGTCTGCGCTTCACTAATTCAAGGCGGCGAAAGAGACGGTAGGTAGAGCTCCCTCTAACTGGCATCCGCCAAATCTGACGGATAATAGCCCGGGCCAAAGAGTAAGAAGTCCAAAACTGCTCAAACCGAAACGGCCTCGAAGGCCGAATGGATGACTTCGTAGAGATAAGAAGAGGGCAATGGTCAGACGCAATCCAAGGTAAATGAGAAATAGTAGCACCGAAAAAGATCTGCATCCAACCAGGGGAGGCCAAAGCTCGATCTAGGGGCTCCCACACCCGAGCAATTCCCCGTCGGTTATTGCACCAAGTAAACCGAGAGCCAGAAAACCCCATATCCATGACCCTGGCAGTGGAAATAAAAGAACGAAACTCACAAGAGTTCGGAGAATCCACAAACCGACGCCCCCCACACTTCTCCGAAGCATCCACAATACAATTAAAATCTCCAGCAATGAGCGTAGGAAAACCCTGGCTTAAGAGAGTGAGTATCTCGGACCATAGATAGCGCCTCTCCCTATAGTCCGTACTAGCATAGATGCCAAGAAGCAACCATGGTGGAGTAATCCCCTCCGAAATAACTAGGGCCACCTGTTGAGTACAATTATGAAAAGCATCAATACGGATGGAAGGCTCCCGCCAGAGTACCAGAATACCTCCAGAAAAACCGTTGGATTTCACAGCATAAGAATTCCAACACCGAGAAACTCTCTGTCGGAAACGCTGAAGACTGGAACTCGACATGCGAGTTTTCAGCAAAACACAAATATCAAACTGATAAAGTTGCAATAACCGAGTAAAGGAGAAGCGAAAGGAAGGTTTCAGCGCTCCTCGGACATTCCAAATCAGAATCTTCATAAAGAAAATAGGTCAAGGGGTCACATGGGCCCCATATGATGAGGATATCAGTTCGGACCAGAGTTCGGGTCAGTCGAACCAGTCCTTGGATGTTCCTGTACCAGCATCCCAGAGTCAGCAGGCCACGTCAGGGAAGACCACACCAGATAATCTACGAAGGTCCAAGAGGTTGCAGAACAAACGGGCTTGAAATTTTCTGTGTCGGACTGGGCCCAAACTTGGCTGGTCACATGGAAACAGACCGCTGATTCCGTTGGCGATGAGCTGCTATGGATTTTGGCCATCCGGGCTCGTCTGATAGGAGTTTTGGGCCTGTTTTCGTTTTTAATGGTATAGTTGTAATTTTTAACAAAACTTATGATGTTAGGGTTTTGTCTCTTTTATTTAGGTTGGTTTTGGGCGGCCGTCAAAGGCAGAGAAGAAAGACGCTGTTTTAGATTTCCTTTTTTTTTCTCTTGAATGGAGATGAATGTTTTTTTTTTTTTCTGATTCAAAACAATTGAATTGAAAATTCAATTGCTCTTCCTTTAAATTTCGGATTGTGAGTGATCAAAATTTGAAATTTTTCCCTTTTCTTGTCAAGATTCAAACCAAACCTGGACGAATTCTTTTCTCGCAGATTAGATCGTTCTTGAGTTGCAGGCGTTTTGAATATCGCCCTGCATCAACTTGGTATCAGAGCCTTGATCCATTCCTTTCATTACCGCCTTGATCCATTCCTTCCATTACCGCCTTGATCCATTCCTTCCAAACCCAAATATCAACCCTAACCAAAATTTGATCCAATGGAGCAGAAGAACAACGATCAATCCCTGAGAGACGCCGTGAGAGATGCTATGCAAGACGCCATGCGAGACCAGCACCAGGTGATGCAACAGATGATGCAAACCATGCAGGCGATGATGGCGCGGCTGGAGGTGCAGAATCGTGCCCAACCCCTTCGAGTGGAGGAGCGTGATGAAATTGATGGAGGTAGGGAGAGGGGTTTCGAAAATCTGGAGGCACCACCAATTCGAAGAGGGCAACAGAGGCCTGATGTTGGACTTCCAAGGTATGTCGATCAACCTCCCTATTTCGAAAATCAGAATCGGTGGGAAGCAGGCTTCAGGGTCGAAATTCCAGAGTTTAAAGGAGGAATTAACCCAGACGAGTATGTTGATTGGACCCTTCAGGTCGATGATGTTTTTCGTCTGAAGGAGGTGCCCTTAGACAAGCAGGTACCGCTTGTCACAATTCGATTCAGAGATAGGGCTGCTGCTTGGTGGCATGCGCAGCACTATCGTAGATATATGGATGGGAGACCTCCATTAGCGTCATGGGCAGCGCTAAAGCAGGAGATGAACAGGGAGTTTTTGCCTCCGAACCATGAGCAGATTTTGTATTCGAAGTTGCATGGTTTGACGCAAGGTAGTCGGAGCGTCGAGGAGTACACAACTGAATTTTATCGATTGGTTGCACGAAATCGGTTGATTGAGGCTGAACCGAGATTGATAGCCATGTATCTTCATGGCTTGCGGCTGCCAATCCAAGATGCACTGGCTGTGCATCGAATTGATAGTGTAGGAGATGCGCATATGAGGGCTCAGGCAGTGGAAAAGAGCTTGATGAGAAACAGGGGGTTTCAGAGCAGAGGGGGTTTTACTACGGGCCAGAGTTCAGGGCAGAATTCAGGGGGCAAATTTATGCCTCCAGTAGCGAGGCCGCAGGCATCAGTACCTCCAAGACCAACAGGGTCGAATGGAACCTCAGGTTCTCAGGCGAGAGTGGGCAGCAACAGGGCTAACATTCGGTGCCATCGGTGTCAGAATTTGGGGCACTATGCCAATGAATGCCCCAAGGCGCGAGCTCAGTTGTATATGGAGGATATGGAGGACGAAAATGGAGGAGAGTTCCCTGAGGATGAGGAATTTAATGATGAGCTGTGTGTTATTGATCCGGACCATATTCAAGGGGAGAGCTTGGTGATACGAAGAATGTGTCTGGCGCCGAGATCAGATGAAGATTGGCGTCGGCATGACATCTTCACAACGAAATGTTTTGTGGCTGGCAAAACATGTCGTGTTATCATAGACTCCGGCAGTTGGGAGAATGTGATAGCAGAGGAGGCTGTGAAGAAGCTGGGGTTGCAGACAGACCCTCACCCACATCCATATAAGCTCGGTTGGGTGAACCGAAATGCAGACATTCAGGTCAGCCGAAGGTGTAAGTTGTCACTGTGTTTTGGTCCTCATTTCGAGACAACTATTGAGGCGGATGTTGTTCCAATGGATGCTACTCACATCATACTGGGGCGTCCGTGGCAGTTTGATAACAGGGCAGTGTACAACGGGTACACCCACAGTTATATGCTGCGTCCAGATGGGAGGAAAGTTATTTTGAAGCCGCTTCAGGAAGTGAGTGGACAGAATACAGTAATTTGTTTACCAAGCACAGAATTCGATGCGAGTTTGGATGGAGAGGATGTTTGTTTTGCTTTGGTGAGCAAGTCAGGAGACTTCGGCGTGGAAGAGGAGCAAAGGCCAAATATGATTCCTGAGGAGTTGGTGTCTATCTTGGAGGAATTCCGAGATGTTGTATCAAAGGAGCTACCGGCTGGATTACCACCTCTCCGAGATATTCAGCACGGCATTGACCTTATTCCGGGCTCAGTGTTGCCGAATAAGGCTCATTATCGGATGACACCGCAACAGCATGAGGAATTGAGGAGGCAGGTCCAAGAACTTTTGGACAAGGGGTTCGTACGGGAGAGCATTAGCCCGTGCGCGGTGCCAGCCCTTTTGGTACCGAAGAAGGATGGTACGTGGCGCATGTGTGTCGACAGCCGCGCGGTTAACAAAATTACTGTGAAGTACAGGTTCCCGATACCGAGGTTGGACGACATGCTTGATCAGTTGAGTGGTGCTAAGGTCTTCACGAAGATTGATTTGAAGAGTGGGTACCATCAGATAAGGATGAAGCCTGGAGACGAATGGAAGACAGCCTTCAAGACTAAGGAAGGGCTGTATGAATGGTTGGTAATGCCATTCGGGTTGTCAAACGCGCCGAGCACGTTCATGCGCGTAATGAACCAGGTTTTACGTCCATTTCTTAGCTCATTTGTGGTTGTCTACTTTGATGATATTTTGATATACAGCAGGACAGCCGAAGAGCATGTGGGCCATGTGGCACAGGTTTTGTCAGTGTTACGTGAGAACCAGTTAGTTGCTAACCCAGAGAAGTGCATTTGGATGGTTGGGAGACTAATTTTTCTGGGGTACGTTGTGACTGGAGAGGGGATTCTCCCAGATAGGAATAAGGTGCATGCAATTGTGGAATGGCCAGTACCTTCAACCTTGACAGAATTGAGATCCTTTTTGGGTCTTGCAGGGTTTTATCGCAGGTTTGTCAAGGGGTATAGTGAGCTGGCTGCACCTTTAACGGAATTGTTGAAGGGAGCCAGATTCGGGTGGAATGATGCCGCACAGGAGGCATTTGATGGGCTGAAAGTCAGATTGACCGAAGCTCCTTTATTGGTTCTTCCTGATTTTGATAGAGTTTTTGAGGTGGATTGTGATGCTTCGAAGACTGGAATTGGGGCAGTGCTTAACCAGGAAGGAAGACCAGTCGCATACTTCAGTGAGAAGCTGGGAGGAGCTAAACTGGCTTATTCGGTTTATGATCTGGAATTGTACGCCATTGTGAGATCCTTGCAGCATTGGCGCCACTACTTGATTCAGCGGGAGTTTGTACTGTATTCAGACCATCAGGCGCTGAAGTTCTTACAGGGTCAGCATAAACTGAGTTCAAGGCATGCGAAGTGGGTGAGTGCCTTGCAGGAATACACTTTCAGCATCAAGCACAAGTCTGGTACGTTGAATAGAGTGGCTGATGCTTTGAGTAGGCGGAGCTTGTTGATTGGCGCTATGCATGTGTACACTCTCGGCTTTGAGAGTGTAAGGGAGGACATTCGTGTGGATGAGCACTTCAAGGGATTTTGGCCAAAATTGAGGCGGGGGAGCGAACTGATTTCGTTCTCCATGATGGATATTTGTTTCGAGGTAACTGCTTATGTGTTCCTGATACGTCTCTTCGTGTGTTGATCATCCAGGAACTGCATAACCAGGGTCACTTCGGAAGGGATAAAACAGCCTGGTTGATTCGGCAGCGGTTTTATTGGCCTGGTCTTGACCGAGATGTCAAAGCTTTTGTGAAGAGGTGCAGGTTGTGTCAAGAGTCGAAGGGGACAGACACGAACCAAGGTATGTACACGCCTTTACCTATCCCAGAGGCACCATGGCGAGATGTTTCTATGGACTTTGTTGTAGGATTGCCGCGGACAGCAAGGGGACTGGATTCGATTATGGTGATTGTGGATCGGTTCAGTAAGGTGGCGTGTTTCTTGCCATGCAAAACCACTTTTGATGCGTCAAAGGTTGCTGACTTATATTTTGCTTCAGTGGTTCGGCATTTTGGTATACCGGCATCCATAGTGTCAGACAGGGACAGCAAGTTTATGGGACACTTCTGGCGAGAGCTGTGGAAGAAGTTGGGCACAAAGTTGAAATTCAGCAGTCCTTATCATCCTCAGACGGATGGACAGACTGAAGTTGTCAACCGTAGCTTGGGTAATCTGTTGCGGGCAAATGTGCATGAATTCAGGAGCTGGGATTTGTGTTTGCCGAAGATTGAGTTTGAGTTCAACTCTTCAGTGAACCGTTCTACAGGGTTTGCTCCGTTTCAGATACTGTTTGGGTTCTTGCCAAGAGGTCCTTTGGATGTTCTGCCAGTTGAGTCGCCAGAGAAGGTGAGTCAGAAGGTCGAAGATAGAGTGTCTGACTTGCAGGAGATACATGCGACTGTTAGAGCCAAATTGGAGCAGACTTACGCCAAATACAAGGCGAAAGCTGATCAGCAGCGTCGGCAACAGTCCTTTGAAGTGGGCGATTTGGTATGGGTTTACTTACCGAGGGAGCGGTATCCACAGGGAGCTTTAACGAAGCTCAAGCCGAAGAAGATAGGTCCATGCCAGGTATTGGAGAAATTTGGTGACAATGCCTATCGGGTTGAGTTACCAGATGATGTCTTCATTTCGGATGTGTTCAACATTCGGCATCTGACCCCTTATGCAGGAGAGAATTCGAGCTTGAGGTCAAGCTTTTCAGAGGAAGGGGAGAGTGATGAGGACATCAGTTCGGACCAGAGTTCGGGTCAGTCGAACCAGTCCTTGGATGTTCCTGTACCAGCAACCCAGAGTCAGCAGGCCACGTCAGGGAAGACCACACCAGATAATCTACGAAGGTCCAAGAGGTTGCAGAACAAACGGGCTTGAAATTTCCTGTGTCGGACTGGGCCCAAACTTGGCTGGTCACATGGAAACGGACTGCTGATTTCGTTGGCGATGAGCTGCTGTGGATTTTGGCCATCCGGGCTCGTCTGATAGGAGTTTTGGGCCTGTTTTCGTTTTTAATGGCATAGTTGTAATTTTTAACAAAACTTATGATGTTAGGGTTTTATCTCTTTTATTTAGGTTGGTTTTGGGCGGCCGTCAAAGGCAGAGAAGAAAGACGCTATTTTAGATTTCCTTTTTTTTCTCTTGAATGGAGATGAATGTTTTCTTTTTTTTTCTGATTCAAAACAATTGAATTGAAAATTCAATTGCTCTTCCTTTAAATTTCGGATTGTGAGTGATCAAAATTCAAAATTTTTCCCTTTTCTTGTCAAGATTCGAACCAAACCTGGACGAATTCTTTTCTCGCAGATTAGATCGTTCTTGAGTTGCAGGCGTTTTGAATATCGCCCTGCATCACCATCCTTGGCTCCAGCCAACTCCATATCGGTATAATCTCTAGAAGCCAGGCCCTGGGCCGCTAAACCCTCCTCAGATGAAGGGCAACCAGCTTGAGCCACAAGATCCGACTGCCGAGAGAGATCCATGGCTACAACATCCTCCTCAGCTCGAATCGCCTTCTTAATAGAAGAGACCATAGCATCATGATCACAGTTAGCCCGAGGGGCGGGGGGGGGGGGGGCTGATCTAGGGGGAAGAACTAAAGCCACAGAGTGGGCTTTAGCTGAGGAGGACCCTCTACTCTTGCCTTTAGCATCCTTAGAAATAACTCTAGGACCACCAGACACAGCAGGTCGGGCCCATTTAAGTGATGCAGGGTTGGCATCCTCCTGGATCATAGGACACCCAGCCCAGCGATCCGAACCCAGAAGACCAAATGGGTTAGCAGCCAATATTCCAGAGGACACCTCCTTTGACTGAGAGGGAAGTTCAGACAAAACATCAAGTGCAACTGCAGAGAATTGGAAAGCCTCCACCTGACTAGGAGTCTTGGAGGCCTTTCGAGTCTGGGACTTCCTCAGACCCTTAGGCTCCTTCTGGGACTCAACATGGTTCACTGAAACCTTGATTCCCCCTGAAGCCATCAATGAAGCAGTGGCAGCTTCACATTGCTCAACTACAGTAACCGGCACGGATCCTCCATCATGGCACGGTCCAGACTGAATCTCAGGGGGTTTGTCTGAGGGGGAAACAGCAAGCTGAGGAGATGGTGAAGGAACGACCCTCCTCCGGGAGGTCTTCCTCGGAAGCAACCACCCCTCCTCTCCATCCAAAGGGCCAGTCTTGGCCTTTCCCGATGACCCTTCCAATCGCACAGGAAGACTGGAATCCTAAATCGGAGCTTGACAATGGATCCGGAGAGCTGACATCCACGGACCAAACCGAGGGGCATCAGCAGAAGACTGTTCCACCCCAGCCGATTCCTTGGATGAAGAACACGGCCTTGAGAGATGGAGAGATCCACACAGAGAACAAATTCCATCAACATGTTCATATACGAACTGTTGCCAAAAGGGGATCCCAATCGCTCTGAAATGAGCACCAGGGCGGAGGGGCTGTCTCAAATCAATTCTGACACAAGCCCGTGCGTAGCCTCCCCATCTCTTCTCCTTCGTAGAAGAGTCCATGAACACATACTGGCCAGCAACAAAGAGGATTGCTTGAAGAGTCTCTTCCGTTCAAAACTCAATCGGAAGCTTGGGAAGCCGAATCCATAGCAGAGCATGGTGCAGAGCATCTTCGGCAGGGATGAAGCCTGGACGCCATGCCTCCGCAGCAAGGGGCTAGCCGTTGACAATCCACGGCTGCGACAACACGGCGTCACGAGCAGCCTGGAGTTCAAATTTCAACAGGAATGTGCGATAGGCAAGGCCGATAATCTCAATCCCTCCAGCGATACCTCCTCTGCGAAGCTCCCAGACAACAGCTTCAAAGGGAACCCAACGAGAGAGGCAGCGCATGATCAATCCCGATTGAGACCAATCAGCAATCTCCTGATCAACCGCCGCGATGGGAAGCTGGATAATACCAGGGAAAAGCTTCTCCAGGGCAGCGATTTCTTCTGACGAAGGCTCTAAAATTGATCAAGAGAACGAGCTTCCGCTCGGGCGATGAGAAAAACCAGCAGGGGCCTTCTGCTGATCACCACCGGTCAGAGGGATGGAGTTGCCAGCAGCCATCATCCATCGAGAAATGATCCAAATCAAGTGACAGACACCTGAGATCTGGAAGGAAGAAGAGCAAGCGCCAATCTTAAAGCAAGAACCAGAGCAAGCAAAAAGACCTTCTTTCTCTTTTTCGCCTTTCCTTCAATGATATATCTCTGCACGACAAGAGAAAGGGGGTTTCTATTTTATTTTATTTTATATTTGAAGAGAGAGTGATTTGAGAGGAGAGAAGAAGACAGAAGAGAGCAAGGGAGAAATGACGGAACGAAGGAGAGTGAGAAGATAAGGAAAAAGGAAGAGAGGTCTTGAGACTTCTCTGCCAAGGAAACTTGGGTCCCAAGGGGCAGCGCCTTGGGTCCGAACCAGTCACCTTCGAAAATTCTTTTGGCTTGTCCTTATTTTCACCGTGGGACTGTCATCACCCTAATGAAAGTGAAAGTGCAGCAACCAGCATCAAATGAGGCCAATAAATTGGCAGCCATAGGGAGAGGGCGTGGATACTCTACGGAATATGTTTAGCATTATAAAGTGGCATGCATTCTTAATTAGATGGTCATCGATCATGTGTTCTATTTTAGACACGGATTATTGATGCACTTTAAAAATGAAGAAGGATTTGTTAGGTGACATGCAAGCTATTCTACAATACAAAGCTCGTACATATAATAATTCCAGCACCGGCCTTGCCATTCTGCTAATAATTAAGATTCATCAAAATTAACCTTCAACAGTTTCTATGTCCTTGCCACTCATCATATCAACCATGATCGCCTTCATGTGAAGAAGAAAAAAAGGGGTTGCAAGTCAGTCTTACTCGCCCTCACCACATGGTTGCCACCTCAAGAAATGAATGAAGAAATATAAGGTGGCAAGAAATTATGAAGGAAGCAATAAGGAGCCATGCAATATTGTGGGTAACTGAATGAACCATTTTCAGATATACAAGAAATTAAATGACAACTAATTATTACACATCTCTTTGTATATTTGTTGAAAATATATCCACTTCAAATTATTGATAAATAAAGAAAACACACCCCCAAAAAAAGTGATAGTTCCTACATTAATCTGATAATGCATTTGTTAGAAGTTAATTTGTAATTATAAAATCAATAGAAAGGTATGCTCATGTATTTATAAAAGATCAAATATTTTTGAGTTTTATCGGTATGAAAAAAATTATTATATAATATTAAAAAAATATTATCCTTTCATTTCTAGTATATTTCTTGAGCATTATATCTTTTAATCTTTATTACTAATAGTACTGAAATAAAATAATTAAAAGCATATGCAAATAAAATTCCATTTTTTTCACGATATTCTATGAATTGCAGTGCTCAATATCGTCGAGATTCCCGTCTTGATTTGCTTCATCGCATTCTTCCACCTATACTACCCTCCACTCCTTCAGTTTAACAAACTGATCAAATGTTTTGCACCATCAGCAATTGTATTTGTTTCCTTTTTTATGTGTTTTTTAAAAAAAGGTGCATTTTCTAGCTTGCTCACTACTAATGAAAGGAAACTGGGAGATTGATTAAGTATTCAAATGCCATTGTAAGCAAGAGCTTTTTCTCCATCCCATTAAGAATGGCCTTGTCAGTCTACATTGATAATTTCCATGACTTGGGTCAAAGATAACTTATCCGATCAAATAAAAAGTACCGTCTCGAATTAAGATCCTCAACTATATATCTTACATTTATCTTCTAGCTGTAGTATTTCATTTTAATAGATAGTCCTATTTTATTGCGATATAGCTTAATCATTTATGGATAATTTTCAACGCCATCCACTAGTTAATGAGTGATAACGATATCTCTTTAAATGGTAAATGGTGTTAAACGCCTACTTTGATGATCTCTTTAAATGGAGTTAAACACCTACTTTGATGGGAGTAGACGGTGGAAGAGATTTAAAAAATCTCTTTAAATAGAGATCTCTTCTAAGGTTTTCGACAACATTCGATAACACAATATCATCGAGAGAAAAACCAGAAGGAAGCAGAGATATTGGGTCCCTGATCAAGAGCATATCCTGAGGGCATACACCATCGTGTGCGATAGCTCATTGATTGGAAGAACTCAATCAAGGTTCTCGAAGCAGGTTTTCTCGAAGCAGGTTCTCGAAGCAGTAGATCATAAGCAATGGCTGGAGGTAACAAAGATCCTATCTATTAATTCCATACAATTTCGTGTAGATTATTAATAGATTTCTAACAGTTGGTATCAAAGCGGCAATACCTCTGCCTTGTTTCTGTTGTGAGTGTTTCCATCATTTTAGATTTGATTATTTTGGTCTCTATTTCTCTCACGGAGGGATAGTCCAAAAGGGAGGCTACTGATAGTATCCTGGATTATTTAACCCAACGGACGTGTGGTAGGGATATTAGGGACGCACCAAAAGGGAGGCTACTGGTAGCACCTTGGTGCATTTTACCCAACTACTTACATACCGGAAGAGTTAATAGATCGCCATGAAGTTGTTGGGAATTGTATCCTAAAGCCAATTATTTGATGATTGTGCTGATGTAAATTGTATATAAATTGATATATTAATAAAAGTTATTTGGCAGTTTATTCATTACAAGAACATCTTCTTAATACTCCTGAAAGTAATGAAGCCCTTAGGATCTTCCTCACGATAAAGGAGGATTTATCTTAGAAGGTCCTTAAAAGAGTTCGTGACCAAATGATATACTATGACAGGGCCATAATACTATCAATTATAGGACGTTGTATATCATATTTATTGGTTATCCTCTTAACCAAGGAGTGTAGAGACACTGGTATGACATACAGGTGAAAGTGTAGGAGTACATTTCACCGAACGTGACTCATTTTCGGATACTCTGCTGTTAAGAGTTAATCCAAGAAGATATAGGTATAAGTATCCTTCAGACCTGAAGATCACAACCAGTGGCTTACAAGCAACTCATTGTACTTAGGTGCCGGACCACCTGGATTTCTAATCCAGCTACGAAAGGTTACTGGGTGCAGTCAAGTACTTATGGTAGTCAGTTGTGGATCAAGATGGAATTTGACCTATCCCATTAAAAGGAGAAATGCTTGTGTTTCAATTTAGCAAGACCTTGGCCAAGGCACTTCATGTGAAAGTTACATGATCACTAAAGTTGAAATCACTTTATGGATTTGCTATTTAGAGTTGACAGGCTCTTAAGCCATCCTTAGCATTTGTGGTCAAGAGGATGAATTATACGGTAACTATTTCTTAGGGTTCTTGGAGTTTGCTCGGCAACTCTTCGACCTATCCGGACGTCGGGTTCCATTGCTAGATGGGCACATCGATTAGTATAGAAAGTTGTTTCTATGCTACCGGCTTAGGTTCGAACCTAGAGAGTCACATGCATAGAAGTTTCCTAGGATGATCTATTTGCTGATCAACGATTGAGAATCGTATATGATTTAATTAATCAATTTGATTGATTGAATTATCTCAATTGGGTTAAGTACAATTGAATAAGATTCAATTTGGTTTAAGTTTATTAGAAGGACAAGTCAATTTCAAATATTGATTTAAAATTAGACTTGATTTGAATTTAAATAGATTCAGGACTAGCCAAATTTGATTTGGGCTTGGACCATGATCTATGTGGGTTAAGTCAAATAAATTCAGATCAGAACCCAAACCTCTCGAATATGGATCTCATATGATGAGATGGCTAAAATCTCATCTCATGAGATAGAATTTAATGCATGACATTTATTTACCGAACGTCCGATTTATCCCTCGTCTCTTTGGTTTTCTCCGAACAATGGAACTAAACCAAACGCCGCGACTCCTTGGTTTTCTCGGAACGTCGGAATTAAACCAAGCGCCGCGCCTTCGGCATCTCTTCGCTTTTGCCAAATGACGGATTCTTAAATCTCAGAATTAAATGTCAAGGCTAAATCTAGACTATAAATAGAGGGCATTCCCTCACCAGAGAACACAGAACAAAAAATAGAACAACAATACACGATTTGTCGTTGATTGTAATTCTAAATTGTCGTGGATTGTAATTCTAAAATGTTAGAATAAAAAATCCTGGTGATTCTGGTGTTAGCAGAAGCCTGGTGGATCTTGGAGGAAGATTCAAGTGAGAGGATTCAAGATCAGCAAAGCTATTTTTCCGCGAGCTAGCACTCCCGGAAATCTAATCATTCGGGGCTTCGCATGGACGATACTAGAAGCCGGACGATTGAATGGCTGCAGAGCAATAAGGATTTACCTACTGTTCTTAAGGTAAGTGATTTGATCCCTAGATCTTAAGGCAGGCTTCAAGATAATAGTATGACTAGTCATCTTGAAGATCAAGATATGATCTTGATGTTTTTATATGCATATTTTAGATCAAACGACCCTGAATATATAGGCGAAGATATAATCTTAATGCATATTAGATAGATTAATATGTAATCTTTTAATTTCCGCAATGATAATAGTTATCAATTTTTAAAAATATGCATGCCTCGGAGACTATTTCTCCCTACAGAAGTTTGTTTGAGACCATCAGAATTTATTTCTTTTATTCTTTGATATGGTTTAAATAAAAGAAAGTTGAAATAATTGATGAAATATCAATTGTGTTGTGGTTACTCTTTATTTTTTTAATCCCACGTTCTTAGGTTCAAACACCCGTGGGATGGTTTTATGGTTCTGGTTTTTTTTTGCTTACAAATTTGAGCGGAAACGTCCTTTCCCTTTCCTTTCTCTTGCATAGAACTTTCCTTTCTCCTACATAGAGTCTTTGAGCGGTGAATCCTTTTCAGTTAAAAAAAACACGTGGCCATGCAGACATTAAATGACCATGACATTATGATGCGGCCATGCGGTGAACATCCTCTCTCCCTGACATTATGGTGCCATGTGGTGAGAACCTGTTTGCGGGTGAGGGTTGGCGATGTCATTAAGTTAAAGCATGGATTTTTTTTATGAAAGAACGTGATTTCAGCATTATATATATATAAAAGGTTTTGAACTGTTTTTCTTCCTATTTTTGTGCTTGGCCGCTCGAAGATGATATGGTTGTTAAAATTTCTTCCGCGATTTTAGAAGAGCCTTTTCTTCTCTCATGCAGTATAACGAGAGATGATATGGATAAAGAAATTTTAGTATATGATTTAATTTATTATATCCATTATAAAGAAGGTGGTTGGCAAGCATTTGTTCAGCTAGCTTGTTTAGACGCGCGATTTTTTTTTTGCTTTTCACGTAATTTTAAAAAAGAGGATGAAATAGCATCTTATCCATTTGGTTAAATTTTAAATGCATGCTATTATCTGTTTAATATTTTATTATATCATGTGATATGATTTGTTTTTATCATTTGTTTCTTAAGTTTAAATTTTGTATTAAAATACGCCTCCCGAGTTTCTATGCCTACGATGTTTTGCATAGACTGGCCTAAGAAAATAATGAGCTACGGCCGGATGTATTTAATTAACAAAAAAAATTTCTTAAGATGATGATTTTAAAATTTATTAAATAGATAATTGATATGTTGTCTCCTGTTTTGCATATTAGATTATTTTATGCATGAATAAAATTATATTTGGTGGTAGTGTAAAAAATCACAGTTCAAATCCTTCCAAGGTTTGATTCGTCAATTGGTGTCTAGAAAAGTAAAGAGATTGTGGTTACTTAATTGGTTCCGTTGACTGACCTAAGGAAGCAATGGGGGACCCCACTTTTCTTTCACTGGCCTGGCCAATTTGATTAATTCATATCTTGATTTGGAAATGTTATGTTGATTAAGATCACTACCTAATAATCATGCTAAATTGGTTAATCTATATGCATATAATGGAGTTCAAATGTCATGTGGTCAATAATTTTGATTAATTGGGAGTAGCCACAGCATCTTTAATTAATCAAAATTATATATTGAGTTGCAAAGATCACATAAGGTTAAATGATATTAATAATTAATTATATTAATGCACTGAATCTTATCCCACATGAATTTTTATTGCACTTATATAATTAATTAGGATGGGATAAGAAATTATTTTCTTAATTATCCATAGGAATTAAGAAAGGAATATAATTTGTTAGTCACATCATTAAGTTAATTAGTCTATTTAAGTATAATAACTTGCCCACATGTAGTTATTGTATGTTATTGATTCATGTTATTGCATGTTTACATTGGTAAGACATACATCAAGTTATATGCCTCAAATACAGTTACATGAACATAATTTTATTTTTATGTAGCTATTTTGCCTGTTAATATTTCTGATATGAAATGTGATGTTTCCGATTTAAGTGGTGATAATTATAAATTATGGAAGGAAAGAATTCTTCTTCAATTAGGGTGCATGATATTGACTATGCTATCAGGAAGGATGAACCACATTTGGTTACATCTACTAGCACTCAGGCTGATATTGCTGCGTATGAACAATGGGAGCGATCCAATCGCCTCAGTATGATGTTCATACGTACTAAGATTTCTACTGGTATACGTGGTTTAATTCCTGAGTGTAAAAATGTTAAGAAACTTCTGAAGGCTATTGATGCACAATTTGAGTCTTCAGATAAGACACCGGCTAGCACCCTAATGTCAAAATTGTCATCAATGAAGCTCACTACTATTGGAGGTGTGCGTGAGCACATCATGAAGATGAGGGACATTGTGGCTCAGTTGAAATCCCTAGATAGAGGTTGAGATGTCAGAATCTTTCTTCGTGCACTTTATTTTGAGCTCACTCCCACAGCAGTATAGTCCCTTCAAAATATCTTACAACACACATAAGGACAAATGGTCAATTAATGAACTTCTGACCATGTGTGTTCAAGAGGAAGGGAGGCTGATTTTGGAAATGAGAGAAAGTGCGCATTTAGTCACTCAGAGAAAGACTAAAGCTCCCAAAGCCAAACGCAAGGAAAGGGTAAAGTACCCATCCATACAGAAGACAAGGAGGAGTCCAAGTGCTTCTTTTGCAAGAAAAAGGGCATATAAAGAAAGATTGTCTCAAATTCAAAGCTTGGCTTGACAAGAAAGGTACTCTAACCTCATTCGTATGTCATGAATCCAATTTTGTTATATGTCATAACACATGGTGGATTGATTCTGGTTCTACAATCCATGTTTCAATACCTTGCAGGGTTTTCTAAATCAAAGGAAACCATTAGGAAGTGAACAAAGCATCTATTCAGGAAACAAGATGGGTTCACATGTAGAAGCGATTGAGACGTGCAGACTTATTTTAGATTCTGATTTTGTTTTGGATTTAAAAAAGACATTTTATATTCCAAGTTTCTCTAGAAATTTGATTTGTCAAGGCTTGTACCAGCAGGATATTCCTTTAATTTTAATAAAAGCTTTGTTGATTTATTTTATAAATCTAAGCTTATTAGGAATGGTACATTGTCCGACAATCTTTTTTAAATTAATTTAAAAAACAATACCTCCTATAATGTGATGCACACCCAAACTGGTATGAAAAGATGTGTTATGAATGAGAATTCCTCTATTTTGTGACATCGAAGATTAGGTCATATCTCCATTGAGAGAATTAAAAGATTAGTAAAAGATGGAGTACTTGATACTCTTGATTTTGCTGATTTTGACACTTGTATGGACTGCATAAAGGGAAAGCAAACCAACAAGTCCAAGAAAGATGCCAAGAGAAGTTCAAAAATACTGGAGATCATACATACGGATATATGTAGTCCAGATATGGACTCGTATGGTCAAGATACTTCATCTCATTTATTGATGACTATTCACGATATATGTATCTCTACCTGCTTCATAACAAGGACGAAGCATTAGATGCCTTTAAGGTATTTCAGGCAGAAGTAGAGAAACAATGCGGCAAGAAAATTAAAATTGTGAGGTCAGATAGAGATGGAGAATATTATTGTAACATCCGGAAAACCTTGTAATTTATGGCATTTTCATTTGAAATGAAAGTCAGAAAGTTTCAGTGAAATGTGGGTATGTTGGCCTTTTGATAAATGTAAATAGAAGAAATTTTGGAGTAAATGAGTATATTTCTGAATGTTAATGAGTTTGATTTAAGAAATTGAGAGACTTAAGTTTTAATGGGTTTAAATCATAAGAAAAATCAAGTTTAGTTTGAGTTTTATCCTGAAATGATGTTTTTAGTGGTTGGACTCGACACTATTTGGGGTGGAGTCAACTCTGGCACGATTTTAAACTTTCGGCATGCTTGGGAGTCGATACCTGCAGAGGTGGAGTCGACACCTGCAGAGAAAACAGAAAGTTAACATTTCTGCTGCAGTGTTGGAGCCGACACCTACTTTTCTAGAGTCGACACCTACTTTTATGGAGCCGACACCTATTTCTGCTGGAGCCTACTCCAAATCTGTTGGAGCCGACTCCAAGACGGCAGGTTTTTCTGAGTTAAATCTTGAGAATTTCATATTTATTCCGTTTTAAGTCCGATTTGGATGTCGTTTGAACCGTTGGATTTCTAAAATCGAGTTCTTCAATATGGTAAAATCTTTTCTTAGAAATGTTACATAAAAGTATCAATTTAAGTAAAAAATGATAATCTGGGCTATAAATCGATTAAAAAAAATGCTATGTCAGGGGCAAAATAGGAAAGGCTCCGATGTCAATTGCTAATTGTGTTAAGGGCAACTTGGGAAAGAAAATCTAGGGGCAAAATATCATAGTTATAAGTGAGCCACGTGTTTTCTAAAAAGCATGCGTTAAGAGTGTTTGAGGGCAAAAGGGGAATTTGGCATGCCTTAACCCTTAAGTTTCCCATGACTTGGTCCCCAAGTCACTATAGAAAAGGAGAAAAATGTGGGTTCAGCCAGAGAAAAGAAAGACAGAAAGAAAGAGAGAAAGAAGAGGAGAAATGAGAGGAAGAGGAAGAAGAAGAAGGAGGAAGAAAGAGGAAGGGAAAGGGAAGCTTGGGGTTTGTATTCGACTCCAGGTAAGCTATAGCTTCCCTAGATCTTGCATGACTTTAGATTTTCTTAGATTATTGTATTTTAAGGTAATAGTAGAAGAAATCTTGAGTAGAGAAAGGGTGGAAGAAAATAATGAGATATTAGAGGATAGATCATGTATGCATGCATGATTCGTGGGAAAACCTCGTGTGGAGGTAATCCTAATAGCTATCGTATCTGTATGTTGACGTAGGTCAAGAGGGTTATTCCAAGGAGCTGAAATACCGGAGTTGAGTACCAGTCAAGGAGTAACCTACTAAGGTGAGTGGGTTTCTCATCTAGCAATGAGAAGTTAATTTGAGCTAGTATAATGAGATGAATACCTAGTTGTGGTATGTTATGTTTAGCAGAGTATTATGTATGTTTTAAATATGAGAAATGAGAACCTAGTATATGATATTCTGATAAATGAGTTTTGAGCATGAGTTTTAAGCATAAAGAAATAAGCATGAGTTTCGAGCATGAGTTTTGAGCATAAACACATAAGCATGAGTTTCGATGAGGGAATTTTTAATGTATACATGGCATATTTGCATGATAAAGCTTTACAAATGATGTATGTATCATACTGAGCATCAGGCAGCTATGGGGCTAATCACCCTTTAAACTGTACTGTAGCATGAGCATTGCACACTACTATCGAGCCGGCACCTCCTTGCGAACAGATCGTACGATGAACCCCAGAATCAGGGGTGAGTGCACGCTTAACCAGGCCAGTGGGGCTAGTTATGAGCAGCCCATGGGGGCATGAATCATAGCTCAATGGAGCTGATTACTATATATAGCCCGTGGGGGCAGAGAGAAAACCTGAGGTTCCAGGGTTAAGGAACAAAGCATTTTGCCGGGTGAACTGCACTGTAAGGGGTGCTATTTGTGCGGGGATCCTATTGCTAGTCACGCACCCGATGAGAGTACACCTACGGAAGGGCGACTGTAGGGTGGTACCTCAGAGGCATTATACACATAGCCCAGCATCATGAGATTTAAAAGCATATGTTGTGATATAAAAAGGGCCAGTGGGCCAATTAGTTATCCAAAGAGGGAGAGTTTACTTGAGATGCCAGTGGGCAAGTAGATTCCGGTGGGAGTCTGAGAATTTAATAAAGAAGTCTGGGTTATAGATAAAGAATGCATATTTTTATATTGTAATGCATGGATTTTTATCTTAATGAGTTATCTTTCAGTGAAAAGTTATTGTAGAGTATTTTAGTACTGATATGTTATTTGAAGAATAAGCTACATTTATTTTATCTGATATCATGTTAAAAATATACTTTGAGTTGTACAAGCTAAATAGTATCAGTATACGATTGAAAATAAGAGGTTATGGTTCTCTATTTCTCCATAGTTAGATGGTTATCCAGTCACTGGGACTTAGGTCTCATCCCTCTATGATTTAAATGTTCTTTTAGATCAGTGAGTATTTCTGCCAGGATCACAAAATAAGCAGGACAGAACCCTTAGCTGGTGAAGCTTGCTTGGATGCAAGGGTGTATAGATGCTAGCCTTGTATATTGAGATAGTGTGGTTTGATATTTGTATATTGTATATGTGTATGTGTACAGTGAGATGTAATGATGTTTTAGACCTTTTTGGATATGAATATGAGACTTATGTTTTGGAGAAAATTATGAGCATGATGTGTGCACTTATGATTTTGATGTCGATTGTGAATGTGATCTTGTAAACTGCCTGAGGAATGTCATAAAAAATATTATCTGAGCAGGTTGATGCTTAGTGTTGATTGAGTGATTTGTGTATATAATTGAGATGAAAATAAAAAGTTTTAACAGGATGTGTTTTTGTGTGTGTCTGCCACTTATGATAATTAGTTGGGGTTCTGTAGTTCTTTATGGAGCGCTACATAAAGACTAGTAAAACTCTATCCGATTACCACAAGTGTGCAGGTGTGCTGTTGGTGGCCCCAAAGAGGAGGGGGACCTGACAATTATGGTAGATATACTGAGAATGGATAAGCACCTGGTTCGTTTGCTCGGTTTCTTGAAGAAAATGGAATTGTTTCACAATACACCATGCCATGGTCTCATGACTAAAACGGTGTAACTGAAAGGAGAAACCGAACATTATTGAACATGGTAAGGAGCATGATTGCCAGCTCCAACCTACCTAAATCCTTGTGGACTGAAGCTCTTAAAACATCTGCATATATATTAAACCGGGTTCCAACCAAGGTTGTTTCCAAAATGCCATTTGAGTTATTTAAAGGTTGGAAACCAAGTTTGCAACATATACATGTTTGGGGATGCCCATCTGAAGTAAGAGTTTATAATCCACAAGAAAAGAAACTAGACCCAAATACTATTAGTGGATATTTTATTGAATATGCTAAGAAGTCCAAGGGTTATAGATTTTATTGTCCATCTCACAGCACTAGGATTGTGAAATCAAGAAATGCAAAATTTCTTGAGAATGACTTGATCAGTGGGAGTGATCAATCTCAGTATTTGGCTTCTTCTGAGAAAGATCATTCAGATATTCCAGCTTCCACTTCGAGTGAGGGATTGGTTGTTATTTATAGCACTCCTCAAGCTCAAATAAGTGCTCAACAACCAGTCATTGATATTTCACAAGCTGATGGTAGTCTAGAAGATCATGTTGTTCATCAATAATCAATTGTGCAAGATACTCCTCAAGAGGTCATTGACACAACATTAAGAAGATCAACTAAAATAAAGAAATCAGCAATTCCTAGCGATTATATTGTGTATCTACATGAATCTGACTATAACATTGGAGCCGAAAATGATCCTAAAATATTTTCACAAGCCATGAGTTCTAAGGAATCAAACTTGTGGTACAATGCCATGAAGGACGAGATGGAATCTATGACATCTAATCGAGTCTGGGATCTTGTTGAGTTGCCTGATGGTGTAAAAGCCATTGGATGTAGATGGGTCTTTAAAATAAAGAAAGACTCACAAGGCAACATTGAAAGATATAAAGCAAGACTCGTTGCCAAAGGGTTCACTCAGAGGGAAGGAATCGACTACACTGAGACATTTTCTCCTGTATCCAAGAAAGATTCTCTCCGAATAATTATGGCATTGATAGCTCATTTTGATTTTGAGTTACATCAAATGGATGTGAAAACTGCATTCCTTAATGGAGATCTAGAGGAAGAGGTTTACATGAAACAGCCTGAAGGATTTTCCTCTGATGGTAGTGAGCATTTGGTTTGCAAGCTTAAGAAATCCATATATGGATTGAAACAAGCCTCACGTCAGTGGTATCTAAAATTTCATGATGTGATCTCTTCCTTTGGTTTTGAAGAGAAAATCATGGATCAATGTATATACCAGAAGGTTAGTGGGAGCAAAATTTATTTCTTGGTCCTATATGTAGATGACATTCTACTTGCAACCAATGATAAAGGGTTGCTATATGAGGTGAAATAATTTCTCTCCAAGAATTTTGATATGAAAGATATGAGTGAGGCATCTTATGTCATTGGCATTAAGATCCATAGAGAAAGATCTCGAGGCATTTTATGATTGTCTCAAGAAACTTATATTAATAAAGTCTTAGAGAGATTTTAGATGAAAAATTGTTCACCAAGTGTTGCACCTATTGTGAAGGGTGACAAGTTCGCTTTGAACCAGTGCCCTAAAAATGAACTTGAACGAGAACAGATGCACAACATTCCATATGCTTCAGCTGTTGGAAGCCTAATGTATGCTCAGGTTTGCACAAGACCTAACATTGCATTTGCAGTAGGAATATTGGGAAGATACCAGAGTAATCCAAGTTTAAACCACTGGAGACCTGCTAAAAAGGTCATGAGGTATCTTCAAGGACCAAGGACTACATGCTCATGTATAGACGAACTGATCATTTGGAGATAGAGGGCTACTCAGATTCGGACTTTGCTGGCTACGTTGATTCTTAGAAATCAACATCAGGATTTATATTTATGTTAGCTGGTGGAGCCATATCATGGAGGAGTGCAAAGCAGACTTTGACTGCTACCTCTACTATGAAAGCGGAGTTTGTTGCTTGTTTTAAGGCTACATCGCAAGGTGTATGGTTGAAGAGTTTCGTCTGAGGGCTTAGAATTGTTGACTCTATTGCTAGGCCAATTAAATTGTACTGTGACAATTCAGCTGTTGTATTTTTGGCTAAAAACCACAAGAGTGGTAGTCGAAGTAAACAAATTGACATTAAGTATTTAGCCATAAGAGAACGTGTTAAAGAAAATAAAGTGGTCATAGAACACGTTAGCACTGAATTGATGATAGCTAATCCTTTGACTAAAGGCATGCCAATTAAGAATTTTAATGATCATGTAGTACGAATGTGACTTGGTTCCATGATATAATTGCATGGATAATAATTTGTACAAAGAAACTTTTATTTCAATTATTTATTTATTTCTCATTCAGGTGTACACATTATTTGATTTTCGAGAAATGATAAAATTTTCTTTTGGACTATAAATAAACATATGGTTTATTCATTTTGTTATGTTGTCACATTTGGAATAGTGGTAAAGAAATTGAATACATTGTAATACATAAAAGATAATACTCAATTGTAGAGGACCTATCGCTATGATTCATGTATTGGTTTCTTATTCAGTGTTGAGAATTATGGATTAAAATAAAATATACGGACCAAGTGGGAGAATGTAGTATCCCGTTTTAGTAGATGGTCATATTTTATTGCGATATAGCTTAATCGTTTGCGGATAATTTTCAACACCATCCACTAGTTAATGAGTGATAACGATATCTCTTTAAATGGTGTTAAACGCCTACTTTGATGATTTCTTTAAATAGTGTTAAACGCCTACTTTGATGGGAGTAGGCGGTGGAAGGGATTTGAGAAATCTCTTTAAATAGAGATCCCTTCTAAAGTTTTTGATAACATTCGATAATACAATATCATCGAGAGAAAAACCAGAAGGAAGCAGAGATATTGGGTCCCTGATCAAGAGCATATCCTGAGGGCATACACCATCGTGTGCGATAACTCATTGATTGGAAGCACTCAATCAAGGTTCTCGAAGCATATTTTCTCGAAGCAGGTTCTCGAAGCGGTAGATCATAAGCAATGGCTGGAGGTAATATAAAGATCCTATCTATTAATTCCATACAATTTTGTGTAGATTATTAATAGATTTCTAACACAGGCAAAATGATGCTTGCGATCAACATTTCTCTCAGCTTCCTATAGAAATTAATGATCCAACTGGCAGCTGCCTCCAGAACCAACATCATCAGGCCGGCCAAAGAATGTTAGTCCCACCATTTCATCGTTCGAGTACTATAGAGTGATCCATCTTCAGTAATTAATCCATCATTCAGGGCCGTGGTGCTGGATACCGGGTGATCCGTGCCCGCCTGTGCTTGCTCAAATTTTGTATTCTGATAAGTTGGGGTTGACTCAACCTAGATTGGTATGATCACCCATTTGTATCCAAATAATAATAATAATAATAATAATCCTTCATGTCTGGCCTTCCAAAATAATTAAAGCCTGTCTCTGCTTATCAATCAGTGATATATATAGCTTAATTCCTTAGGTATTATGGTCCCAAAATGAGTTGGGTTTCAAGCCATTAAATATTCTTTGCTGCTTAGCGTCCGCGTGAAGGGCTTTGGCTTTCATGGTGATCTCTCAAGCTGGAACCTTTGATATGACGTCGGAGGCTGCGTATATAAAGCTTACCAAGCTTCAGCTTAATGATTTGGACAACAATATTAATTCGGAGGGCCAACTGCTGTGTGATTTAGAATGAGAGCGAGATGCATGGCTTAATTTGGATCGTCTCCAAAGCATGATCATCAGGGGATCGGAGTACTGAATGGCTTTCAGATTTGTTCTTGGTTGGGCGAAGAATCCACATGACCAGCACGCCACCAACATCCAGAGACAATTAATGCCTCCTCTCTGATGATGATAGGGATGAGATCTAGCTCGCTCCATGTGACATGCACGTTGAGTGTGTAGATTATTAATAGATTTCTAACAGTTGGTATCAAAGCGGCAATACCTCTGCCTTGTTTCTGTTGTGAGTGTTTCCATCATTTCATATTTGATTATTTTGGTCTCTATTTCTCTCACAGAGGGATAGTCCAAAAGGAAGGCTACTGGTAGTATCCTGGATTATTTGACCCAATGGACGTATGGTAGGGATATTAAGGACGCACCAAAAGGGAGGCTACTGGTAGCACCTTGGTGCATTTTACCCAACTACTTACATACCGGAAGAGTTAATAGATCATTTGAGACCATCAGAATTTATTTCTTTTATTCTTTGATATGGTTTAAATAAAAAAAAGTTGATATAATTGATGAAATATTAATTGTGTTATGGTTACTCTTCATTTTTTAATCCCACATTCTTAGGTTCAAACACCCGTGGGATGGTTTTATGGTTCCTTTTTTTTTTTTGCTTACAGATTTGAGCCGAAACGTCCTTTCCCTTTCCTTTCCTTGCATAGAACTTTCCTTTCTCCTACATAGAGTCTTTGAGCGGTGAATCCTTTTCAGTTAAAAAAAACACGTGGCCATGCAGACATTAAATGACCATGACATTATGATGCGGTCATGTGGACGTTAAGTGGCCATGCGGTGAACATCCTCTCTCCCTGACATTATGGTGCCATGTGGTGAGGACCTGTTTGTGGGTGAGGGTTGGCGATGTCATTAAGTTAAAGCATGGATTTTTTTTATGAAAGAACGTGATTTCAGCATTATATTAAAAAAAAGGTTTTGAACTGTTTTTCTTTCTATTTTGTGCTTGGCCGCTGGAAGATGATATGGTTGTTAAAATTTCTTCCGCGATTTTAGAAGAGCCTTTTCTTCTCTCATGCAGTATAACGGGAGATGATATGGATAAAGAAATTTTAGGATATGATTTAATTTATTATATCCATTATAAAGAAGGTGATTGGCAAGCATTTGTTCAGCTAGCTTGTTTAGATGCGCGATTTTTTTTTTTGCTTTTCGCGTAATTTTAAAAAGAGAGGATGAAATAGCATCTTATCCATTTGGTTAAATTTTAAATGCATGCTATTATCTATTTAATATTTTATATCATGTGATATGATTTTTTTTATCATTTGTTTCTTAAGTTTAAATTTTTGTATTAAAATACGCCTCCTGAGTCTCTATGCCTACGGTGTTTTGCATAGACTGGCCCAAGGGAATAATGAGCTACGGCCGGACGTGTTTTAATTAACAAAAATTTTTCTTAAGATGATAATTTTAAAATTCATTAAATAGATAATTAAAATTGTCTCCTATTTTGCATATTTGCATTAGATTATTCTATGCATGAATTTGGTGGTAGTGTAAAAATCACAGTGCAAATCCTTTCAAGGTCTGATTGGTCAATTGGTGTCTAAAAGGTAAAGAGATTGTGGTTACTTAATTGGTTCCGTTGACTGACCTAAGGAAAGCAACGGGGGACCCCCACTTCTCTTTCACTGGCCTGGCCAATTTGACTAACTCAGATCTTGATTTGGAAATGTTACGTTGATTAAGATCACTACCTAATAATCATGCTAAATTGGTTAATCTATATGCATATAATGGATTCAAATGTCATGTGATCAATATGATTTGATTAATTGAGGAGTAGCCACAGCATCTTTGATTAATCAAAATTATATATTGAGTTGCAAAGATCACATAAGGTTAGATGACATTAATTGACTAATTATATTAATGTAATGAATCTTATCCCACAGGAATTTTTATTGCACTAATATAATTAATTAGGATGCGATAACAAATTATTTTCTTAATTACCCATAGGAATTAAGAAAGGAATATAATTTGTTAGTCACATCATTAAGTTAATGAGTCTATTTGAGTATAATAACTTAGCCCACAGGTAGTTATTGTATGTTATTGATTCATGTTATTGCATGTTTACATTGGTAAAACATGACATCAAGTTATATGCCTCAAATTCAATTACATGAACATGATTTTATTTTTATGCAGCTATTTTGCCTGTTAATATTTCTGATATGAAATGTGACATTCCCGATTTAAGTGGTGATAATTATAAATTATGGAAGGAGAGAATTCTTCTTCAATTAGGGTGCATGGATATTGACTATGCTATCAGGAAGGATGAACCACATTCAGTTACATCTACTAGCACTCAGGCTGAGATTGCTGCGTATGAACGATGGGAACGGTCCAATCGCCTCAGTATGATGTTCATACGTACTAAATTTCTGCTAGTATACGTGGTTCAATTCCTGAGTGCAAAAATGTCAAGGAACTTCTGAAGGCTATTGATGCACAATTTGAGTCTTCAGATAAGGCAATGGCTAGCACCCTAATGACAAAATTATCATCAATGAAGCTCACTACGGTTGGAGGTGTGCGTGAGCACATCATGAAGATGAGGGACATTGCGGCTCAGTTGAAATCCCTAGAGGTTGAGATGTCAGAATCTTTCTTGGTGCACTTTATTTTGAGCTCACTCCCACAGCAGTATAGTCCCTTCAAAATATCTTACAACACACATAAGGACAAATGGTCAATTAATGAACTTCTGACCATGTGTGTTCAAGAGGAAGGGAGGCTGATTTTAGAAATGGGAGAAAGTGCACATTTAGTCACTCAGAGAAAGACTAAAGCTCCCAAAGCCAAACGCAAAGGAAAGGGTAAAGTATCCATCCATACAGAAGACAAGAAGGAGTCCAAGTGCTTCTTTTGCAAGAAGAAAGGGCATATAAAGAAAGATTGTCTCAAATTCAAAGCTTGGCTTGACAAGAAAGGTACTCTAACCTCATTCGTATGTCATGAATCCAATTTGGTTATATGTCATAACACATGGTGGATTGATTCTGGTTCTACAATCCATGTTTCAATACCTTGCAGGGTTTTCTAAATCAAAGGAAACCATTGGGAAGTGAACAAAGCATCTATTCAGGAAACAAGATGGGTTCACATGTGGAAGCAATTGGAACGTGCAGACTTATTTTACATTCTGGTTTTGTTTTGGATTTGGAAAAGACATTTTATATTCCAAGTTTCTCTAGAAATTTGATTTCAGTGTCAAGGCTTGTACCAGCAGGATATTCCTTTAATTTTAATAAAAGCTCTGTTGATTTATTTTATAAATCTAAGCTTATTGGGAATGGTACATTGTCAGACAATCTTTTCCAAATTAATTTGAAAAATAATACCACCTATAATGTGATGCACGCCCAAACTGGTATGAAAAGATGTGTTATAAATGAGAATTCCTCTATTTTGTGGCATCGGAGATTAGGTCATATCTCCATTGAGAGAATTAAAAGATTAGTAAAAGATGGAGTACTTGATACTCTTGATTTTACTGATTTTGACACTTGTGTGGACTGCATAAAGGGAAAGCAAACCAACAAGTCCAAGAAAGATGCCAAGAGAAGTTCGGAAATACTGGAGATCATACATACGGATATCTGTAGCCCAGATATGGATTCGTATGGTCAGAGATACTTCATCTCATTTATTGATGACTATTCACGATATATGTATCTCTACCTACTTCATAATAAGAACGAAGCATTAGATGCCTTTAAGGTATTTAAGGCAGAAGTAGAGAAACAATGCGGCAAGCAAATTAAAATCGTGAGGTCAGATAGAGGTGGAGAATATTATGGTAGATACACTGAGAATGGACAAGCACCTGGTCCGTTTGCTCGGTTTCTTGAAGAAAATGGAATTGTTGCACAATACACCATGCCAGGGTCTCCTGACCAAAACGGTGTAGCTGAAAGGAGAAACCGACATTATTGGACATGGTAAGGAGCATGATTGTCAGCTCTAACTTACCTAAATCCTTGTGGACTGAAGCTCTTAAAACTGCTGCGTATATATTGAATCGGGTTCCAACCAAGGCTGTTTCCAAAATGCCATTTGAGTTATTTAAAGGTTGGAAACCAAGTTGCAACATATACGTGTTTGGGGATGCCCATCTGAAGTAAGAGTCTATAATCCACAAGAAAAGAAACTAGACCCAAGGACTATTAGTGGATACTTTATTGGATATGCTGAGAAGTCCAAGGGTTATAGATTTTATTGTCCATCTCACAGCACTAGGATTGTGGAATCAAGAAATGCAAAATTTCTTGAGAATGACTTGATCAGTGGGAGTGATCAATCTCAGTATTTGGCTTCTTCTGAGAAAGATCATTCAGTTATTCCAGCTTCCACTTCAAGTGAGGGATTGGTTGTTATTTATAGCACTCCTCAAACTCAATTAAGTGCCCAACAACCAGTCATTGAGATTTCACAAGCTGATGGTAATCTAGAAGATCGTGTTGTTCATCAACAATCAGTTGTGCAAGATACTCCTCAAGAGGTCATTGACACAACATTAAGAAGATCAACTAGAATAAAGAAATCAGCAATTCCTAGTGATTATGTTGTGTATCTACATGAATCTGACTATAACATTGGAGCCGAAAATGATCCTAAAATGTTTTCACAAGCCATGAGTTCTAAGGAATCAAACTTGTGGTACAATGCTGTTGGGGGGTAAAATCATCATTACATTAATATCCGTGCGAGACGGCTAAGGCTAACCTCCTCCCTCCGTCTCCCTCGGGCTTCCAAAGCTCGGCTCCCCCGGGCTTTCATAGCTCGGCCCTTCCGGGCTTCCGTAGCTCGGCCCTTCCGGGCTTCCGTAGCTCGGCCCTTCCGGGCTTCCATAGCTCGGCCCTTCCGGGTTTGCATAGCTCGGCCCTTCCGGGCTTTCATAGCTCGGCCCTTCCGAGTTTCTATAGCTCGGCCCTTTCGAGCCTCCGTAGCTCGGCTTCATCGAGCGACCTAATACATACCTCCGCGGAACCTGGTGCGGGAGAGCCCAGGCTTACCCAAACAGCACCCTACGCAAGGGATCATGTCGAGGCATGGCCTAAAACCTATCGTAACCGCCCCAGGTCTACTCGACCGAATCTCGAAACATCAAGGTGCTCTCCCAGCCGTCGATCCCCTAACAAACAGGATACAGATTCCATGGCCCCACAACGGTCTGATTCTATCCACCTTCGTGTTCCAACAACCTCTGAACCTTCCAGAAGACGCTCAAGGTCCAGGTGACAGTCTATAAATTGGACACCCCCAGATTCCCTCAGGTACACATCTCCTTACGCAGGCGCCTCTCTCTATACACACATCTTCTTGCACGGGCACCCCCACTGCTCTCTCTCTCCGGCAGTTCCTCGGTGCTCCTGCCCTCTGGAGCTACCGATTGGCCGCCCCTGGAGAGGCTTCTCGGAGAGATCCACCTCCCCATTGTCTGGTTGATCACCGATTTCTTCTCCACTGACTTGAGCGTTGGAGGGTCTTCCGCGGAGGGCCACCCCCAGCGTCCCCCGCGTGTGGACTTCTTGTGCAGGTCCGCCCCCCTCTTCCTGGAGATCGACCGCGCCCGAGTCGGAGGACGGATCAGCCTGCTGCGTTCGGAGGGGAGGCGTACCTCCATTACTGTCGATGGTTTGGGATTGGCGTCGACTCTCGCGAGCAATCAACAGCTCATAAGGGTCATCGAAGAGTACATGGATGTGTGCTCAAGGGAGGCTGAGGCCCAGCGCCGGGTGGTGGACCGGCAAAAAGAGGAGATCGCGTCCCTTCGTCGGCAAGTGGCCGACCTGACGGAGCGCCTGGAAGAACTGCTAGCCCCCGGGAGTGACTCCGGATTCTGATTTAGGGCCGCTCTTCCTGTTTTGTTTGTTTTTTACTGTCTTTTTGTAGTCCTCTTTTCCTAAATGAAAAATGGATCTTGCTTTGGAAGTCCTCTTCTTCAAGAATTTATGGCCTTGATCCGTGTGATGAATTTAGGGTGTTGGCGTGGCCTCATCGTTTTTGTACGTTGATATAGACCCTTTGAACGACGGGTTATAGGGGCGTTACCCAAAGGTTTTCAGTAGCATAGGGGGATCTCGTAGCTCTGCTTGGGGCCTCTGGCCGATTATGCGGGGCTCAATGGCCTCTAAAAAGGGTTTTCCAATGGTGGCTTCTTTTTGTGCATCGACGGTTTTTGCTTAACGCGCTCGTTTTCAAACCGGACGAAGTCCTTCGGGGACTATTTGGAGGCTGCCCGGCTTTAGTCGGGGCCTGTGTACTTCAGTTTTTATCTGGGATTTTAGCCCGAATGATTCTTACCTGGCCCTGCCACGGCTCGGAGGATTCGTTGCTTGGCCCGGCCGAGGTTCGGAGAATATTTTACTTGGCCCTGCCAAGGTTCGGAGATTTTGTTGCTCGGCCCGGCCGAGGTTCGGAGAATATTTTACTTGGCCCTGCCAAGGTTCGGAGATTTTGTTGCTCGGCCCGGCCGAGGTTCGGAGAATATTTTACTTGGCCCTATCAAGGTTCGAAGATTTTGTTGCTCGACCCAGCCGAGGTTCGGAGAATATTTTACTTGGCCCTGCCAAGGTTCGAAGATTTTGTTGCTCGGCCCAGCCGAGGTTCGGAGAATATTTTACTTGGCCCTGCCAAGGTTCGGAGATTTTGTTGCTCGGCCCAGCCGAGGTTCGGAGAATATTTTACTTGGCCCTGCCAAGGTTCGGAGATTTTGTTGCTCGGCCCGACCGAGGTTCGGAGAATATTTTACTTGGCCCTGCCATGGTTCGGAGATTTTGTTGCTCGGCCCAGCCGAGGTTCAGAGAATATTTACTTGGCCCTGCCAAGGTTCAGAGATTTTGTTGCTCGGCCTGGCCGAGGTTCGGAGAATATTTTACTTGGCCCTGCCAAGGTTCGGAGATTTTGTTGCTCGGCCCGGCCGAGGTTCGGAGAATATTTTACTTGGCCCTGCCAAGGTTCGAAGATTTTGTTGCTCGGCCCGGCCGAGGTTCGAAGAATATTTTACTTGGCCCTGCCAAGGTTCGGAGATTTTGTTGCTCGGCCCAGCCGAGGTTCGGAGAATATTTTACTTGGCCCTGCCAAGGTTCGGAGATTTTATTGCTCGGCCCGGCCGAGGTTCGGAGAATATTTTACTTGGCCTGCCAAGGTTCGGAGATTTTGTTGCTCGGCCCAGCCGACCTACTTTGCCTGTCAACCCCAGCCGACCTACTTTGCCCGTCGGCCCCAGCCGACCTATTTCGCTTGTCGGCCCCTGCTGACCTATTCTATTCGTCGACCCCAGCCGACCTACTTTTCTTGTTGGCCCCAGCCGATCTACCTTCTTCATCGGCCCAAGCCGACCTGTTTTGCCCATTGGCCCTAGCCAGTACGTTTCCTTCAATCCCGAGATAAGGATGACCTAAGAGCGTCAGTGAGCCATAGGTCGCTCACAATCAAGGTGGAAACGACAACAAGGTCACGCAAGGAAAACACTTAAGTGAAAATGGGAAATTCATTCATTAAGAAACGTCAGACAGACTTCTGAAAAACGAAATACAAGAGTGGCCCCTAATGGTCAGGAACCACATCGGCTCTGGCCGGGCTTTCGGTTACATCTATAGAAGCGTGACTAGACTCGCCCTTCTCTAATGCTTTTGCCCCCTCAGCGGAAGTTTGCGACCGTCCCCCAGAAATTGCGGCTTCGCTGGAACCCAGGATGACACCAGGGTCAGTGTCTGAGACGTCGACATATTCATCCTCTTCTTCCCCCTTGGACTCACCCTCATCGGGAGTTTCAGCATCCAGGAAAGAGATATCCCATTCCGGATGCTCGCTGGATATCTTCTCTTTGCTTGCTGCCCATGTTGGAAGGCGCCAACACTGATGGCATCCTGCCTCCCCTTGAGTATGGCAAGCTGCATGTTGGCCTCAGCAGCCTGTTTCTCAGCCTCCGCGACTTGGGCCCGCAGAATGATATTTTGCTCCTTGAACTCGCCGGCCCGCGTCTCGAATTCTGAGCTCTTGTTGTGGCTGGACACAAGCTCGCCTTGAAGAGCCCGAACCTCTAACTCCAACTTCACCATCTGAGAAAGCCAAAGTAAGTCGGCATCACAAGAAACCAGTAGAAAAAGCTAAAAAAAGGGGGAGGAAATGAGATCGTACCTACTCCTCTCGTCTGGCTAACCTCTTGGCCAACTCCTCAGCCTCGCCCCTGGCTCTTGTCCTATCAGCCCCGACCAGCTCGACTCTCTTTTGCAGATTGTTGATCCTCAACTGCTTGGCTCCGATTACCTCCTGGGCTTGGGACAGCTCATCGTTCACTCGAGCTATCACCCCTTGTTGCCATTTAGCGCCCTCCCTCAAATGAGCAACTTCGCTGTCGCGACGCTTCAGCCGATCCTCCACCTCCTCGAGCATCCTAGTCAAACGCTTCCTCTCCTCGGCAGCTTCCTTCCCCAGCCGATCCATACTCTCGCTATGTTCTCTCCGCATCACCTTCACCTCCGCGGAATGTTTCGACTCGATTCTGGCTAGCTCCAAGCACGCGTTGTCATTCTTCGTCAGGAGTTCCTGCAACTCCTCCACCCTATGCTTCTGCTTGGACACCTCGGCCAGAGCGACCTGGTGTGCCGCCCTTATTCCCTTCAGGCTCCTATCTGTCATATCCATAAGCTCTTCGAACTTCTCAGACACTTTCAGTCGTGATCGAAGCTTGGCATTATCCTTCATGGCCTGAATGCTGGCCCCCGTCGCCAAACTCAGACGCCAGCACATCGCCCGAGAAAGCAAAACGCTCTACGAGACAAAAGATGAATAAAAACCCAGGATGGGGTCACTCAGGAGACATCTACCGCACAAAAGAAATAACTTACCCGCGATGCATAGGCCCGAGTCATCCTCATCATGGTCGTATTATCGATGTTGGGAAGGAGATGGATACTCTCGGCCATGCCTTGCTGACCGAACGCGGCATCGACCAGCTCCAAGTCCGTGAACTTGTCCGCCGAAGGGTCTGCACCTGGGTGCAAGGCCGACCTCATTAAGGCGGAAAATGCCTCCTCAACACCAGCGCTCGAACTACTGGGCTGACCGTCCCCGCCTGAGGGACCGACCTAGGCAACCTCCGCCTGAGAGGCCCCCAATTTCCCAGCCTCCTCTGTCAAGGCCCTGGCTTGGACTTCTTCGGATAATTCGGCTAGCCCAAGCGCCAGCCTCCCCAAAACCTTTTTCGAGGGAGCTCCCAACGCAGAGCTCCCGCCTTGCTGCGTCTCCTCCTTTGACGCACCTTTCCTGGTTACCACCATCTGTGTCTCCGCCACTGGGCCCCCGGGGTCTCGGCCCGTCCTACCACTTGCATCTCCTCCGCAGGCTCCCCCGAAGCCTCGGTTTGACCTGCCTCACTACTACCGAACTCCCCCATAGAGAGACCGAGAGAGGGCTCCCCCTGAACCTCTCCGGCTGCGGCTGCCGCCTCTCCCTCTCCTGCCGGAGCCGATGGCGATCCCGCAGGGACAGTAGGCTCCTCGGCGATGACCACCTCCGCCAAATCCGTCGATGGTTCCTCTTTCAGGGGGGACGCGGTCGAACGAGCCAACGGAGCCTCGTCCGAGCTGTCTGATATTTCCAACACGGAAGGGCCGGGGGCCACAACCGCTCTCCTCGGATCCTCCTTCGCCCCCGGCGCTTCTGCCGTGACTGCACCGGCGCCTGGCGGGCTTCCTGCGGAGATGTGAGCCCTTTTCTTGGGCCTGCCACTATCCGCGCCACTGCTCTCCCCGGGGTGCTTTCCTCTCTTCCTCTTGGAGAGGCTCGTCAAAGCCGATCTCTGGGCTGAAGGAACAAAACATACACGATCAGATCCAAGCACATTCATCAAGAAAACGCACAGCGAAAAATTTAAAAGAGAAGATTCACCTTGCGGGTCCAGGGGCTGAGCCCTGCTGCGAAAAGGGCCCCCTCCGATAGCAAGTCATTGGCCAAAAATACCTGTCCATTACGAAGGACGTCCAAGTCCCTCTCCTCCTGCGCCGACAAAACCGGATGCGTCTCCGCATCCCTCACGAAATCCCCCCATCTCCGAGGGAAGCCGGAACCGATATTCCCCTCTGCGATAACGAACCGACTCTTCCACCCCTTGATGGAAGATGGCTTATCCGCAATGACGTTGAAAGATCTCCGGGGTCCGATGTAGGGCCACTCTGATTTTCTCCCAGGAATCAAATGGTAGCAGGTGCGGAAAAGGGGGAGAGTAGCGACGATTTGAATCTGGTAGCACATTGAGATAAATCCGACGATGCTCCGCCAGCTGTTTGGAGCCACCATTGACGGGCAGATATTATAGTGGGTCATGATTTCCTTCACCAAGGGGTGGAGAGTAAAGCGGAGACCCGCCTTCAAACTATCTTCATAAACAAAAACCCCAGACTCTAAATCCCGAGTAACTCTATCTCCGGATTCCGGCGCCCGCAGAACGACATCCGGGGGCATGCCATACCACTGGTGAATCCTTCCCAAATCCTCGGCAACGATTTCTGAGGCCACGTCGTCGGGGCTCATCGCCATCTCGATTGAAAGAAGTACCAAACAAAAACGATGAGCGTCGAAGAAGATGAAAGGCCAGAACTCTTCTGAAAGCAAGACGAGAGGACGCCGAGAGCATGCGCGCATATATATACACAATGCGGCTGTCACTTCACTTCCCCGCCAAGGAAGCCGCCTTGAGGAGATAGGGCGTCTCACCCGAGGCATCCGAAATCGCCTCGACAAATGCCCGATCGATCGGGATTCACGACGTGGCGTAATCCCAACCGTCACTTTCGACAGAGCCTTAGCTCCGAGGGCGGCCCTGTAGCATTAATTAGGGTATCATTGCATGAGCTGTCTAAACCAAGACGTCCCATCTGGGACACGCCATTTGGACTTGTACTCCCTATGCTCGAACCTACGCTTTGAACTAGGGAGTGGAGGTCATGTGTTGGGGGGTAAAATCATCATTACATTAATATTCATGCGAGACGGCTAAGGCTAACCTCCTCCTCCGTCTCCCCCGGGCTTCCATAGCTCGGCTCCCCCGGGCTTTCATAGCTCGGCCCTTCCGGGCTTCCGTAGCTCGACCCTTCCGGGCTTCCATAGCTCGGCCCTTCCGAGCCTCCGTAGCTCGGCTTCATCGAGCGACCTAATACATACCTCGGCGGAACCTAGCGCGGGAGAGCCCAGGCTTACCCAAACAGCACCCTAAGCAAGGGATCATGTCGAGGCATGGCTAAAACCTATCGTAACCGCCCCAGGTCTACTCGACCGGATCTCGAAACATCAAGGTGCTCTCCTAGCCGTCGATCCCCTAACAAACAGGATACGGATTCCATGGCCCCACAACGGCCTGATTCTATCCACCTCCGTGTTCCAATAACCTCTGAACCTTCCAAAAGACGCTCAAGGTCCAGGTGACAGTCTATAAATTGGACACCCCCAGATTCCCTCAGGTATGCATCTCCTTACGCAGGCGCCTCTCTCTATACACACATCTTCTTGCACGGGCACCCCCACTGCTCTCTCTCCGGCAGTTCGTCGGTGCTCCTGCCCTCTGGAGCTACCGATTGGCTGCCCCTGGAGAGGCTTCCCGGAGAGATCCACCTCTCCATTGTCTGGTTGATCACCGATTTCTTCTCCACTGACTTGAGCGTCGAAGGGTCTTCCGCGGAGGGCCACCCCAGCGTCCCCCCGCGTATGGACTTCTTGTGCAGGTCCGCCCCCCTCTTCCTGGAGATTGACTGTGCCCGAGTCGGAGGACGGATCCCAATGGCAACAAATGCCATGAAGGACGAGATGGAATCTATGATATCTAATCGAGTCTGGGATCTTGTTGAGTTGCCTGATGGTGTAAAAGCCATTGGATGTAGATGGGTCTTTAAAATAAAGAAAGACTCACAAGGCAACATTGAAAGATATAAAGCAAGACTCGTTGCCAAAGGGTTCACTCAGAGGGAAGGAATCGACTACACTGAGACATTTTCTCCTGTATCCAAGAAAGATTCTCTCCGAATAATTATGGCATTGATAGCTCATTTTGATTTTGAGTTACATCAAATGGATGTGAAAACTGCATTCCTTAATGGAGATCTAGAGGAAGAGGTTTACATGAAACAGTCTGAAGGATTTTCCTCTGATGATAGTGAGCATTTGGTTTGCAAGCTTAAGAAATCCATATATGGATTGAAACAAGCCTCACGTCAGTGGTATCTAAAATTTCATGATGTGATCTCTTCCTTTGGTTTTAAAGAGAACATCATGGATCAATGTATATACCAGAAGGTTAGTGGAGCAAAATTTATTTCTTGGTCCTATATGTAGATGACATTCTACTTGCAACCAATGATAAAGGGTTGCTATATGAGGTGAAACAATTTCTCTCCAAGAATTTTGATATGAAAGATATGAGTAAGGTATCTTATGTCATTGGCATTAAGATCCATAGAGAAAGATCTTGAGGCATTTTACGATTGTCTCAAGAAACTTATATTAATAAAGTCTTAGAGAGATTTCAGATGAAAAATTGTTCACCAAGTGTTGCACCTATTGTGAAGGGTGACAAGTTCGCTTTGAACCAGTGCCCTAAAATGAACTTGAACGAGAACAGATGCACAACATTCCATATGCTTCAGCTGTTGGAAGCCTAATATATGCTCAGGTTTGCACAAGACCTAACATTGCATTTGCAGTAGGAATATTGGGAAGATATCAGAGTAATCCAGGTTTAGACCACTGGAAAGCTGCTAAAAAGGTCATGAGGTATCTTCAAGGGACCAAGGACTACATGCTCATGTATAGACGAACTGATCATTTGAAGATAGAGGGCTACTCAGATTCGGACTTTGCTGGCTACGTTGATTCTCGAAATCAACATCAGGATTTATATTTATATTAGCTGGTGGAGCCATATCATGGAGGAGTGCAAAGCAGACTTTGACTGCTACCTCTACTATGAAAGCGGAGTTCGTTGCTTATTTTGAGGCTACATCGCAAGATGTATGGTTGAAGAGTTTTGTCTCAGGGCTTCGAATTGTTGACTCTATTGCTAGGCCAATTAAACTGTACTATGACAATTCAGCTGCTGTATTTTTGGCTAAAAACCACAAGAGTGGTAGTCGAAGTAAACATATTGATATTAAGTATTTAACCATAGAGAACGTGTTAAAGAAAATAAAGTGGTCATAGAACACGTTAGCACTGAATTGATGATAGCTGATCCTTTGACTAAAGGCATGCCAATTAAGAATTTTAAGGATCATGTGGTACGAATGGGACTTGGTTCCATGATATAATTGCATGGATAACAATTTGTGCAAAGAAACTTTTATTTCAATTATTTGTTTATTTCTCATTCAGGTGTACACATTATTTGATTTTCGAGAAATGACAAAATTTTCTTTTGGACTCTGAATAAACATATGGTTTATTCATTTTGTTATGTTGTCACATTTGGAATAGTGGTAAAGAAATTGAATGCATTTTAATATATAGAAGATAATACTCAATTGTAGAGGACCTATCGCTATGATTCATGTATTTGATTTCTTGTTCAGTGTTAAGAATTATGGATTAAAATAAATATACGGACCAAGTGGGAGAATGTAGTATCCCATTTTAATAGATGATCCTATTTTATTGTGATATAGCTTAATCGTTTGCGGATAATTTCAACACCATCCACTAGTTAATGAGTGATAACGATATCTCTTTAAATGGTGTTAAACGCCTACTTTGATGATTTCTTTAAATTGTGTTAAATGCCTACTTTGATGGGAGTAGGTGGTGGAAGGGATTTGAGAAATCTCTTTAAATAGAGATCCCTTCTAAAGTTTTCGATAACATTCGATAATACAATATCATCGAGAGAAAAACCAGAAGGAAGCAGAGATATTGGGTCCCTGATCAAGAGCATATCCTGAGGGCATACACCATCGTGTGCGATAACTCATTGATTGGAAGCACTCAATCAAGGTTCTCGAAGTAGATTTTCTCGAAGCAGGTTCTCGAAGCGGTAGATCATAAGCAATGGCTGGAGGTAATATAAAGATCATATCTATTAATTCCATGCAATTTGTGTAGATTATTAATAGATTTCTAACACAGGCAAAATGATGCTTGCGATCAACATTTCTCTCAGCTTCCTATAGAAATTAATGATCCAACTGGCAGTTGCCTCCAGAACCAACATCATCAGGCCGGCCAAAGAATGTTAGTCCCACCATTTCATCGTTCGAGTACTATAGAGTGATCCATCTTCGGTAATTAATCCATCATTCAAGGCCAAGGTGCTGGATACCGGGTGATCCGTGCCCGCCTGTGCGCTCAAATTTTGTATTCTGATAAGTTGGGGTTGACTCAACCTAGATTGGTATGATCGCCCATTTGTACCAAACAAAAAATATTAATCCTTCGTGTCTGGCCTTCCAAAATAATTAAAGCCTGTCTCTGCTTATCAATCAGTGAAATATATAGCTTAATTCCTTAGGTCTTATGGTCCCAAAATGAGTTGGGTTTCAAGCCATCAAATATTCTTTGCTGCTTAGCGTCCGCGTGAAGGGCTTTGGCTTTCATGGTGATCTCTCAAGCTGGAACCTTTGATATGACGTCGGAGGCTGCGTATATAAAGCTTACCAAGCTTCAGCTTAATGATTTGGACAACAATATTAATTCGGAGGGCCAACTGCTGTGTGATTTAGAATGAGAGCGAGATGCATGGCTTAATTTGGATCGTCTCCAAAGCATGATCATCAGGGGATCGGAGTACTGAATGGCTTTCAGATTTTGTTCTTGGTTGGACGAAGAATCCACATGACCAGCACGCCACCAACATCCAGAGACAATTAATGCCTCCTCTCTGATGATGATAGGGATGAGATCGAGCTCGCTCCATGTGACATGCACGTTGAGTGTGTCCCATGGGTGGAAGTTTTGATCGAGCTCAGACCATCTCCAGTTACGGAAATGGTCTGCAATTCATATCACCCGCCGTCTATACACATAGCATGATAGCCGATGATTAATCATGCAGAGGGTATACATATCTTGTTATGTGATGCATAGATTGCGGGTGATTAAATTGCACCTTGCTGGGAGGATGGCCTAATTGCTTCTGCTCCCCTAGCACTTCTTTTCGAGGATGGAAAAGTCTTTATGCATCAATTTTCGATGCATAAAATATGTAATGAATGTGTAAATTGACCTTGTGCTTATGCCATCGCACATGCGATGGCACTCGTGTATAAAGTGAAGGCATATGCTTCCTAAGAAAGCGCGTAAAGTGCTCACCGAAGGCATATGCTTCCTAAGAAATGATCATTTGTTCATCTTTTTCTCTTTTCTCGAGACCTATCCTAAGGTAGTATTTGAAATAGAGAATAAGAGGGGATAGTTGGAAATAAAGTTAATCAAAGGGATAATCCATCGTTAACTATGGTTAATCATGAGTTATCCCCTCAATTTATTCCCTAGAAAATGCAGGAATAGCTGATTATCCCTCTAAATAAGAGTAAAAAAAAGTTATCCTAAGGATAACCAGAGGATAAACTCTATCCCGTACACTTATCCATAGATAATAATTTTTTTATCAAACACAACCTAAAGGCCTTATTGAGAGCCTTAGGGCATTATATGCCATTCATATGCATGCAGACACTTAAAAAAAAAAAGAAAAAGAAAAGTATTGAAATTAACTGATCCTGACATATGATAAAACTCAAGAATTTTTTATAATATAAATTTCTTTCAAAATTTGAATTTTCTCTTAAGGAATAGTCTCTATGCCGCAAAATCTATGTAAATTACTCTTCTTAGTTCATCTTCTTTAAATATTTTATAATTTTATAATTAGGTTATATAAATAAAATATCATGGGGGCATCCCATCTCTTACGTTTCCTTTAAAAATAAAAAATAAAAAAATAAAAAAATAAAACCTTTCCAATACTAGTTTTAAAAAAAAAATGTCTCTTGAGAATTAGGCTCTCGAATGTTTACCTGTTGACAAGAAAACAAAAGATATAAATGTTATTGTTTATAAACAAAGGCCGTGGAAAATGTTCCAAAAATATCTGAATGTCCTGCGAACCGCATTTCAAATCCACCTACAGAACATATATTGTATCTATCCGTGATTATCACATGACATATAGTGAGGTAAGTCCGTATGCCATTAAAGGGATGTAGTAGTCCCACAAAATGTCTGCTCCAAGGCTTGACATGATAGCTTGCAGGCAGTAATGGTACCAAAAGTTCTCCTCATTATTTGTTAGAGAGCAAAGCATGCATAAAAGTATGGCAGGATCTCATCATAATTGGAACGATGAATCCAAAATTTTGTACCAAAAGTTCTCCTCATAATTGGAGTGATTAATCCAAGATTAGAGAACCAATCATGAAAATCCAGCTCCAGACGAGAAGTGGCTTTGATGGAAGAGAAATATTTTCGATCATGAAAATCCAGCTCCAGACGAGAAGTGGCTTTGATGGAAGAGAAATATTTTCGATCGAAAATATTTGCATATATTTGGAGTTATAGAAGAGCACAACACGTTGTAAGGCATCTTTTAATGGTGCTTCACACATGTAACATCCTAAGGATTCAAAGTTGTTTCTTAAAAATTTTGCATTTGCTGACCCAAATCTGATAATATTATTTATATCACATTGTAGCTATGTAACGTTTTTGGTCACCAAACTTTCATCTAAAATTTTTATTTGTTATAATTTTACATTTTTTTAATAATATATCAAGTATTCTATTAATTTTGATTTGTCTTATGTAACATAATGTTAGGAATGAAATATTCTTAAAATATAAGGAATTAAATTGTAACAAATAAAGGTTTAAGGATCAAAATAGATTCTGAGTAACAGTGTAAGAGTGAAAAGTATATTTCCGGCCAAAAGGTGAAAAAAAAAAAACAGTTGATGGGGATGCATGTTGGGCTGGCCAGTCCATGGTCCACATGACCCAACTTAGAGATGTTTTATGGCCTGGGTTGAGCTCGGGACATGAACTTCCGCTGGATTTAGAACTGGGCTGAGCCTGGGCTCATGTTTTATAAACGTGCGTAGTCTGCAGGAAGCCTAACTCACAAAATCAACCCAATTTCTTCTGCAAGGGCTTAATTTTGCCACCTTCACTCTTCATACTGCTCTGCACGTTATCGATCATTTGACAGACTCACAAACCATTACAAGGGCCACATGTTTCTCATATATTAGAACTCTCATGCATGTCCAACTTCAAGTCAAGTGCTGAAAGGATTTTCTTTTAGGTTTTTTTTTTTTTTTGGTAGTTATTTAACGCTGCATTCCACATGAACAAAGCTCACTCACAGATCCATATATCTCGAAGGCCACCTTACAGGGCCTCGGTCTACTATTAATATTTATCCAAGTCCAGATCAACGCACGGGTCCCTTCTCGTCGGTTTCTTTAGTCCTTGTTGCCAAGGAAACCTCCATGAACGTGAACTTGGTTCGCCGATGGCTCCTTGGACTGGGTCCAGCTCCAAGCTTTTGTGAGACCAAGAGAGGTCACCATTAGCACTCAATGAGGTCAAGCAGTGGGATCCTACCGAGGTGTGGAAGAGGCGATTCTTGACCCTATCCAAAATCTCAGTCAACTAGGTTTTGTTAGCAGAATCCAAGCCCACCAACACTCCGACCCGGTCTAACTTGGACCTCTGCCCAAGTTCTAGATCTCCCAACCACTCCAAACTGGGGCCATTTCCTGTGAGACCCAACTTGGCTCCTCTTTCTGCCCCCTTTCTTGGGCACGCTAGTAGCGCGGTTTTCTCCAGAAAGACCGGGAAGTGGGAATACCACAATGGACAGCTGAGAATTGTATTAGAAAAATTTTGTACATCATCATCGGTGCGGGATGATCTTCACTGAACGCGATGATTCGTTCGTACATGATTCGCGCATCTGCAGTGCAAAACCCACGAGACCTTTCGGAATAGGCTCACATGGGATAAATCATCGCGTCTGATGCGAACCATCCTGCACCAAAAGCGAAATAGAAAACTTTTTCTTGCATTAGAAATTAGGGGTGTAGGTGAGCCATGCATGAACAGGAGCTTAGCGGAAGCTTGACTCATTTTGTGACCAAGCAAAAACTCGATCCGACTTATTTAATTTCAAGCTGGATTTGGAGTTTATGTCAGCTTCCATCAATGAAAAGGAATCTATATCCTGCAGCAAGTACAGGCTTGCATCCTTGATTTTGTGTTGTTTAGGTCAATATTCAAATAACCTCTCCTCTTTTAGGTTCTTCTTGAGTTCTAACGTAATGAAGGAGTATGCCATATCCCAATTCAAATTAAATCATGACTGATCACATATGGTGGTGTTGTGTGTTGAAAGAAAGTCATGCTTGGAGATTTAGTTTTCATGCATAAAAATACCCTAGCTAAATTAAGACATTAATTCCTAGATGCGTTTTTTCTTTAACTTCTTTGTTTATCTACACCATGACAACTTACTTATCTATTTGAACAAGATTTTTCTTTTTCCAGGAGAACTATATTACATATAGTATCAAGTCTTAAAATCATATCATGACTCACACCTGGCTGGGTCACTCATGGTTGTGCATTCTCATTTAACTCTTCTTTTTTTTTTTTTGAGGGGGGTTTATTTACAATACGACCATTTAATTATCTACGTTTGAAAAGTTTTTTTCATCCGAAAAGACTTTAAATTCACTCTCAAAATCATGTCATAACTCACACTTGTGTTATATGTTGAAAGAAATCAATAATTGGATATTAGTATTTATGCATAAGAATCTTCCATCTAACTTTAGACATTAATTTCTAAAATTAATTTAGTTGGCTTGGTCATGCACACTTTGCAATCTAATCTGGTTTGACTTTTCTTGATTCATCTACAATATGACAACCTCATTATCTCATATATGAATTGGGGCTACATAAGCCTCATGGTCATGCCTCTATATATATATATATATATATATATATATGCTTTTTTTTTATCAGTATGTAAAGCATATTGGAGTGCGGAAAGTGATCATGCATGACCCCACACAGTGTGAGTCATGTAGTCACGGACCATACATCACTGGCCAATAGCATAATTGGAGATGTCCAAATTTTAAACCACTTCCTTTCACAATTCACAGCCACCTCGCCAAACAAGCGAAGGATAAATTGTGTACTTCTTCTCAGAGCAATGATGGATGGATACAGGAATCCATCAACAGCTGCCTCATCAATCCCACCAAACTTCTCCTGTCCAAGGAATCTTCCATACTTGCAGAGAGAATGGCCGGACCGAACCTGGGGGGATGTCGTGGCACAAAGAATCATTCATCACTTTATATTTCTCATCTTGGTGAGCTTGAATTTGACCGTTATATTGAAAATTCCCTGTTGATGTGACATCATGAATTCAACTCGTGCTAATTAGAAAGAGTAAAGGAACAAGATAAGTGGGGGAAGAAGGAAAAAAAAAAAAGCCAAACTTGTGACCGGGATCACATGTTCCATTGCCAACAAAGAATCTTCTTCCCCCTAGGAGGAAAAAGACTGGAAGAGGATTGGTCCACAGCATTGAAATCGATATATACCAAAGCGAACGGTGGGCCACCTTCCTTTTTTACTTTCATGGGGGGCTAGTATCATGTGGAGACTTCCAGCGCCACGGGTCCTCTTAATTAATGCAAAAAGCCTCTATAGTCTATACTTCTCGGCTCTGCTGGCTTGGTAGCTGCCAAGCGTTTTCAAAGTCGTCCATCATATGGTCCAAAAAATCGGCAGGTCGGTAACTCGTTATCTACTGTAGTAGTAGTCTTAGGCGTCGTCAATTGTAACAAATATATATACGACCTGGTCCAATATCACAGCTTATTCTATAAAATCGTTGAATTGGTCCTAAAGACGACGCTGATGATATATATCATGAAGGATTCGGCCGGTAGGGAGGGCCCGGGAATGGGGCATGGCGTGTCAACGAGATAACAGAGGAGTGTAGAAGAGATGCTGACGGAGTTCTTATCGAATCGATAGACCTTCATGTGGGGCATGGAAAGGTGGCGGGCCGTGGGAAGAAGGAGGAGGAGGGGATGATGATGAGCTCTGGAATCTGGATTGCAGTTGAACGAGAATTTGTCTCTGTGGTGGAAAAAGAAAAAAAGGATACCGAGTCATTAATTCGCTCCACCGAGACTTTTTTATATATATTTTTCTCAGGCGGTGGGCCAGTTGAAAGACCAAGTGGCCGTCTCGTTGCCGGTGGGACAAATACTGAATTCCCGCCGGCACTCCATACCGACGACCATTTGGGCATCGCAGGTGACTGACTGCTGCTGCTGCGTTGGAAATGCGAGTGAGAAAGTTGCAGCCAACCAGAGGATGACAGCATTCAGGACACACCTAAGAAACAGGGCCATCAAATCAATGCCAGTCTAGTCGTTAGAGTGACTACTCCCGAGTTAATTTGAGCGATCCGTGAAACATCTCAACTAAAAGTTGAGCACAATTCTACGGGAACTCTCTCTCTCTCTCTCTCTCTCTCTCTCTCTCCACTTGCATGTTGGATTCCTGTTGCCATGTCCGATTGCAAATTCATGTAGGAACTCTCAAAGTTTAATGTGTGTGTGTGTCTCTTTGCTTGCAAGTGGACCGCAGTTGAGAGTACCACCAGCTGACATCTTGAGAGATGATCCATAAAGGGAGAAGAAGGGACCAAAAAAAAAAAGAAAAGGAATGCTGATGGCAGCCTCTGCTGCAGTCCAAATTAACAAATTATTCCCCTTAGTAGGCTAATAAAGGGAGCGATCGAGTCATTCTCCTTGTAGGCAGCCATTCATGGATGGAGGTGGGGACATGGTGAAAACCAATCATGATAGAACGTCAGAAGCTGCAAAAAAAAAAAAAAAAACTTCTAAGGTTATGGTGGAGCTAAAAGCCACCCACAAGTTGTGGAGGAGACTCAAACGAGGGGGAATCCTTGACCAGTTCCTAGCTTAACTGGAGAGACAACAGCATCTCATGTGACTTCTGCTCCTCTTCAGGAGATTGCCCCGAGTGTCGCCTTCAATGCTTTAGTTTCCAGGGACCACCTCTTTTTGTGCACTTTATGCTATTTGTATGCACTTGCACGCTAGCTCTGCTGCTCTGCCTCTTATAATAATAATCCATCGCCATCATCACCACGACTTGCCTTAAAAATTTAACAAGTTTGTACTGGACTGTACATGACCACACTCCACTTTGGAAGCTTATTTGGCTTCAAATTTGGGTGTGAAAGTTACTGTACATCAAAACGGAAGCGTTCTATATATATATATATTATCGTACCAACATTTTAATTGATGCATCGATAATGATGGTATTCATAACAGTTGCTTGCATCCTAGCTATGAGGCTTATTAATTGCCAACTCTATATATATCTTCGTTCGGCTCGGCTTATCTTCGAAGAGCCTAGCAAGCCATGGGCATCATTTTCCCTGACATGGAATGTGATGTGGTTCTTATCTTCGGCCACCAACTTCCGAGAACCTTAACCTTCAAAGCCAAACGAAAACATTAATTAAGCAATAAATCTTGCTCGATCTGGGCTGTAAAATTATAAAAGCCTGCTCATATATCAAGAAAAAGGCACTCCTCCTTCCTTGAATTTGGATGGCGGATGCCATGAATCTTTTCTTGCTAAGCTATGATTAAATCGGTGTTTATTATTTTATAATTATTTTTTATATCTACTAATCGATTTTTTAGTGGTTATATGGAAGTCATGATTCCTTTTCTGTTAACTTTAATATCCATTTAAATTATAAAATAAAATATAAATTATATTATATTTAGAAGATTAATTGTAATTTTTTAGTTCAAAAAAAATATAAATACATTATAGTCAAGAAAAGTCAAGTGGAACCAACTTAAATTTTTATATTGCAAATTTACACTAAGTCTCAATTTATACATAGCTACTCACTCTCTATTAAAATCTAAAAAATAAATATAAATTTTTTGACATTAGCGATGAGATTAGATCGCTATTTGAAAGTTTGGTTCCACCTTTAAGCTAATTAACTCACACATGGGTTGAGGTTTGAGCTGTTTGCTAAATATATTTCTATTATTATCAATAAATTTTATAAAAACTTTTCTCAAAAATATAAATCTTTTAAAATAACTAAAAAAGGCAAAAAGTACATCTCAAAAGAATATATGGGGCCAATAATGTTAGAGAAACAAAAGCAAAAGATTGCTTAGAACTTTGGAGGGAATTGATTTGTGTTTCTTTTTGCTCTTTCCCACACCATCTGTGCAGTTTGTCCGCCACAGACTATAAATTAAATAAAAAATATCATAAGGATACAAATCGTTATCTAACTTCGTTGTATGATAATTACCAATAAAAAATTATTACATTATCTTATCATAATGTCTTCAATATAGGAAACTAAACCTATAGAATAATCAACCTTAGATCTACTTTGTATTAATTAGGGCATAGTCATAATTTTTTTGGCATCCAAATGATATAGTCATAATTTTTTGGCACCCAGATGATATTTAGATTCTTAAATTAAAGCAAAATTTAGGTACGATGCATTATTTGTATGTCATTAGATTTTTTTAATATTATTTTACTTTCTACGTAAGCATCAAATAATGATAAAAAAAGGGAGGAAAAAAATGGTAAGAGAGAGTATTGGAGGGCAAACAGGTAACACCGCAGCTAATTAGTGCCATTTTTGGACTAATGTCTAAAAAAAATAATAATAATAAAGCCTTACCTTTCGGATGCTTTGATTGTTTCAAGCCAATGTTTTAAAAATTGGATGGAACGGATTAACATTTAGATCGTGGATCCATTAATTAGATAAAATAAATCAATTTAATTAGACCGAATAGTATTATAATTAATTTTTAATTTAATAATATACAAATAATAAAATATAAATATTAACTTAAATATAAAATTAAAAAAGTTTAAAAATTGAGTTGGACCTATCCGAAGCTTGACTGGTTCAATAGGTTTATTAGGTTTGCATCGGATCATATAAAAATTAATTTTAATAATAAAATTGAATCAGATTGATGATCAATTTTTGATTAGGCTGATCGATTCGGTCCAATTTTTAAAACACTGCTTCAAGCTCTAGACAGTCATTTATGATATATTTGGGGGCTTTATATTCTTTGATAAAAGGATACCCTTTTAGAATATATAATTAGAAGGGGTGTTTATTTACACTAATTTTTATATTATTATTGTTTTGAATTTTCTTTCTATTAGGGTCACATGTTGGAGTCTATAAAGTAAGGCCTAACAAGTAATAATATTTTTTTTTTCCATTTCACCATTAGTTAATATTTAGCATTTTCAATGCGTTGAATGACCACCATCTTTTTTTCACCAAGTGAAACGTGAACTTTTTTCACTAAATTTAGTGATTGCCATGCACCAAGAGAGTGTGATATGAATGGCCTGTATATTTGCATGTTATATGATGATAGATTTTTATACATGCTCACTTTTTCTTGTAGATTTAAGAATTATTATTATTATTATTTAAAAGGGGGTGTGGTCCAACCATATAATGAAGTTTTACAAAAAAAAAAAAAAAAAAGAAATTACCTTGTAAACAATAAAAAGATGCTAAAATTTATTCATTTTAATTGCAACAAGTAATTTTTTCAATTCTATTTTTTTTTTTGGTGTCAAATCCTTTCCAAGTGCTCCGGGCTTATGACCTTTCATGTGATGCTTGCATAAAAATATATCAGTCACGTAGTTATACTAATTATCTTATAATTAGTATCATAATGCGTTCACTTGAGATGGCCTCAGACCTAAGATTTCTACCAGCATTAGCATAAGTTCTAGATAACTTAGAAATAATTTTTCTCGATCCACACCCCTATTTCCCCCATAAGATAATAATCCCTAACTTACATGGCTTTGGATCCCAAGTTAGATAAAGTTCTTGATGTCAAGCAGGTCAAACAAACATGGTCATATTTAGTGCCTCGTTGCATCCTCGCATCTACATGAATAATTATTGGTCAACTTAGCTGCACGAGTCTAGGAAATCGATGCACTAACAAACCACTAATTAATGTGAAATAATTATTAGGCAGCCATCACTCCTGCAGCACTCCAGTAGAATCTTTTTTGGCATCTCTAGATCAAGCCGGTTCCAAACTGCAGGCTTAGGAGTCAACACTTGTCAAGACATTTTAATCATTGAGATTACGTAAGACCTAGTACTCGATATAGTATTTCATTGGACGTAGCATGATAAACTAATTAAGTGCAGTCTTATCTTATTATTAATGATCATAATGGACTTTAATATTTAATCCCTTCACAATGCCGATGGACTATTTATTAATTATCTCAAAGGAAGAAAGTTTAAATAGAGCAGTAACGACACGCTTTCCAATGAGTTGTGAAGCAACCCCATTGACTTTACATATGATTTGATTCCATCGAATCGACTGCAACTGAGATGCACTACGTAAGGAAATTAGGTTTTCCAGCACAACACAATTAGTTCTTAAGCTGTTCAACTTCACACCCTCTCATTCATTATATATATATATATATATATATATATATATATATATATATAATCTTTTAAGTATTATCAGATTAAAGATTTATATAAAATATATATAATTTATTTGCATTATTTTTAATTCATATGAATTATGAGTTGACCTCACACACGAGTCACGGGTTAGATTCATTGTAACCGGTGTGGGAGAAACGCTTCGCAAGCATCGGACGCGCAAAATATTTTCGCTGGCAAGAGCGAAGGGGCCGACTGAACCCAGCCGCGGGCGGCAGCGGTTTTCGCCCCTAAATACGGACAAGAACCCCCGAGCCGAGCCGAGCCGAGCCGGATGATGGGGACCTGGAGCCGGCTCTCAACTCGTTCCCGCTGACCGAGGGAAAAGTAATCAGCCTCGCCGACCAACTGCCCCACCCGGCGCGTAACAAAAGGAGCAAAACAGGCGCGTGAGAGGAGACCGAGAACAAAACCCGGAAACACCGGTGATTCCAGCGCTCCATCTCAAGTCGCACCCACGTTGCAAGTGTTCATTAAATAAAGTTTCTTTGTCACTCAAATCTAGGTTATCTTGGACGGCCAACTCATTAGAGCTTATCATTTCGATATGCAAGACCTAATTAGAGATGCAGTCCGTCGATGTCAATGGTCGGATGGCCCATCTCATTTCAGCTCTTTCAATCATCAGTCAACAGTCGGATGACTCTAATCTAATCACAGTCCAATCCATGGAGGAGGTGACCATAACCGGCCCGTAAAGCCGAATAAAAAAATATAAGAGAAACAGGGGGTGGGGAGAAAACCGGCGGTTCGGAAACCGCATGCCCGTGATACCGCCAGCGGCGGAAAGCTGGCCGGTCTTACGTGAACCGTCGCAAACGCCAGCTCATCTCGTTCTGTCACACGTTCTCCTAAGTATGCTACGCCGTCACACCATCGTCTCGCCACGTGTCGACTTCGTGAGCCCCGACTCCCCCCCCACGCCCCCCACCTCCCGCCACGTCTCGCCTCTCGTTTGTTTAAGTACCCCTGGAAAATCCGCCGAGTATTAAGGCTCAATCCAGCAGCCCGTCACCGAGTTTTTCAATTTATCGCGATGCATCTCCCCTCGCCGCTTCGCGGACTGGAGCGCGACGAAAGTTCTCCGGACAGCCGTCTGGGACGGTAACTCCCCCTTTCCGACCCATCCCTATCACCTAAAATACTAAAATACGCTCGCTTATCAACGGCCCAGATTGGTCCATTCGTAAAACCATTAGGGATAAGAGCGTAATTTGGTATGGAGGGGGCGGGAAGAAGCCGCGGGGAAGCGGGGGGGGGTGGGGCGGTGAGAAACGCGGTTCCGTTAGGGGCCGTTTGGTCGAACGACCCAACAACTACCGCTCTTTTCTTTCTTCCTGCAGTCTCTTCTCTTCTTTCCTAACGCATTTTTTTTTTTAATTTGCCAACTATAAATATGTTCTGCTTTCTCTTTTTACGGTTTTCCAAGGTTCTTTCCGTTCCGCACAGTCACGCTTCCGTTTCCTCCTCACCCCCACATCCTCCCGTCGCCGGAAAACCTCCTTCCCTCGTCGGAAACTCCCCTCCCCGTCGCCGGGAATCGCCTTTCGGCGCATCGCTCCTGCCTCCTCTGCCGCTTGCTTTAGACGGAACCTTCGAATTCTTGCGGCGGTTGCGCTGCCGTGACGTCGGAGGGAAGCTTCGGATCCCGTGTCGATTCGGTCTCGGGAGGGGAATGTGGCCTTCGCTTTCAGGGCGGAGGCCGGCGCTTTGATCTCTTTCGGCGGGATTGCTTGTTCTCTCGCGTAGGATTTGGAATTCTTGCGGCGGGTTTCTTGATTCGGTGGACGGTGGAGGGGTCACGGATCCGCGATCGATATGAGATGGTAAGCAGTGGAGTTCTCTTTGGAACCGTTCTATCTCCCTTTTTGGTTTTCTGTTACATTATTTTTGTTCGCGCTTGACGGGAATTTCTTTTATCCTGGAATCTTTTTTCCGGTTCTTGATTTATTAAAGATTTGGGAAAAATTTCCTAGTTTTAGCGTTACTGTGACGTTGAACAGAGGTTTCTTTCTTTCTTTTTCTTTATTACTGCAGTTTTCGTTTTCTTTTTTTTTAAAAAAATCGCTTTATTTTCTATTTTACATTTAATTTAATACGGCCTAAAAAAAAAGGTTAGGCGTCTTAAATTTCGTCTCATCGTTGATAATTAGTCTATTATGGCAACGTTTGAGGAGATACGCTATTAAGAGTTAACTGGACGGTGGAAGGCTCCCAACCTTTCTGGTTCAGATTTTACGGTAGTGTGTGACAATAAAATAAATTCTGCGGGTGGAAGGTTGGTGCAGTTTTAAAGACTTATTCTTGTCTATTCTTGTGGGTTTCTCTTTGCTTATGATATTTGGTCCTTTTTCTGGGGACGGGCAACTCAAGGATCATTCTTCAATTTTGTCAATCAATTTTAGCTCGGTAGTTTTTTTAAAACCAAGGCTTTTATAGAGGATGTAAAATTTATTTATAACTTCGAATTTTAATTGCATGTGAATTATTTAAGTCAACCTTGATGCATGTGTGGATGATGTTTCTACCTAGTTTGGCATGCAAATTCATCACTCCTACATTTATTTATCTGCTAAAATTTTCTGCCAAAGAAAAGATTGTAACTAATGAATTTAAGTGGAATCTTTATTTGTGATGCATTTTTTCTGTTTTTAGTCTGCACCAGGAACTCCATCTTTGGTTAAAGTTTTATATGTTACATAAAGCTTATGGATTGGAAATTTACTGGTTACCTCTGCTCTTAGTGATTAAAAATCTGTGCTGGAAATTCATTCTAATAGGTCTATAAATTTAGCATACAGAAGCATCTTTTCTGCTCTACTGGTGTATGATGGGGTGGCAAAGTAGTTCATTTCTCTCGGTGCATTTTCCTCTTTCTACAGGTGGAAGGAAGGGCTTGTTCGTCAAGAGAGGTTAAAAATGGGCTAGAGATTTTGAAGCGCAAAAGGCTTCAAAGGATGATGAAGTCAGGTGCAACGCCTGAAGCAGTTAATGCTGGCAATGTGATGATGGCTAGAAGCGGAGGTGATGCTTTGAAAGCTTCTGCAGCATGTGGTGTGAGAATTCATGGAAACGCAAATGAATTTTCTGGTGGCAGTGATCCTGTTAAGGATGCTTTTTCAAAGCGCAGGGTGGAAAAATTTGACTTGTCTAACTTAGAATGGATTGAGAAGATTCCGGAGTGCCCAGTGTTCTGCCCCACAAAGGAGGAGTTTGAGGATCCTCTAAATTATCTCCAGCAAATTGCTCCTATGGCCTCGAAATATGGTACAGCTTCATTTTCTGTTGTTTCTCTTATTGATCTAAAATTATGCTGGCAATGGATTGCATTGATCAGTCAATTTCAGTCAATCCTAGATTCCTGCGGACCTTTGTGGTATGAATAGAATAATGATTTGTATACTAACCTGGACTCTTGATATGCCCATTTCCTTTGGCAACTCCTTGAGGTTGCATTGGTTTGACTTCTTGCATCATATTTCCAATTATTTATTTTATTTAGATCCTTGAAAGGTTAACTGGTATCCATTTGCATGCCCAGTTGCCATGCAGGTTAGCTGCTTTATTGCTTTATCTTCATACTTTTCAACAAATATATTTCATCAGTTTACCAGTTCTACTTGTTTCCGTGAGAAATTTTCTTCTAAATATTAGATGATGCTCAAAATGTAGGTACAACACCTTTTGAGTTGTAATTTATTTCTATTCTTTTCTGATATCATGGGTATCGATCACAGTAAGTTAAATCTGGGAAATTTTTACCACCGATGAATAAAATTGTTTTAGTCTTTTAATTCAAAATTTGATTAGCATTTCAAATAGGCAACAAATACATATGCAAATACATGTACTTGTAAGCAAGATCTGCATCAATCATGTATCCCTTTTCTTGAAGTGGGTCCTACATCAAATGCACATGCAGATCTCCCATATCAAAAAGTGTGTACTTTTCATGCTGTCTCCCTGCCCATGCATGTCAAGCAATGCTTAACTTCTGTAAAACAATTTCAGACAGTTGCAATAATGATGAAAAGCTTATTTATTTATTTAACAGATAATGCCACAATACTGTGTGTGAAATAGTTGTTAACCTCATTTTTGTAAGTGTTAAATACCAAGATTTCTATACTTTCATCCTTTTGATGATTTGCATATTATCTAAGATTAATAACTGAAAACATTACTTCTAGATTTAGTTACTGATAAGTCATAAAACTGCATTTGTAATACAACTTATTTTGGTTTATCATGACAGCATCAATGTAATTGCAATCTCTTCATTCCCTCCCATTTTCAATCAAATTTGTGTGCCACTTGGCTGTTATGTTCCATCATTTGAATACATGATAACAGCTTTCCTTGTTGGAGAATTTGTGGCTTCTTTGAGAGTTCAGCTTATAAGTTGTGTTTATACATGATGTGTATGTTACCCATGAATTTATCACATTTGCATTGGACTTGCCATATACTGATCCTTTTTATGTATATTTTTATATTGCCTTCACATTTCAATGCATCCTGTGGAAGACTATATATCTGTATCGAATAGTCTTATGCCATGTGCAGTAGGTATTCGGAAAGTATGAGAGCTTAACTTTGTAACATGCTTCAGGTATATGTAAGATTATTTCTCCTATTAGTGCTTCTGTACCTGCTGGTGCTGTATTGATGAAAGAGCAGACTGGATTTAAGTTTACTACTAGAGTGCAACCTTTACGACTTGCTGAATGGGCTACCGATGACAGGCTCACCTTTTTCATGAGTGGAAGGTTGGTTATTTTCTCAACTGTGTTTTTGTTGGCTTCCAATATTCTGCACAGTGTAACCGTTTGCACGCCTTTGCAGAAAGTATACTTTTCGAGATTTTGAGAAGATGGCAAACAAGGAATTTGTTCGAAGATACTCTAGTGCTGGATGTCTCCCAGCTAAGTACTTGGAAGAACAATTTTGGCATGAAATTGCTTTCGGCAAGACCCAGTCTGTTGAGTATGCATGTGACGTTGATGGTAGCGCCTTCTCATCTTCTTCAAGCGATCAACTTGGAAAAAGCAAATGGAACTTGAAGGTGATGATGATTCTTTTTTCTCTGTGTAAATTTAATGCAGTAATACTTAAAAATGTATGGCATCTAAACTGCTCTTGCATGTTTGCCCTTATCATTTTTGTTTTTATGGATGGAATACTTCTTGTTTGTCAGATAAATGGTGTTGATAGCATTTGCCTATTGTTATCATATTGACCATGGAGCATGTGCTTATTTAGTTCTAGAAAGGTTATGAGTCGTGACCGAGGTGGTGGTGGGAATCTGGAACCTATCCATGGGGAAAATTATGTTTTAGGTTCTAATTGCTTCTGTGAGAAATTTTCTTCTAGATATTTGATGCAGTAATACTTAAAATGTATAGCAGCTAGACTGCTCTTGCATGTTTGCCTTTTATCTTTCATGTTTTTATGGATGGAATACTTCTTGTTTATCGGATAAGTTATGTTGATAGTATTTGCCTGTTGTTATCATATTGCCCATGGAACATTTGCATGTTTAGTTGTATCAAGGTTATGTATGAGTCCCAACTGGGATGGTAGTGAGAATCCAAAACCTTTCCATGGGGAAAAAGAAAAGGAAACAAGGAAGAAGGGAAAGCGTGAAGAAGGAAAAAAGAAAAAAAATGAAAGAGAGGAGGAGAAAAAAAGGGGAAAGAAAATAATGAAGGAAACAAGGAAGAAGGGAAAGCATGAAGAAGGAAAAAAGAAAAAAAATGAAAGAGAGGAGGGGAAAAAAAAAAAAAAAGGAAGGAAAGAATAAAGGAAAGAAAGAAGTAAAGTAAATTAGAAGGGAAGAGAGACAGGATGGGGTGAGATTAGCATGTGCCATGTTCTGTGGAGAAACTAGAACACCCCTATCCTATGAGATTTAAAACTTTGATCCTAAGAATGTTTTGCTTCTATAAATATGTGCATGCATCTGTAGAATTTATAACTTAACTTTGCAATGTCCCCACTCCAATGTTATCATTTACTGTCTTTAATTTGGCATTACTTCTTTACGTACAGTAGTTGTGCATGCTACCTGCATTAAGCTGCGCATTTATGTGCAGCAGTCATCTGTCATATCTGCATTAAGCTGACATTGCAATGCTGTTTATGTTTCTAATATTAGTTGTTTGGTTGGGTCTCATACACCTATGCTTCACCCAAACCTAATATGTGTTTCTGGTTGTGTTCAGAGACTTTCTCGGTTGCCCAAGTCTATATTGAGGCTTCTGGGCTCAGCAATTCCAGTGAGTAAACGAACAATCAACCTTTTATTATATAATGACAGTGTACCATTTACATGCTGTTGTATCGTAATTTTTCTGTTCTATTGTAGGGAGTCACAGATCCTATGCTCTATATTGGGATGCTTTTTAGTATGTTTGCATGGCATGTGGAAGATCACTACTTGTACAGGTATGGACCAGAACTTCTTGGATTTCAGCTATGGTATCTGTTACTTGTTGTTTGTTTGTTCTAATATAAGGTGTTGACCGTGTCCTTCCAGCATTAACTATCAGCATTGTGGAGCATTTAAAACTTGGTATGGAATTCCAGGCCATGCTGCTTCAGAGTTTGAAAAGGTTGTTCGTGAGCATGTTTATGATCGTGAACTTTTGTCTGGTGAAGGAGATGATGCAGCATTTGATGTACTCTTGGGAAAGACTACAATGTTTCCTCCAAATATTCTGTTAGAACATAATGTTCCTGTTTATAAAGCCGTACAAAAACCTGGAGAGTTTGTTATCACCTTTCCTCGAGCTTATCATGCAGGCTTCAGTCATGGTGGGATTCTTTTGCTGCTGTTATCAAAATTGGTCATATCAAATGTTCTCTTCATGCAAATGAACCTTGAGCACTTCGATGATGTTAACCTTCTCTGTTTTATTGCTTTCTTTTTTTGGGAATCTCTAGGTTTCAATTGTGGAGAGGCAGTTAACTTCGCTACAGGTGATTGGTTTCCCTTGGGTGCTGTGGCTAGCCATCGTTATGCACTTCTTAACAGGACTCCATTACTTCCTCATGAGGAGCTTCTCTGTAAGGAAGCAGTGTTTCTTTCTAAGAGATTGCCAATCCTGCTCCCAAAGAGCCTTACCCTTTGGCTGAAGAATTGTGCTCCCAGCATTGTGTCAAGGTTTCTTTTGTGCAATTAATGCGGTTCCAGCACCGTGCTCGTTGGTCACTTATGAAAATGAGAGCTTGCATACATCGTAACCTAGGTACTCCTCTACCGGTGTCATGCAACATCTGCCGACGTGATTGTTATGTTTCTTATATTGAATGCGACTGCCATGTGGGTCCCATCTGCCTTCGTCATGGTATGGATGAAAAATCAACTATCCATTTTTGTTTATTCTTTTCCAATTGGGATCTTTCTGCAATCTGTTTGACTGCTTTGGTTTTACCTGCCTGTGCAACTCAGAGAAAGAGCTGAGGAGCTGCCCTTGTGGATATAATCGCATTTTGTTTTCAAGGGAGGACATTCTTGAATTGGAGGCTGTATCGAAAAAGTTTGAGCAGGAGGGTGGAATATTAAAGGAGGTTCAAAAGCAAGCACAGCAAGGTGATGACTCATGTCTGCAAGCAAACTTGTTCCAATGCTTTGAAGGTGATGGATACAAGCCATACTGTGAGATAGAATTTGAAGAAAATCCTGATGCACGTGAAGAGGGTTCATTGCATAATGATGTAAGTTTTTCTCTTTTGTTTTTTCTTTAATAAAATTTTTATTGCAATGTTGTGTTTAAAAAAAAAAAAAAAACAATGCTTGTACCACAGAGTATTTCTGAGTGCATTGTCATCCCGCTTTTTAAACTTCAGTGCTTGTACCATGAAGAGAAGAATATATTAAATTTGTTCTTTTTAAATATTTGAAAATTAATTGTCAGTTTGATATGCCAGGGTTATGCAAATTCTTATAGGGTGGAGTTTTCTCAAACCAAGAGTTCTGAGAGGGTAGCAACCAGTGAATTTGAATCTGTAGTACCAGTTACATCTGACGAAAGTGCTGCTGCTAACCAAGCCAGTGCTCATGACGTTTTGAGTGTACAAGAAAGTGATGATTCTGATTCAGAAATGTTCAGAGTTAAACGCAAGTCCACCATGAGCATAGAGAAAAGATCTGCAGATGAGACAATAAGCTTTCCTGAACACCAGGTATAGTTCTGACAGATCTGTATTTGTGATATCTGCTTATGGTTTCTTGGGTTCTATATCAGAAATGTCTCTCTTTTTGCACAGCACCTCTTATCAATACACCTCTTAAATAGCTTGTTACATGACCATACAAAATTGGTTGGAATTTAATGCTTGCATGTCCCCTGTTATTTGTTTGTAAACTTATTCCATCAATTTGTATCGACACTGCTTAGAGGCAGGATCAGCATCAAAAATCTGAAGGGAAATGGTACAAAAAACCCTAAGAGTAAGGTGGGTGCCAGCCACAAGATGCAGTAGAACTCGTCATCATTACCTTGCTGCCAAGATAGCTGACACCTTTGCTTTGCCTTCTATTCTTTTTTATAATATTAGCTCTGTACCATCTTCGATTGACTGAGGTGTAACATTTTTCTCACATCATTTAATTTAGGTTTATCTCTGATACCACTTAGAGGCCGTTCTAGTGTTTTCCCCATTTCTTTATCTGTACTGGTCCACATGATGTCAGAACTACAATGGCTTCAGGGGGTTGAGAACCATTAAAAGATATTGATCGAGTGGTTTTCATATTATGATCTGTACAATTTCCGATTTTTATTTGGTTCTCATGAAATCACACAAAGTTGTCAGAGGGACTTCTGTCTTATCTGGGTTGTTGCAAGACATGAATGTGTTGATGTCAATTGGAGTACTCTGCGAGAGTGTTGTGGATAATTAGGTGTTTTAGTATCTGGCCCGAAATCCTTGACCTTATGTTAATAGGGGAGAGAAGGAAAGATCTCAACATGATTTCATTACGTTAGATTCTTGTTCTAGACTTTTAATGCAAGATTTTTTCTTTTTTATGGTTTCGATACAGTTTCAACAAGGGCCTGGGTGATTTAAAGAATTGGAAAATAAAAGTTTGTTTTTTTGTTAATTGAAACTCATTTCATTATTTCATATGTAATAGTCCACCCCTAATGCTGCTGACATACAATGCCTGTGAATGGCCAACTTTGCAAATGTTCTATAGAGTTTGTTCCCTGTGCCCCACCATTTTACGGTACAGTTCTATTATTCAATAGTTTTCTGGTCTTACTGATTGAACTTTATACATAATGGACTTGATGAATTCTTGTGGACAAAATCTGGGAGGTTTTTTAATGTATGATACTTGCTGTTCTTGCCAAATCCATTACATGCCGCCTTGTTGTTCTTGTTTTAATAAATCAAAAACTCTAAATTTCAATAAAAGCCAGCAGCTCTACCTACAATGGTTGCCTCTCAACAGACATGTGATCCCTGCTATGAATTCTCCTGATTAAGTTTTAAATTTTAGGCAATCGATGTATGTTCTCTTCTATCTCATCCATTTTTTTCACATTGTCCAAGTTGATTCATCATTTATACTACTATTTAAGAATTTAGCTTAAAGAAAATTCTGTGGTTGATGTCAATGCCTCAAGAACATAATCTTGGGCATCTCACCTCAACTTACTAAATGTTTGCCATTTCTATTAGTATAGATCTACATATAGTAGTCATACAATTGTATTATTTTCTCTAATGCGATGTGGATATGATATTTATTCAGAGTAGTAGTTATGCCTCATTAGACATCGAATATTACCCTCATTTATGAAAAAAAAGTATATTCATTAGCATTGCTTAAAGTAGTGAATAATGGAGGTGGCAATATGATTCCTAGAATGTTTTCTCTTTTTTTTAAATGTTATTAAAGTGATATTTGTTGAAATATCTGACTGATAATTTTCTTAATTATGTTTTGGACACAATGACGAAAGTTGATTCCTGTATTTAGCATCTAGAATTAAAATATATACATATTAAAAAAACTGGTATGCTGCAATTTTTTAATTGAATTTTGTCAAACTTTGTTTAGAAAAGAGTTTCAATTTTTTGTAGTCATTCTTCTCCTTTATGGTTTTTAGTCTTCAAAATGTATTAATTTCCTTTTTCCGAAGAGTGTAACATATGGATTTTTTTTATTGGCTAAAAAACATGATGGCATCATACTATGGTTGTCTCAAGATGATGTTTGTCTATTTGATGAGCTATAATTATGATTTTTTAGTTTTAATTAGTTTTAAAAAAAATCTAATGAGTTAATGTGATATCAAGTTTTGCCATAATGGCATTTCAAGCCTCGAGATGCCTTCATTTACCCCTCTATTTACTTTAATGTCTTTCTTTAGTCTTTCCTATTTTAAGATCCACATCTCATGTAGTGAATGATTGTGCTTCTCAGTCCACATGGGATCTTGATTTGTTGTCCTCATGGGTTGAAATAACATAAATGGCTGTAGGTTTGTTTGGTTCAGCGCTGTACTTGGGCCAAGCTTGTGCTATTCAAGCCTTGCTCATGTTCAACTTGGCATTGTAACTTAAGCTTGGCTCAAATCGTAATTTCTTGCTCAAAAAAGCCTTGCTTAGGTTAAATGTAATTAATTTCAAGCTTGTTGCAACATTTAATATGTCTCTTGTTTGTGAGATCATGGATGAAGGGCCTCAGGAGCAGTTAGAATTTTTTGAGGCTAAGTAGGATAATAAGATAAGCTTGGTTTATGGGATTGGGGAGCATGAGCTGAAGGTTAGGGGGAGAGGTAGGGGGAGTTTCTGGGGCCTTTGCTAGCTGCTGCAGGTTCTTTTAGCATTTGGGTCAGGAAGAGTGAGGAGGTAGGAAGTGAGGGTTAAGTTTGGGGCAGGATATCTAAAGTCTTGTTGCTTGAGAGGCTAGCGGGTGTGGTTTGTCTTGAAAAGGTTCTGAAAGCAGAGCCACATTTTCTGTCAGGTAGGTTAGGTCCAGAATTAGGTTGGGATGGCTTGTGAGTTAACAATAGCTATGGTTATGAGCTTGGGATTTCGGCTAGGGGTGGTAAGAGGTAAGGGAGTGCAAGGAGAGATTTCGGTTGACTTGAGATCTGAGAACGTATAGAGAACTTAGGTCTGGATTGGAGGGGGAGCTTGTTATTATTTCATACATTCATTTGAATATTGGTATAGTTAAAAGGTTTCTTCTTAACAACTAAATTAGTAAGATATTTATATGTTCTATGGCGTGCGCATACACATGCATGTACATATGTATGTGTGTGCATAGCTAGATCATGAATCAAGTAAGATCTTGGGCTGCTGTTGGACATTTTGCTCCTATTGTCATTGTAGCACACATTCACCATTTTCTTCTTTCTTGCTGAATTTCATTGCCTAAATATATTGCTTGTACCAATCATAATTTGGCATGATGATCAGAAGAAAGATGAGCTAAGACAATTCATCTAGCATGTCATTAGGGTATGAGTACATGGTACCAATTGGCAATGTATTCACAATGCCGATGCCATCTAGACCTGTACATAACGTGCATTTAATGCTTAGTTGAGTGGTGTCATGTTGTCCTTGACATCGTCCTTGCTAATAGCTTTAAGTTGTCTTAACTTTGTGAGCTTCATGTGAAATAATAGTGGTATAGTGTGCTCATTGAGAATGGTGAACGAAGCATTTGTACATCATCTTAAAGTAAGTGCTGTAAATTATGCTTAATGGCAGTGATAGCATGCTTAATAGTTGTGATTGTTGAACTTTAAGAAGGGATTTTCCAGAAGGTTGCCCTGCCTGTGGAGATACGATTGCATGCATGGATGAAAGTACCTTGCATATGCAAGGTGATGCATAGAAATGTATTGATAAACAAAGTAAAACCAAAGAGCAAAATATAGTCTATCTTGTGCTTAAGAAAGGATCAATTTTGTTTTGAAAAATGTAGTATTGACAAGTTTATATGTTCATAAAATTTCAAACTGTAGCTACATCTTTTAAAAAAAGATTCCATTAATATGAAGCCATTTCCAACTTGTTTCTCCCCTTAAATTTGTTGTAAAAAGAAGTCGCAACTCAAGTTCTGGCATTTCAAACTGTCACCACATGCTGTAGTTATTTCAGTTTTGTTAGCAAGAAACTGTTTCCAACTTGTCTCTCCTATCAGGAAAAATGTCTTTTGTTTCTTTCTATTGTTTTCTCCAATGAGTCTTAGAAGTGTATAAATAGGTTGCATATGGAGCAGGTGAGAATTCTAAATGTTTCATATGTGAACTACAGCCTATAAGCATTCAAATATCTATGAAGGTTAGGTTGATTAGGAGTATCTTATTGGTAAGTTGGTCGAGAAAGTTTGGTTACAAGGTTACTATAAATTAAGTGTAACAGAAGTGCATATGTTAAGATGGATATATGGTAAAACTTTTAAAGATAGAATTAGATATAAACATATACGAGAAATGATAGGAGTAGCCCCAATTGAAGATAAAATGAGAGAAAATCGATTATGGCAGTTTGAACATATACAACGAAAATCTTTAGATGTAGAAAGAGTGATCTTTAACAATCCATGGTAAGGATAGAGGTAGAGGTTGACCTAAACTAATATGGACAAATAATTAAAAAATATATAACTATTTATAATATGAGTGTCGACTTAGTCTTGAATAGAACAGAGTGGAGGAAGCAGATTCATGTAGCCAACCCCATGTAGTTGGGAAAAGGCTTAGATGAGTTGAGTTGAGTTGAGTTGGGTGGTGGTAGCTACCCATTTTTAAAGACATTTTAAAATTAAAGTACGTAAGAGTGGAAAAAAAGAGTAGAGACGAGGAAGCAGAGCAATATTACAAAATCTTGTTGTTCGTGTGAGACATGTGCACAATTGGAGCACTACACTTATTTCAAACACTTCTGACTCATGTTCAATCCCCCCATGCCTAATTTCCTAACTTCTTATACTTGGGTTGCATTAATTGGTTCTAGAGAAGAAAGGTATCTTATGGAATCTGAGATTTTGAGTGGAGGGATTTTTTGCGAGTTAGGAAGCTGAAGATTTGGTCATCACTGGTGACCAGTACGGATGGCTATGATATCAGAAAATAGTGATGTTTCTTCTGAAGATTGAACAACCATATTATCATATTTTGTTATAGATGATTATCAGAGCTGGTGCAATGATGGTCTTATATGATTGGATGAATGATTAGAGGGTTAGCTCAGTGGGATTCCCAGGCAGGACTTCTTCCTAGGAGGAGGAGGAGTGCCAGGGCACATTGCAGATTTAATGAACATTTTAGGATTATTTTGTTGTTGAAGTTAATTTGGTTCACTTGTTTATGGTCATTTTACTTCTATTGAAAAACTGCATATTTGCATTTGATATGAATATATGTAGCAGAAACCTTCTAAAAAAGGGTGATACTGGAAAACTATATGTTGCCAGGTTGTAGGTGCACGTGTACATATTTAGTGTAGTTGCATGGAAGACGTGCAACATGATACTTACTATGGATAATCACTATCAACAACCATGATGGCTGACTGCAAATCTTATTTATGTTGATTTTCTGAGAGAAATATTTGCTATACTAGTCATGTTGTCAAAAGTGCTGCCTAGGCGATCCGGCTAGGCATTTAAAGAACCCAGGAAATGACAGACCAGGCACTCTTGCATTGAAGGATATATAAAATCCATGTTTTTACTTTATATTTTTTTGCTTTATTTTATTTTCACTCTTGTGACTGAAATAGGTGTATTTTAGTTAAACTAGAAGTGCAATCAACACAATTTAAATTTTGTTTTCAATTTTCTTAATTCATCTCCTATCTTTCCCAACTCGGCATCTCCCTCATCTTTCAATGCTCAGGCAACTAAGTATCCCTCCATCAACAATTATCTGCCCAATCATGGACTTGAGGCTCTTGCAGAGCCTCCACAGCTCTTTAGGAGGTTGTTGATGATTATTGCTGGTCCAAAAGCCCCTAATTTTTTAAATTTTATTTTTTTAAAAATATTATGCTTATCTTTTCCTGTTCTCTTCTCATGTCTTGACCTCTTTGTCTTCTCATTTGGAAGTTCTTTTTTCTCTCCTTCACTTTTCTGCCTTTTCATTCATGTTTTTATTTATTTTCTATTTTTCTCTATTTTTATCCTAGCTGCATTTTTTTAATACAAATATGGGATTTCAATTATCACTTTCAAGCTTTACATTTCTTTTAGAGAAAATTTTTTACTTTGCAGATGTAAAAAAATGTGATATTTCTGTATTTAACTTGGCTGATTGACATGTGACAGAATCATGCTATTGTTTAACTCTTATTATGCCATAATGGTGTTTTTGACCCTTTTTTTTGTATGATTAGGAAAAAAAAATGAGGTTGATTGGGTTATTGTTGGCTTTTTATGCATTTTTTTGCTCTTTTGAAATACGGACGGCCTAAGCCACTAGGTGATCTGCCTAGGCTGCTAGGGTGTCTACCAAACATGGATTGCCTAGCCACCATGACAACCTCATGTTTTGTGTAGCATGGTTAAACAGCCATGGCCAGCTTGTTACAGGTTTGGCTTGGCTATGTTCAGATGTAAGTGTTAGGTGCTGTACAATACAAGAAGCATGATAGGCTCAGGTCTTATGCTTGCTTTTACATTCGAGACCCCGAGGCTCAGGTCTTATGCTTGCTTTTACAATCGAGACCCGAACGTATGTTCCTTTCATCATTAGGAATGCAAATTGCAGCTTAAAACCAAGTTATCATTATGATATGTAGGGATTTTGTGTTTGACCAAAAAGTTTTGCATGGAGCGTGAGCCTTGGCACAATTGCTAGATTGCTCCAATATGACTTGGAGGTGGTGGTTTAAAACATAGAAACACCCTTTATTTTATGCACAGAGAACTAAGGTTATGTGCATCTGACCTTCCCTGGATCCTGCAAGGTTGTCTTTCTCACCAAAATGGTTTGCATGCACATCCAAGGGATTGTTGACCTTTTTCTGGATGGAAAGGATTGGGATTGGCTATGCCTATTGAGTCAAACCTAGTTGGGTCAAATTTAATTGTACTCAACTCATCTAAGCCTTTTTCCAACTACATGGGGTCGGCTACATGAATCTGCCTCTATTCAGGACCAAATCGACATTTAAATTACAAATAGTTATATCTTTTTTAATTATTTATGTCCTTATTAGTTTAGGTCTACCTCTATCTTTATCCTTACCATGAATTGTTAAAAGATCACTCTTTCTAATTGAAGCATCTAAAGGTCTACGTTGTATATGTCCAAACCACCGTAATCGATTTTCTCTCATTTTATCTTCAATTAAGGCCACTCCTATCATTTCTCTTATATGTTTATTTCTAATTCTATCTTTTAGGGTCAAATTTAATTGTAGATGTTTTAAATCGAGAATTAAAATTGTTGTGCAAAACAAATCATCATCAAAGCCTTCTCCATCAAATACAAGATTGACCATAAAGCAAATTGCCAAGCATAATTGATAATATCTAAGATGTCTCAAAATTGAAAATCAGAGGTGCTGGAGGTCTCTTGATAGTGCATCAAGTTACCCTAAGATAGCTTTTAATTGTTTGCTCAACTTTGCTAGTGTCATTTTTTGATGCATGAGGCAAAAAAGTGAACAAACATTGCTTTTTGTCATTGGAAGTGTTTAGAGATGAAATTGAAGGCAACTGGGTATTTTGTATAATGAATGCAAACCTCTCCCATAGAATAAATACTTGGCTTGTGTAGTTCACCCCTGGCTCCAAAAATGTTGTATCATATATCGCTTAAGGGACACCTGAAACATCATTCCCTGTATCACACTGTGCAAGGCTCACTCTGAGCTGGAAAATGTCATATCAGGTGTCATGCTAGGGTCATCTGAACATCTGAAATCAATCATGCTAATTCAGTTGAATGAGGATCCAGAATGGATCAAATAACTCTTCATTGACAGTGAAATTCTATGTGATTAAAGCTTCTATAGTTGTACCTGTCCATTTTAGTTGTATTCGTCTTCAAATTTGAGAAAGTATTGTTGTCTAATGCTGGTTATTAACTCCTATATGTAAGTATTTTTCTTGCATGTCGAAAGAAAAAAATAATAAATACATACTTCTGCTTTTAAACTGCCTATTATCATTTTCTGCTTAGCGTGTTCGAAATTTAATTTTGCTTTCATTGATATGCAAAGCTTGCTTTTCAGTTGCTTGAAAATTCTGTTCTAAAAGTTAATGACGCCTCACCAGGTATTGAAACGATTGAAGAAGCTCAACACTGAAGGAAGATCCGTTCATACGTCATCACCCGATTATTCTCATGACATGGCAAATCGCTTTTCTGTTCCAAACGACCGTTATAAACAGAATCCAGATCCTGTTTCTAGAAGCACTCTTGGGGGTCGAGTGGCTGCAGTACCCATAAAGATTAGGCTGCAACCGTTGGAGAGGAAATTTACGAACCATGCTGAAAATGTGAGATTAAAATTCAATGAGAACCGGAAAGACATTCAACAATGTCACATTGTGGAGTACATGAAGGAATCACCATCCATAGAGCTTGGACCAAAGCGCTTGAAAGTTAGAGGCCCTTCTTTTCCTAACAGTACTGCTGATGAAGACAGTTCTGGCTGTAGACTGCCAGAAGGCAAAGATTTTCTGGCAGGCATGGCTTTTAAAGTTTGCCGTGACAGACTGATGCTAACTATGATTTTCACTGGGCTCTAACTACAGAAAGCGAAGGATCTTCAGGTAGTCGTTGATTAACAAACTGTGTTAGCACAGGAGGAGGATTCACGTAATTGATTCTTTGTGCAGGCCTCAAATTGAGGTGCCGGCACGATTATGAATTCGTAGTAGGGTTCACGCTTGTCTTCAATTCTTTTCTTTTCTGTCTCGGGGCAGGGGACCTAGCGAAGCAAGGCAGAGAGAAGAAATTGTGGGACTTCATTTGTATATCCTTGATCGATCATTTATTGGAAGGTGGGGTATTCCACTGTATCAAGCGGTCGGACTCCTGCTCTTCCAATTTATTTTATTCTTTTATACAGTCAGTGCCATTACCATGAAAATTTGAATAAAAGTGCAATTTAAACTGCCATATATCGGCCCTTTGCGGTGGTCTGACACACTTCTTTAAAAGTTTTTGGTCACTGTTTGTCATCAATTACAGACCTCAAACTGGATGCTCTCCGCGGCTTGTGCTTGTAAATAACAACTGGGTACTTTGGTCGCCAATGTCCATCGATAACAACGCTCGCCATGCACCCTGGCCTATTTATTTAACGTAGGCTCCTTGGAGAGTTGCTCTCTGTGGTACGTTCGTTACATTTTTAAGTTTCGATGCTAGCTAGCTTAGGCTGCAATGCTGCATTTGGATTTTATTTTTTTATTTTTTATACTTTCTGTTGAATAAGGATATAAGAAAAAAAATAGAGTGTTTTCAGGTTTTTAATCTTTATTTTTTCATACTTTGATGGAAAGAAAAACATTGTTAAACCGTTTATTTTGAAGATATATATATATATATATATTTCCAATCATTAAATGTGCTCTTTTATTATTTATGAAAAGAAAAATAATATGAAATATCTTTATATTTTTGAAAAATCTTATTTTAAAGTTTTCATACAGGAACTGACGGGACACAGCCTTGACTGGTAATGGAAACCATTTAAGGTTACTCTTTCTGGCCCCGGAGCCTGATACACATTCAAAGCGCTGGCCGTATATGTCCTGACCGTGTGGTGACTGATGCAAAACGAATGCCCTCGGGTAACAGGTTAAATTCGCTGTACCATAGGGGGTAGCGAAGTAATCAGTTGCCAGGATCCTAGCTTCCAGCTCGATTGTTCTCATGTGTGTGTATTATTATTATTATTATTTGGTAAATATAATATTTTCTGCATTGATTGTTTAGTGCATCGGTTAGTTATTTCCCACCCCTCCACCCAAAAAAAAAAAAACATCTCTATCTACATACATTGGATACATATATGTATATATATAATAAATACATAAAAGACAAATAATAATTAAATGAGAGAAATAATATGTTATTTTCGATTATATATATGTCAAATTTTATGCTGTTTATTTCTTTTGTATATTTCTTATTCATATTCTCTATTATATATTTGTCCATGTAAGATTTTTTTAAATGAAAAAAATCCATTGTTTTAATTTTTTAAATAAATATTATTTTATTATGTTAGCAATATGCTTGACCAACATTTTTTTTCATGAATATCAACAAATTTTTATATTAAAATGTTTAAAAATACAACTTCATTGTGGTTATCCGAAAATAGTCAAAAAAATCTCCAATCCCCACGGACTCTTTCCTCTTTCATGCCGCCATAGTCGCCCTCTCTCTTCCATAACCTTTTGTTTTTGGAAAAGTCTTTGTATATTGTCTCGGTGCAGTAAGTCCTACGTGGGTTGCATCACCTCTCCTGATTGGTTCACGTGGATCTTACGTAGCTGACGATGCGGAATGGTATGGCTTTGCTACGATGTTACATTCTGATCGTGACGGCCATTAAAAATGCTTCGCCTTTATTTTAAAATTACTGTGCAAACGAAAATGCCCTTTTCTCCAGCCTACTTCTACCGTCATTTTTTCTTGGATTTCATCTATGCAAGAAAAACTCTTTCTTCCCCCTCGCTCTGGCTTTCGGATGCTAAGGAATCAGTCCAAGGTTTGAGCAAGATCCTGAGCCCTCGCTCTGAGGAGTCCGATCGAAAGAAAATATTTAGCTTCGAGGCTAGAATACTTGGCTATTGAAGTCTTTGTACAAAAACTTCTAGAGGAAATGTCATCCGCAGCACGAAGTAAAAAGTTCTTGTTTCCACTTCTTTGTAAAGCTCCTTTATTACACCAACTATTTTTTCTCGTTAGAGGTAGTTAATGTGTGACCAAACTGTTTAATGTGCAGGTAACTTTCTTAGACCAAAACAGTTATGACATTTCGGGAGTTACAACTGCTTAGAGTTTACTGTTTTGTAGCACGAATGTCATACTCTTTTAACTAGGATGTTGTACCTTATGAACTGGGGTGTCGTCAGAGTGTTTCGGCCTATATTCCTCGTTATTTCCTATCCATATAGCTCTAGTGTCGTCATAAAAGCTACGACACCCCAGATTTACTGTTAAGACACCGTAGTTACAAGCCTACGACACTCGTGCTCCAAACGAATGCAGGAGAAAAGCCTCGCGACATCGCAGGAGAAAATTGGGAGTATTGCGATACCCAAGTTAAAGAAATAAGACACCTCTGTTAAACAAATACGACACCCCTGTTATGCTCGGCCGAAAATCCTTTGCGACACCGTAGTTCAAACATCACGACACCCTAGCGACAACGCTACGACACCCATGCTTATAACCTTACGACACCCAAGGAGGAATTCGGTCAAAATCATTCGTGACACCCAGTTGAAACGTTACAATACCCTAGCGGCAACGCTACGACACCCATGCTTATAACCTTCGCGATCTTCGTATGTTGCTTTCCGGGGTATCGTAGCTTATTCTATGGGGTGTCTTTAACTGCTAAAGGGTGTGTCGTGCTTATAACTAACGCTGGAGGGAAGGCCCGCGACACCCAAGTTATGTTCACCCAAAAAAAGATCTACGACACCACAGTTGAAACATTAAGATACCCAAACGTCAACGCTACGACACTCCGTGCTCATAAGTGACCATGGAGAAGAATCCCCACGACACTCTAGGAGCAATTCGGTCGAAAATCCTTTGCGACACCCCAGTTGAGACCTTACGACACCCTAGCGACAATGCTACGACACCCGTGCTTATAGCTTTAAGGCGAGGACACCCCGCTTTAACAGTCCCCTCATGGTGTCGTCGCCTTAAAGCTAGGGTGTCATCAGATGCGAGCTGGGGTGTCGGTAACAGCATGAGTCGGGGATGTCGCCGGTCCCTGCCTTAACAGTCCCCGCACGGGTATCGTCGCCTTAAAGCTAGGGTGTCATCAGATGCGAGCTGGGGTGTCGTTAACAGCCTGAGTCGAGGATGTCGTCGGTCCCCCCCTAAACAGTCCTCGCATGGGTGTCGTCGCCTTAAAGCTAGGGTGTCGTAAGATGCGAGCTGGGGTATCGGTAACAGCCTGAGTCGGGAATGTCGTCGGTCCCCCCCTAACAGTCACCGCATGGGTATCATCGCCTTAAAGCTAGGGTGTCGTCAAATGAGAGCTGGGGTGTCGAAAGTTTTTTCATGCGGTGTCATTTGCGACACCCCAGTTGAAACCTTACAATACCCTAGCACCAATTCTACGACACCCATGCTTATAACTGACCACGGAAAGAAGGCCCGCGATACCCCATGACGAATTTGGCCGAAAAAAAGTGAGGACACCCTAGTTGAATTATTACGAAACCCAAGTTACAAACCTAAGACACCCGTTCATGCTTAGGAGAAAACTTTACCACATCCCAGGATGAAATCGGTCGAAAAACAGTGATGACATCCAAGCTCCCTTATCCTTCAATCTCAATCGATGCTAACGGGACACTCCTCATGCTTCGGCGAGTTTGAGCAATATACCGCACTCCGGCTGGAACTTATGAGTTCTACTTATCTCAGGGACGCTACACCTTAGCTTCATCAAGATCACAAAAGACTCCCCAGGAGGATGGTCCGTTTGGTAAGGCTCACATGATAAGAGCGAATGGCAGCAAACACAAAAGTTACTAAAATTTCTTTTTATTCATCACACAAAGAAAGACAAGAAGAAAAGAAAAGAAAAAAGTACAAGAGCCCTCACTAGGGCTTGTCATCTTCTCCGAGCGCTGCTGAGCTCCCCCCACGCTGCGGGGCTAACTCGACGATCTGTCGCTAGAGGGATGCTACTTGCCCCTCTAACCGGCTGTTGGCCCGACGCAGGAGCTCGATCTCTCTCATTGAAACGGCTAGGTATTGCTCGGCTGCCCTGTGGAGTCGCTCGCGGTTTGCGAGCGACGACGCCAAGACCTCCCCATCGACGGTTACCGTAGTGCGGCTCCCATGGGGCCTCCTACGGCCACTGACGCCACTGCTTGGCGCTTCAGTCGATCGCCCCTCGCCTTCAGAAGCCATCTCAGTATCTAAAAATTTTGGAAGATCAACTGAAAAGGTGATTAACGATGGCATTCTCCCATCCATATTTAAGCTACTCCTGGCGGGTGTTTCGATTGCCCGAGCTATCATCTCCGGCGCCCCTATCGTGGAAACTCGCCACGTGCCACAATCTCAGTGGGCGCTCACAGGAAACGAAGGGTTGCGCCCCCCTCGTTGAGTTTCGGGGGATGGGGAATAGAAACCATTACTGAAGAGAGTGTCGGGAAACCAAATACATGCTGGATGGATAAGCTTTACGACATCCCAAGAGTCAATCGACCGGAAGTATGATGACACCCAAGTTATGTTCATCCAAAAAAAGATCTACAACACCGCAGTTGAAACATCACGATACCCTAGTACCAATGTTGCGACACCCATGCTTAAAACTAACCACGGAGAGAATCCCCACGATACCCCAGGAGGAATTCGGCCAAAAATCCTTCGCGACACCCCAGTTGAAACCTCACGACACACTAGCACCAATGCTACGACACCCGTGCTTATAACTGACTACAGAGAGAATCCCCGCGACACCCCAGGAGAAATTCAGCCGAAAATCCTTTGCGACACCTCAGATGAAACCTCACGACATCCTAGCACCAATGCTACGACACCCGTACTTATAACTGACCATGAAGAGAATCCCCGCGACACCCCAGAAGGAATTCGGCCGAAAATCCTTCGCGACACCCCAGTTGAAACCTCACGATACCCTAGCACCAATGCTACGATACCCGTGCTTATAACTGACCACGGAGAGAATCCCCGCGACACCCTTGGAGGATTTTGGCCAAAAATCCTTCGCGACACCCCAGTTGAAACCTCACGATACCCTAGCACCAATGCTACGACACCCGTGCTTATAACTGACCACGGAGAGAATCCCTGCGACACCCCAGGAGTAATTCGACCGAAAATCCTTTGCGACACCCCAGTTGAAATCTCATGATACCCTAGCACCAATGCTACGACACCCATGCTTATATCTGACAACGGAGAGAATCCATGCGATACCCCTTGAGGAATTCTGCCAAAAATCCTTCGCGACACCCCAGTTGAAACCTCACGACACCCTAGCACTAATGCTACGACACCCATGCTTATAACTGACCACGGAAAGAATCACCGCGACACCCCAGGAGGAATTTGGCCGAAAATCCTTCGCGATACCCCAGTTGAAACCTCACAACACCCTAGCACCAATGCTACGACACTTGTGCTTATAACTGACCATGGAGAGAATCCCCGCGACACCCCAAGAGGAATTCGGCCGAAAATCCTTCGCGATACCTCAGTTGAAACCTCACGACACCCTAGCACCAATGCTACAACACCCGTGCTTATAACTGACCACGGAAAGAATTCCCGCGACACCCCAGGAGGAATTCGGCCGAAAATCCTTCGCGACACCCCAGTTGAAACATCACGACACCCTAGCACCAATGCTACAACACCCATGCTTATAACTGACCACGGAGAGAATCCCCATGACACCCCAAGAGGATTTCGGCCGAAAATCCTTCGCGACACCCCATTTGAAACCTCACGACACCCTAGCACCAATGCTACGATACCCGTGCTTATAACTGACCATGAAGAGAATCCCCACGACACCCTAGGAGGAATTCGGCCGAAAATCCTTCGCGACACCCCAGTTGAAACCTCAAGACACCCTAGCACCAATGCTACGACACCCGTGCTTATATCTGATAATGGAGAGAATCCCCGCGACACCCCAGGAGGAATTCTGCCAAAATCCTTCGCGACACCCCAGTTGAAACCTCACGACACCCTAGCACCAATGCTACGACACTCGTGCTTATAACTGACTACGGAGAGAATCCCCGCGATACCCCAGGAGGAATTCGGCCGAAAATCCTTCATGACACCCCAGTTGAAACCTCACGACACCCTAGCACCAATGCTACGACACCCGTGCTTATAACTGACCACGGAGAGAATCCTCGCGACACCCCAAGAGGAATTCGGCTGAAAATCCTTTGCGACACCCCAGTTGAAACTTCACGACACCGTAGCACCAATGCTACGACACCCGTGCTTATAACTAACCACGGAGAGAATCCCCGTGACACCCCAGAAGGATTTCGGCCGAAAATCCTTCACGACACCTCAGTTGAAACCTCACGACACCCTAGCACCAACGCTACGACACCCGTGCTTATAACTGACCACAGAAAGAATCCCTGCGACACCCCAGGAGGAATTCGGCTGAAAATCCTTCGCGACACCCCAGTTGAAACCTCACGATACCCTAGCACCAATGCTACGACACCCGTGCTTATAACTGACCATGGAGAGAATCCCCGCAACACCCCATGAGGAATTCGGCCGAAAATCCTTCGCGACACCCCAGTTGAAACCTCACGACACACTAGCACCAATGCTACGACACCCGTGCTTATATCTGACAACGGAGAGAATTCCCGCAACACCCGAGGAGGAATTCTGTCAAAAATCTTTCACGACACCCCAGTTGAAACCTCACGACACCCTAGCACCAATGCTACGACACCCATGCTTATAACTGACCACGGAGAGAATCCCCGCGACACCCCAGGAGGAATTCGGCCGAAAATCCTTCGCGACACCCTAGTTGAAACCTCACAACACCCTAGCACCAATGCTACGACACATGTGCTTATAACTGACCACAGAGAGAATCCCCGCGATACCCTAGGAGGAATTCGGTCGAAAATCCTTCACGACACCCAGTTGAAACCTCACGACACCCTAGCACCAATGCTACAACACCTGTTCTTATAACTGACCATGGAGAGAATCCCTGCGACACCCCAGGAGGAATTCGGCCAAAAATCCTTTGCGATACCCCAGTTGAAACCTCACAACACCCTAGCACCAATGCTACGACACCCGTGCTTATAACTGACCATGGAGAGAATCCCCGCGACACCCCAGGAGGAATTCGGCCGAAAATCCTTCGCGACACCCCAGTTGAAACGTTACGATACTCTTGGTATAAACTTATGACACCACTACGGTAAATTTGAACCAGGCAGGAATTTTGACGTCACCCTAGTTGTAAATTGATGACACCCTAGTAACTCACTATGTCATCTTTTCGAAAAAAGTTGCATAACGTGGCCGGTTCCTACGGGTTTGCGTATCGGCGATATGATCGTGGCGCTCCTGATGTCCTTTCATATTTCTCTGAGGTCAGCATAAAAAAATTTCTGAACCCTAGAGGTCCTTCGTTTGTTTCTCGAGAAGCCACCGATGTTCTAAATTTTTTCCATAGTTCTTTCTTCCATCTACTTCATTCATGGAGATGAGTGCTTTCGTTTGTGGACGAAGACCGCGAACAAAGAAGAACCAAAAGAAGAAAATGGCGGAACAGAGCAAGGACATCGTTCTTCATTCGAATGAGGATGCGTCTCTTTCAGGTATGTTTATCCCTTTATTAAGATATTATGACATCCTCTCTTAAAATGTCATGACACCCTAGTTCATACATAATGGCACCTAGCTGACTAGTATGTTTTACCCCTGTTTCAGATGACATGAAAATTATTCCAGTCCCCCGAGTGAAGGCTTCCCAGCTGTTTAAGAATAGTTGCAGGCCCGCCGTATACGTTCAGAAGGTTTGGAAGATGGGGTTTACCAGACAGCATACAAAACTTATTCGAAGAACCCCATTTGGTGCCTTCGTCGACATGCAGACTTTCACAGCAGACATCATAAGATGTCACAATGGAGGCGACGAGTTCATTTTCTGTGGCAAGCTGGTTCTATTCAGTGCCAATGAAGTTGCACTTATTCTTGGCCTTCCAGCTCATGGGAAGAAGATCGATACCTCCAGCCAGTTATTCAATGGAAGGTTGTTCAGACGATTTGGCCAGGGTTTAGATCTTCGTCAAGAAGGTTTTGAGAAGTTAATTTTCCGACTCCAATCATCTAAGGTACAGAAAGATGTTGAGTACACCATCAGACTTTAGATCGCCTATATGTTTGCCATATTTTTGGCTCCAAAGTCTAATCAGAGATGTCCACGATATCTCATCCAGCACTTGGATGACTTAAGTCAGCTGGATAGGATCGATTGGGCTTGGCATTCAAGGAGCTGATTGTTCTAGCTCTCCCAAAAGTAGCTGCTTGCTTGCGTTCCAAGGAGTCGGTCCACTCAAAGAGAGCACAAAAAGTTAGGAGGCAGCCTACCCTGTTCGAATGCTCGGCAGCGTTGTGGTAAGGATTATTGAAATGCAGAAATAGTGTCTTTAGTATAATTTCTTTGTTAATATTACATTTTTTTTATATCCAAAAATTATCATGTTCAGGCGTGGTTCCTCGAGCATACATCAATGAGAACACCAGCATATCCCGATAAACTGTCCCGGCTATTGAAGTGGTATGATAACAAATGAAGATCCAGTCGGTTCGGGTTGCCAACATGCAGCCTCACGACTGGGTAAGCTAATGCATTGCTTCATTGCTTTGACCATATTTTTTCACTTAATGCGTTAATATTTTCACTTAATATTAATTTGTTTATCGTCTTGCTTTACAGTTGGAAGGAGCTATTGTACCACTGTCAGAGGAGGACTGGCTTCTCAGTCAACAGACAGTAGCATCGCCTGAACCAACAGAGCACTGCGAAAGCTGTGCCGAGTTGAGGATTGAATTGGCCTGCGTTAAGGATCAACTCGACGAGCTTAGGCATAGGCTGTCCATTGCTGAGAGCCTCCTCAGTTCCATGCTCAGAAAGGAAAGCAATGCAATAAATAAGGAGGACAAAGGAGACGGGAAGACAGAGGAGGGGCATTCCCTAGACTGTCTTCTCGAGCCTGTTAAAGGAAATACTGAGGAGAATAAGATGGAGGAGGAGAATAAGATGAATGAGGATCAAGAGGAGAAGAGATTAGGGGGAATCCCTGGACGATAAAACAGAGCATGGGATTGAAAATAAAGAGAGGAGAAGAGCGGGGAGGGGTATTCTACGGAGGGCCAAGAGGAGTCCAAATCCGATAAGAAACTTGGCACCCCTGCTCCAAAGGGTGATGATGTTGACATAGAAATCGTTGGAATGCCTTCTCTTGTTAGGAGGGTTAAAAAAGAGCCGAGGAAGCGAAAGGCATCAAGGTCAGAGGAGATTCTTATGAGACAACCCATCCTAAAAAGTCGTCAAAGATAGTGGGCACATCAAAGCCCAGCACAACGGCTGAAGATGACCAAATTATTATAAAAATTTTTTTGAGCGAACGACTAACCGACGAGACCGTGTACACCAATAAGTTAGGTGGTTGTAACAAGGAAAGGTCTTCGGATCTCATTAACAATGATATGATAATAGATGATGTAAGTATCTCAAGAAACATTTTCTAGTTGTTGATTTTAGAATTATATTAATCAATTAACATTCCATTGACAGATAATTGATGCCGGCCAGGAGTTTTTGATGTGCAACTGGACAGAGCATCCGGACCGATACCATAAGTGCATCTTTGCATCAGTTTTCGTAGCTGCTATGTGTCTGAATTCTCCATTAACTCCTCATGAACTCGCTGCATCATCAGGGGCTTCGATATTTGACGATATCCAATGAAGATAAGGCCCAATTCCAGTTTCTATTCACCATAATAAACTCCGATAACTCGCACTGGCATCTTGTTGCTGTCGACATGGAAAGAAAGGTGTTCATGCACCTGAATTCATTAAAACACAACGCCAGGTACAAGGCCAATGCGAAGAAATGGCATACAATTCTTGACCACATATTCCATATATACTGCGATAAGGAGGAGGTGATGACTTGGCCGATGGAAGAGATTTGGATTGCCCAAGTCAATCGACCAGATCGCTGGATTGCATGCGGCCTATACTGTCTGAGATACATGGAATGTCTTGCTCAACGGGACAATCCTGATATGAAGATGGATTTCACGGTGGAGGAAGTAAGAGAATACCGGTGACAATTAGCTGCGACGATATTGAGGAGAGGGCCTCAACCAAAAGATCAACGACCTTATCGCAAACTGTTCTTAATTTTTTCATTCTTCTTTCATTAAAAATTTAATGTAATTTATTCATATTAATACTGTTTCATATTGAATGAAAATGTAAATATTTTATATTGAGAACATGGTTGTCCTCGATTTATTCATATTTATGCCTTTTCTACTTCACAATTTCTTAAGTTTTCATATATGATGTCGTAAATTGAAAACTAGAATGTCGTAAATTGAGAACAGGGGTGTCGTAGGATGTTTGCCTTTCGGGTGTCGTCGAGCTAAAGCTAGGGTGTCGTTAGCCCAGAGCTGGGGTATCGTCGCACTAAAAGCATTGGTGTCCTTTCGTGAGAACAGGGGTATCGTAGGATTTTTTCCTTTCGAGTGTCATCGAGCTAAAGCTAGGGTGTCGTTAGCCCAGAGCTGGGGTGTCGTCGCGCTAAAAGCATTGGTGTCCTTTCGTGAGAACAGGGGTTCGTAGGATTTTTGTCTTTCGGGTGTCGTCGAGCTAAAGCTAGGGTGTCGTTAGCTCAAAGCTGGGGTGTCATCGCGCTAAAAGCATTGGTGTCCTTTTGTGAGGACAGGGGTATCATAGGATTTTTGCCTTTTGGGTATCGTCGAGCTAAAGCTAGGGTGTCGTTAGCCCAGAGCTGGGGGGTCGTCGCGCTAAAAGCATTGGTGTCCTTTCGTGAGAAAAGGGGTATCGTAGGATTTTTGTCTTTCGGGTGTCGTCGAGCTAAAGCTAGGGTGTCGTTAGCCCAGAGCTGGGGTGTCGTCGCGCTAAAAGCATTGGTGTCCTTTCGTGAGAACATGGGTGTCGTAGGATTTTTACCTTTCAGGTGTAAATTGCTGATCTCTGCCTTCTCTGGTGTGCTGATCCTCCTATGCAACCGTAGATAACCAGTTGATGTTATGGACATTCCATGGTTATGTTCTAGAAAAACCTCAACCAATATCCACTTACCACTTGTAGCATTCAGTCTTACTTTTATGGATGCCATGCAATCAACTTTCCAGTATCCCTATGATTGATGCTCTTCTCTGTTTTTCTAGATTTTCCTTGCCTCCAACACACCAGGTGCTTGAAGCAAAGTTGTTTGTTGTTGTTGGCCCTGCTACACACTGTTGTGATTCCAAAACCAACTCTTTTTGCGTATCCATTGTAGAAAGTATATACTTCATCTGCTGAATTGAATTCCATTCCAGTTTGAGGAACTACAGTATCAACCCCTGCTTTTGGAGCGATGGATGAAGGTGCACGGCCGGAGTATGCTCGATTTCTTTTCGATCTATAATTTCAGCATCATCTGTGGAAATATAGGCACACAGTCATAACAATGATATCCATAGATTTAGCTATCAATATATCCTGACAAAGCATTAGGACACCAAGGTTAAAAAAATACGACACCTCACTTGAAGAAATACGACAACACAATTAGGCTGTTACGACACCCCAGCTCTCATTGGACGATACCCTAACTTTAAGGCGATGACATCCCTAACTTAGGCTCCTACGACACCCCAGCTTTAGCGCGATGACACCCTAGCTTTAAGGCGACGACACCCGTTCCGGGACTGTTAAGGCGTGGACCGACGACTTAGGCTCTTATGATACCCCAGCTTTAACGCGACGACACCCTAGCTTTAAGGCAACGACACCTGTACGGGGACTGTTAAGGCGGGGACCGACGACTTAGGCTCTTACGACACCCCAGCTTTAGCGCGATGACACCCCAGCTTTAGCGCGATGACACCCGTGTCGAGACTGTTAAGGCGAGGACCGACGACTTAGGCTCTTATGACACCCTAGCTTTAGAGTGATGACACCCTAGCTTTAAGGCGATGACACCCGTGCGGGGACTGTTAAGGCAGGGACCGACGACTTAAGTTCTTACGATACCCCAGCTTTAGCGCGATGACACCCTAGCTTTAAGGCGATGACACCCATGCTGGGACTGTTAAGGCGGGGACCGACGACTTAGGCTCTTACGACACCCCAGCTTTAGCGTGACGATACCTTAGCTTTAAGGCGACGACACCCGTGCAGGGACTGTTAAGGCGGGGACCGATGACATCCTGAATTAGGCTGTTACGACACCCCAGCTCTCATCCGATGACACCCTAGCTTTAGCGCGACGACACCCGTGCGGGACCGACGACATCCTCGACTTAGGCTCTTATGACACCCCAGCTTTAGCGCGACGATACCCTACCTTTAAGGCGACGACACCCGTTCCGGGACTATTAAAGGTGAAGACCGACGACATCCCCGACTTAGGCTCTTACGATACTACCCTAGCTCTCATCTGACGATACCCTAGCTTTAAGGAGACGACACCCGTTCCGGGACTCTTAAGGTTTAAATTGGGGAGTTGCTCCCCCTCTTCTCCTCTTGGCCCTTCGTAGAATGCCCCTCCCCCCTCTTCTCCTCTTCTTTATATCCATTCACATGCTCTCTCCATGGCCAGTTATAAGCACGAGTGTCGTAGGCTTGTAACTACGGTCTTTTAACAGTAATCTGGGGTGTCGTAGCTTTTATGACGACACCCCGGAGCACGGTTGTCGTAGGTTTGTAACTAGAGCTATATGGAAAGAAAATAACGGGGAATATAGGCTACCGAAATACTTTGACGATACCCCAGTTCATCAGTTATACAGTATGACATTCATGCTACAAAACAGTAAACTCTAAACAGTTATGACTTTCGGAATGTCATAACTGTTTTGGTCTAAGGAAGTTACATGCGCATTAAACGGTTTGGTCACACATTAACTACCTTTAACGAGAAAAAATAGTTGGTGTAATAAAGGAACTTTACAAAGAAGTGGGAACAAGAACTTTTTACTTCGTGCTGCGGATGATATTTCTACAAGTTTTTGTACAAAGACTTTCGGTAGTTAGGTATTCCAGCCTCGAAGCTAAAATATTTTCTTTCGACCGGACTCCTCAGAGCGAGGGCTCAGGATCTTGCTCAAACCTTGGACTGATTCCTTAGCATCCGAAAGCCAGAGCGAGGGGAAGAAAGAGTTTTTCTTGCACAGATGAAATCCAAGAAAAAATGATGGTAGAAGTAGGCCAGAGGAAAAGGGCATTTTCGTCTACACAGCAATTTTAAAATAAAGGCGAAGCGCTTTTAATGGTCGTCACGATCAAAACGTAACATCGTAGCAGAGTCATACCGTTCCGCATCGTCAGCCATGTAGGATTCATGTTGATCAATCAGGAGAGGCGGTGCAGTCCACATAGAACTTGCTGCACTGGGGGCGATGTACAAAGACTTTCCTTTGTTTTTTTTCTCTCTCAAAACTAATCCTGGCCCAGCCCGCTCTCCTTTACAAGCGTGGTTGTCTTATCGGCAAGGAGAGAGACGTTCTTGATCTCATATGGGCAAGTGGGCCAAATGCGTGCATGGGACATCCATGTGCCAACCAACCACTAGCTGGTGAGCAGCCATAGCAAGCTTCAACCAGTTCGTGAATCGAAAACTTTGGATTTAGTATGTGTGCAAGTAACCGAACCTCAGGTAAGCAGATGTTCAGATCGGTATTTCTATGCAGAGCTTCTAATCAAGGGGAAGGTCTGTTGCAGTTAAAAATAAGATAGCATAGAAAAAGGAATGAGACAGAGAGGCCTAACTTTCGATTAATCTTATTTTCTATTATGAATAGCAGATATATATATATATATATATCATATGAATAGAATAGCCATAATGTTAGAAGGGAGCCGTTCTGAAACAACCAAAGAAGAAAATCCTAAAAAACCAGCGAATAACTTTTGACGTTGAAAGCTTAAATATAAATGAGAGAAGAGAGAATTTCAGGAGAAGATAAATAGAGATTAAAACAAAGGAATCAACATGCTATAAAAATTCCAAGTGCGATGATGTTAGAGGCGTTGGTGATGCAGCATATGCTAAAGCCTAGTCAAATAGGTACCACCACTCCGTCTAGTCTCATCTCACCATACGTAACACCTCTCTCCTCATAGGTTAAATAGCAAGCTTGGTTTGGGATTCCAAGTCCTTTTGGTAAAGAGAACTGCCACCGATTCTCTGCTCCATTTGGGCATACGATACGTTAGGTGCCACATTAGTGGGACCATTCATATATAGAGTAGTACCACATCAACACTTTGTTGAATCTAGCAGTGATCTTTAGTATGTTCCTTGGTGCATGATTCCCCTTTCACTACAAAGGTTTGGGCCAGGAGAAAAATAATTAGTTCATTTGCCCCAGCAAAGCCAACAGAGGTATAGAATCTAGTTGATGAGTCCAGCTATGATGGGGGCCATGGAAGCATGGAAGAATTGACCGTTTTAAAGGAGATCAAGTCGCATTGCCTGCTTGCCTTCCCTTGCTCTGCCCCCAAGTCTGCTACCATGTGGTCTCATTCCAATCTTTAACGCTTAAATGAAACAAAAGCTAGCTCTAATATATATATATAAGCTATAATTTTCTTTTTAAATACAGTATTGCAGTGTAAGTTCTGCTGCTTTATTCTGTCCGGACGTGGCAGGTTACATCAAAATTATCCAGTAGATGTGACTAGACTCATTACGGAGGAGACAAAGCATTTATATCTACACAGTCTTAGGTCTCTGGATCTATCTCTCACCTTTCTTTTGTCTTTTTAATTTTTGTCAGGAAAAATAAAAATAAAAACACTTTCTTTTTGACACTTTTCTCTCGTTGGTTTCAAGGTCTAATAATAATAATAATAATAATCAGAACTCCCTATGCTGCTTCACTTGATTCAGTTCTAATTTAGGTTGCCAGGGAAGACAGCTTAATCTAGAGAATGCGGCATTGAACTCTCAATAGCAGGCAATTTACACGATCATGCTAAGCCGGATTCTAAAGGGGATTTTATGTGTTTAAATTCATCTTGAGGCTAACAAATTTAAAATAAATATGTTTTCATACATGTAAAAATTGTCTCCATAAATATAAAAAATATGAATTCTAATTTACATTAGACATCGTATATCCCTTCTCTATATAAGCATGTATAAATTTGGTTTTTGATGGAATCCAAAGTACCTTTGGGAGATTCTTGAGAGGATTTTTTTTTTTAGTGTAAATGGATGCAAAATTTTATATAAGAAAGAAAGTCTTAAGTGAGAAGATAATCATTATAATCTTTAAATTATTTTTTAATAAAATTTTTATCATCTTTACTAGTGTGAATGTGGGTTCTTCAAACCAAGCCATATCGTTAAGTTTTTACATGCTTTTTTTTTTTCATTCTCTTTTTATCCTTTTTTTTTTTTTTTTTGGCTTCTATAACATTATGATTCCAATGAATAACTTATTACAAAAAAAAATTTTGGTGAACCAAGCACATTGATCATATGGATTAATCATTTCATATGTTGATGCTTGCGGTGCGTAACAAGGTCTGTATGCACGAATGATCGATATATTTTTAACCTATCATATTTCCCAAGGTCTGGCCTTTCTTAAAGTCAACTATATTGACCAGCTGACCTAAATATTTAAGTTACCGAAGCCTTGCATGGTGTAAGATTCTTCTTGGGTTTCACCCGAGACGTAGTCTCTGGAAATAAATCACATGAAACGGGCGAGGAATAATTCAAGGTTGGCCTTAACGCTTCCTATCCTGCTTGGATGCCCTAAACGAGCATCTAGGACCCCAACTCTCAGCTCCAGGAAGTTGACATTGATGACACTCTTACAAGAAGGTCCCATGGGTGGCATGAAGGACAAAACATCGCTTGTTGATTGCTTGTAATCTTGTTGGTGTCTAGAGGCATCATTATATATTTAACAATTCAACAATGGCACGAACACGCATGCAAGTGCGACACTCCAATGTCGCGTCATTTATCCGATGAGAGACCAGTCTTTTCTTGATAGTGATCCCCATTCTAATGTCATTTGAGGTCAGAGTTTTTTTTTTAAAAAAAAAAAATTCATGAATTATCTAAAACTAAAAAATAAAAAAAATTAAGGATATAAAAATTTTAAAATTAAATTTCCTTTTATTTAACATACAATCCAAATCTTTGAATTACAATCCAATTCCGAAGAGTTCATGTTTTGCTTAATAACCTAAATTTTGGGTTTGTGAATAAAATTTTTACTTTATTTCTAATATCCAAGGTTCATAGCTATAATTTTGACCCAATTAAAATGATTTATTTTGTGATAGTGAAACCATTTCAACTTTCTACTCCTTAAATATATGGCAACCAAGTGAATAAAAAAGTAAAATCAATAGAGATTTTATCCACAAGCAAGTATGAAAAAGATAACAATAGAGCAAAAAAAAAAAAAAAATTCATGACTATAAACAATTGCAATAAAAAAAACATATCTATTATAGCAGTTCAAGATTGATAGCAAGTACGAAATACATTTTTTTCTTCAAAAAGAAGAGTATGAAATATATTTTAATTAACTTGAACATAACAATAATTATGATTAAAAAATTTAATAGTGATTCTATTGGATGGATAGAGCAAAGAAACTTTTGTTTTAGAAAAATATCTAAACTAGTTCAATATGAATAATAAATACTAGTGGCGAAATATGAGTTTGAGAGAGTGAAAATGGAGGAGACGGCTTTAGATTGGAATATGTGTTAGATTTTTAATTAGGTTAAAGTGTAATTTTGAAATAAATAGGTTTGGTGGGAGATTTCAAAATGGAATCTCACCAAAATATACCTCCTATGTGGGGTTTTTAAAACTATTTTTTTATGGATTTTAATATTTTAGGGAATGGTCAAATGTCTCCTATAATTCATAATATCAAATAATAATGTTTGGTAAAATCGGAGGTATCTTTAAATTCTCTTCATCAAATATTCTCATTTCCAACGTGCTCATAAAATATCTAAACGCCCTTATAAGTATGTGTGTGGTGGTTAGAGGATTAATAAAACTCCTTATATAAGTGAAAATAAAGCTATGGTTTTAGATGTGCGGGTCTTGGAGAACGGTGGGTGGGATATAAGAATCCAGCTATAGGTGCCCATTATTGAAGGGGCCCCTTAACCTCATTGCGTAAGGTCCATGTAGAAAGTTGCATTAAAATCAAAGTACAACACCGACAAGCATTTAAAGCTTAGATATCTTTTCTACGAGCATGACATTGGCATCTACAGGATATTTGGTTTGTAAAATATTTTAAAATTTTCAGCAATTTTTTAGATGATATCACGTTGCCATGTTTGGTTCAACATGTTCAAAAAAATTAATGAGTATTTAAGATTATTTTAGAAATTAGATTACCTTAAAATATGATATAATCTAATTTCCACAAGAGAGCTAAGTAATCTCATATTATGATAGATAAGAATCATTATTTACTTCCTTTCTAAAACTACCCTTTAAAAAAAACATCATTTGCGAGAAAGGAAAACCCACTTAATATAATATATTATATTAAATTCTAGTTAATTTTTATTATATATTAACATAAATAATACAAATTTATTATATTAAATTATATGTAATAACGAATTATTTCAATATAATTATATTTATGTATTTATTTTTATAACAACTATAGTATTTTATACTAATAAATTAATTAAATTTAATATTTATAATGTAATATAAAATTTATAACATAATAATTATTGTTGTAATAGTATATTATTATTATTTTTTCTTTATTTTATAATATAATAAGTAGTATATTATGAATATATATTAATATATTAATATTTTAGATAATATAAAATATGTAATTATTATTACAATACTATTATATATTGATTAGTGTATTATATTATATTTATTTCATGATATAAAAAAATATATATTATGTTATAATTCTATTAATATTTTAATACAATAAATATCTATAATTACTATAATAACAATATATATTAATTATTTATATTATACAATGCTATTAATATTAATAATAATAAGGATTTGGAATATTTAATTATATTAAATAGTTATAAAATTATTTACTTATAATAATATCATCTATATTATATTTACAAATATTTAACTTTTATAATAGATTTTAAATAATTAGTTATATTAAAATATAATTTATATATTTTATGTAATATATAATTATTATATTTGAAAATATTGTTGTGCTTTGGTTTCTTTTCAATTTAGAAAATATAAATATTTTAGAATTTGAACATATTTCCATCTAAATTTCTTGCAATATGGCTTATCAACGAAATATGTTAATGCAAGATACCTTGTAATCTACAATCAAGTTATTATGTGAACTAAATATGAGTATTCTACAAGCCTAGGCATTTAAATTTTAGGAATCACATGCCGAGTCATATAATGTTGGAATAAAATTTTACAATCCATGAACCAAATGCCTCCCGTAGATATGGTATTGTTGGTGTCCCAAATAGAATCAATTCAATCATTTATTTATTTATTTATTATTACTTTAAATTCTAGAGCAAATAAAATTATAACATGATTAGGTACTAATAGAATAATAATTATAAACTTATTAAATATTAAAATAATATAATTAAATGATAGTCCATAAAAATGTTTTTAAAATTAAATGAATATTAATATCAAATTATTAATAAAATTATAAAACAAAATATGCAAATATTAAAAATATGCCTTATTCCATTAAAAAAAAGTAAAGTCATGCTTACTTTTACTCCTTCATCTCCTCCTTAATGATATTTAAAGTTGTTGATGTTGATTCTTTAATATATTCAACTAGAAAAATTGCACTACTACCCTTATCATTATTGACTCACATTAGCTCCAACATACATCAAAGAATATAAAATATTAAAATATTAATCATATAAATAATCTAATTGATAATTTATAAAATTATATAATGTCATCTAAACAAAATTTTAAAATTTAAAATAAATAAAATTAAAATATATTTTATCCTCATATGCAAACAATTAATTATAAGTAATGATCAAAGATTATATATTTTCTAATAAATACTATTTTTCAAATCATTTCAAGTTTACCCATGATCCAACCCAACTAGATCTTAAACTTTTAGGTCATTTCAGGTTCGAATCAATTTAGGTATGGGTAAAAAAAATAGCAAAACCTTAATCCAATTTTTTCATATGGATTTAGATTGGGTTCATGAGTTGGATTAGGCTTTTGCTATCTCTAATCAAGAGCACAATTGCCAAGGTTATATTTGCATACAAATGGATTGATTGAAGGAATTGAATGTCACACTAATCCCATTATGCCTCATGGATGACAAAGAGAAAATTAAATTAGGTAAAACAAGCCATGTATGATGTAGACCACCTAACATGAAACCTCATATTTAAGTAGAGGCAATATGCTTACTTGTATTTGTATCATTTTTGAGCTGAGGCCATATTCAAAGGTTGATATAATGTGATGAAGAGATTGTATGTTTTTACAAAATCTTTAGACATTATATCAAAACATTAACTCGATGGGCATTGATGGACATTGATGGACAATACCAATGCATTACTTTTCAAATATTCATGATTTTACGATTAAATGTACTATGGTAATTGACTGATTACCATACCTCAACGGGTATGAATGCAAATATCTAGCAAATAGGTTGCTAAGGTTCACTATATGTCCTGGCTATATACATATATGTATGTATGTATGTACGTACGTATGTATACGAACTAAACTATTTAGATTTTGGCCATAGTAATTTAAGTCTCAATGAGGTAGGATCATTTCGATCATCTTGTTTCATTCCAAAATCTTTTCATTCCAAAGAGATTTTGAAACCAATCTTAACCATTCCATTCCATCCCTCTTAACTATAATATATTATAATGTTAATTATAAATAAACCTTATGTATCATAAAAATATATTTTTAAAGTTCAAATATATTTAAAATTAAATAAAAAACTAGATCTTCATAAATATGTTTTTAATAAAAAAGATATTCTAAATAAGTATCTGAATACTTGACTAGGTTCAAGATGAAAATGGAATCTTTGATTTATTCCGTGAGATTTAAAACCTTGAATAATCAATTAAACAAAAGAAAAGAGAAAAAAAAAAGTAAAATAGAAGAATATAAGGAATGAGAGCAACAAATATAAACACCCTAAGACATGCCGATTATTGTTCTTTCTCTGAAAGAAATCATCATGTGCATGAGAAATCATGTCATGGTTGTTTTTCCAACCTTTAATGCTCTTAGAATGACCTGCCATAAATTTCAACTTTGCAACAATGCAATATAATGTACAACAAATGAGAAGGAACAACTTTAACTCTTCGAAAGGAAAGCAAATTAGAATGTATGACCTTATGCACTTTAACTCAATAAATATTTGAATGTCCAACCTTTCAAGATAATCTAGAGTAATAATTATAGAACCCCCACTTCAGCCTCCTACACACAATTTACTAAGGGTATGTGTAACGATCCGAGCCTGCAGTACGGACCCATTTCATTACAAGAAAGCAAGAAGAATAAGATCCACACTAATTTGGACACCACAGTCCAAAATGGATCCCATTGGTACTTTGTTCTTCGTGCTTTACTTTATAAATCACTCAACCCTTTTCTCACTCATCGATATGGGACTTTTTAAAGAAAGGGGTATCACAATCTACCCCTCTTAAAGAGACAACATTCTCATCGCTAGAGGCATCCATCAGGCATGCAGAATTTTAGAGGTGGCCCTTACAGGTCAAGAGGTGGCTTCTATACCATGGATGTAGCACTTTACCATGTGTGATACTTAGCTCCTGCACTTTCGACTGGTGCGTGGCTCTGATACTATATCGTAACGATTTAGGCCGACAGTACGGATTCATTTCGTTATAAGAAAGCAACAAAAATAAGATCCACATCAATTTGAACCATTACAGTCTAAAACGAATCTCGTTGGTACTTTGTCCTTCGTGCTTTACTTTATAAAACACTCAACCCTTTTCTTACTCACCGATGTAGGACTTTTTAAGGGAAGGGGTATCACAATATGCTCCTATACCTGAGTTTACTGCATTGTTAAAGCCTAAATCGTTATTCAAAGCACGCAATCTTCTTATTGTCTCCAATTCTATCGATATTGGATGTTCAAATGCCAAATTTTTATGCTAGAAAAAATAGATAGAAACATCAATTGAAATTTGAAGCCACCAAATAAAAAATTTTAATTTTTCCCACTCTAATTCTAATGTCAAACTTTTAGCGTCTAGATACTTTCAAACCACAATTTTAGCATCAATACCAAACTTTGAATTTTGGTGCTCTTAGAACTATTCACAATCAGCAATAATTTCTTAGATGTTGATTGTTCGCATCTAGAGGTTTAGATGCTTGGGTTTTTACTTCTGAATGTTCCGGTCCTACCAATGCATTACTTTTGAAGTATTCATGATTTTACGATTGAATGTACTATGATAATTGACTGATTACCATACCTTGAATGGGTATGAGTGCAAATATCTAGCAAATAGGTTGCCAAGGTTCACTATATGTCCTGGCTATACATATATATATACATATATATACATACATATATGTATATACACATATATATATACATACATATATGTATACATATATATACATATATATGTATGCATGTATATATAGGAACTAAACTATTTAGATTTTGGCCATAGTAATTTAAGTCTCAATGAGGTAGGATCATCTCTTTTCATTCCAAAATCTTTTAATTCCAAAGAGATTTCGGAGCCGATCTTAACCATTCCATTCCATCCCATCTTAGCTATAATATATTATAATGTTAATTATAAATAAACCTTATTTATCATAAAAATATATTTTTTAAGTTCAAATATATTTTAAAATTAAATAAAAAACTAGATCTTCATAAATATTTTTTAATAAAAAGATATTCTAAATAAGTATCTGAATACTTGACTAGGTTCAAGATGGAAATGGTATCTTCGATTTATTCCGTGAGATTTAAAACCTTGAATAATCAATTAAACAAAAGAAAGGAGAAAAAAAAAGTAAAATAGAAGAATATAAGGAATGAGAGCAACAAATATAAACACCCTAAGACATGCCGATTATTATTCTTTCTCTAAAAGAAATCATCATGTGCATGAGAAATCATGTCATGATTGTTTTTTCAACCTTTAATGCTCTTGAATGACCTGTCATAAATTTCAACTTTGCAACAATGCAATATAATGTACAACAAATGAGAAGGTACAACTTTAACTCTTTGAAAGGGATGCAAATTAGAATGTATGACCTTATGCATTTTAACTCAATAAATATTTGAATGTCCAACCTTCAAGATAATCTAGAGTAATAACTGTAGAATCCCCACTTCAGCCTCTAACAACACCATCTACTAAGGGTATGTGTAACGATCTGGGCCTGCAATACAGACCCATTTCATTACAAGAAAGCAAGAAGGATAAGATCCATACTAATTTGGACCATCACAGTCCATAATGGATCCCATTGGTACTTTGTCCTTTATGCTTTACTTCATAAATCACTCAACCCTTTTCTCACTCATCGATGTGGGACTTTTTAAGGGAAGGGATATCACAATCTATCCCCCTTAAAGAGACAACGTTCTTGTCGCCAGATGCATCCATCAAACAGGTAGAATTCTAAAGGTAGCCCCTACAGGTTCAAGAGGTGGCTTATATTCCATTGATGTAGCATTTTGCTATGTGTGGCATTTAGCTCATGCACTTCCGATTGATGCGTGGCTCGATACCATATTGTAACAATTTAGGCCCGCAGTACGGATCCATTTCGTTACAAGAAAGCAAGAAGAACAAGAGCCATACCAATTTGGACCACTACAGTCCAAAACGGATCCCATTGGTACTTTATCCTTCGTGCTTTGCTTTATAAAACACTCAACCCTTTTCTTACTCACCCCGATGTGGAACTTTTTAAGGGAAGGGGTTTCACAGTATGCTCCTATACCTGAGTTTCCTAAAGCCTAAATCGTTATTAAAAGCATGCAATCTTCTTATTGTCTCCAATTCTGTCGATATTGGATGTTCAAATTCCAAATTTTTTATGCTAGAAAAATAGATAGAAACATCAATTGAAATTCGAAGCCACCAAATAAAAAAATTTAATTTTTTCCACTCCTTTGATTCTGATGTCAAACTTTTAGCGTCTAGATACTTTCAAACCATAATTTTAGCGTCAATACCAAACTTTGAATTTTGGTGCTCTTAGAACTATTCACAATCAGCAACAGTTTCTTAGATGTTGATTGTTCGCATCTAGAGGTTTAGATGCTTAGGTTTTCATGTCTGAATGTTCCGGTCCTACTATTGTGATATCAAAATCAATTTTCAAATTTTAGCACAATCTTGTGAAATATTGTGACATCATTCCAGCTCTTATGTCCCAACTGTTGGGCATCTAGAGGCTCAGGCGCTAGGATTTTAATATCGAAGTCTTAAATGCTTATATTTTTGGCATCAAAGCTCACCTTTCACCATGCGTTCCAATTCGATAAAATTTTGAATTTGAATGATAGATAAGCTGAGTTTATCAATCTCCTCCCCTAATTCGTTTGCTATATCTTTTTTTTTTTTTCATTTCCTTTCAATTTCTGTTCACATGCAGGTTTTTTTCTCATCTTCTATGAATTCACTAGAATAGGATATTCAACTTATTTAATATGTTTAACAAGATTTTTAAATTAAGGGAGAAGACAGTGTCTCATGCTCTATTACTTCGCCACAATCCTCTTGGATATGGATAGAGATACGATACTTCTCATCTTTTATACATGTTTTGACCACTTCACTGTACATGTGCTGACCTCGAAAGGAAGAACCTACATCCATAACTCTTATAATTAAAGAAGGCATCTCAACGGCCAACGGTCACTTGACAATCGGGTTTCAGTGGATGAGGACTTTGTAGTAGCCCTCCATTTTTTTTTTTTTTTTTTTGATAAAGACGACGATCATACAAGTCTAGTATGAGTCAGCCCAGATACATCAGATTGCAGAATTTGAAATAACACAGGAGGACATGGTTCACCCATTGTCCATATCCTATATCCTACATGCTGAGCCACGGCCGTCGCTGCCCAGTCAGCAGTCGTGTTGGCTTCACGGAAAATATGATAAATCTGGGCAGAATCCAAGTTCTGAAGTATAGTCCATATATCTGTTAAGATCGGATTGATGGATACATCAATTAGCCCTCCATCTTTAGTAGAGAGCAGTGTATCAGGCTTTACAATAATCTTTGGTTTCCAAGTTCAAACCATACAAAGAAATCAATTACATTTGAGTCTTAGTCAATTTTTCTAAATATATGTTTGGAAGCATAAAATCTTAAATTACAGTTGAATTATTCTTGATCAAATTAAGGTCCAAGAGACCAACATATACGTTGTACATGCACACCTAGCTTATTGTATTGAAGATTAATAAATAAAATTAAACATTATAAAATCAATAAATTAGAAAAAAGGTTACATCATAAACATGGTTATTTCATAGAAAGAGATTTGGTAGAGAGAAAAAAAAAAGTATAATTGCAACTTTTGTGTGCATGCATGGACATATATAGAAGTACTTGAGATGATACTTTTGCATTAATGTTTGACAAAAAAATATAGATTATATATGTATATGTATATATATATATGTATATATTTGTGTATGTGTGTATAAGAATTTGCTAATGTGGATACTAGCTTACGGAATATGAGATGAAATATACTAGCTGGGAAGAAGATGGATTTACAGTGAATTATTAATTTCATGTTCTTGATATAGGTTACTTATGAAAATAAATTTGCCTTACAAAAGAAATCATGAAAATCAATAAATGTGATGGTAGGCTAGCTCTTACAAGTTATAACATGGATTCAGTTGAAAAAGGAATACAATATTATGAAACAAAGTAGCACGGAGAAGATCCAAAATATGAGAAAAAGCAGACAAATAAGCGTAATAAATTAAGTGGCTGACAAATCTAGTTCTATTACATCCATACGTCTTAGCGAGGATATTGGTAATTTGTAATTAAATCAGTGCTCTGTCCCTTAATGATATGGTATATTGAATATACAAGGCTACATTGAGTGGGATTCCCAAACCAGAAATATTTAAATGCATAATGGTACGTAGCACAAGCCGTATTGATGTTGTAGATTTTTTTATGCTTTCAGTTCCTATTTGAACCAGTCTCCTTCGAATGAGTTTCTATTATGATTAAAGAAACATAAAAGTACCCAAAGATTTATTGCAAGTTAAAGTAATTGTAACTGATGACATAAATTATGAGATATAAGTGAGAAACTCGGAGGTTCCACGTGTTTAATTCCTATCGCAATTAGCTTGACGTGGACAAGACGTTACAAACAAATAAATGTGTGTATGGAAATGAGGAGGAGGACTTCCAACTTTTCACTGCATCAATTCCGTCAGCATATTGGGAAGAATAAAAGCCAGGGAGAAAACGGGGACCATGCCCAACGCGTGGAACCGAGCGTTAGGAACGGACATGCACAAAGTCATGTGGATTTAAGACCATGTGAAAACGTGTGTCGCACCAACCGCAGTTTCAAATTCTATGTAGGGCTGCTGGAGCTAACCTTGATGGTTTGGGAGACTAACCCACGAGTTTACGGACTCACTAAGACTCCCCTTTATTCCAAAAAGAATACGAAGTGGGAAAGGTGTGACTGTGAACCCCTTCTCTCTCTCTCTCCCCCTCCCTCCGCGCAGGGCCACCCAAGCGCCATTCTCTCACTTTCACTACACAAATACGCTTTTTAATTTACCACTCAATCTTTCAAACAAGTCCTGCTCCTCTCATATCAGCAAAGCCCATCATTCCACTCATACACACTACCATTTCCATCTCCCACATCATAGAAAAGTAGTATGAGTAGTGGAAGTAGTGCTGGTTGAACAAGGAAGGGGAGCAGGAGGAGGCGGAGGAGAAGAGTGAGCGATGGAGCTTTTCCCAGCACAACCCGACTTATCACTGCAAATTAGTCCTCCAGACGGTAAGCCCGCGGCATCAAGCTGGAGAAGAAGTGATGAGAGCTTGGATTTAGGGTTTTGGAGGAGAGCCATGGACTCCACCAGCAGCAGCATGAAGAGCATCATCATCCCCTCGACACCAAAGGCCGACGCCGGTGGCTTTGACCTCTCCTTAGCCAACACGAGTGCCTCAAAGTACTCCAACACCACCAGCCACCTCTCTCACCACCATTTGCATCTCCATCACGACCAAGAATTCCTACGTGATGGGCATCACCAAGATCTTGGTACCATGAGACCTATAAGGGGAATTCCGGTGTACTACACCCCTCCTTCCTTTACTTTCCTCCAAAACCAGCAGCAGCACCAGCTTCAGCACAAACATTTATGTGAGTCATCTTCCTCCACTGCGCCGCGGTTTTTGTCACGGTTCCCGGCAAAGCGAGGCATGAGGGCGCCGAGGATGCGGTGGACGACAACCCTCCACGCGCGTTTCGTCCACGCTGTTGAGTTGTTGGGAGGCCATGAAAGTATGGATCATCACCGTTGTGTTTTTTATCCTCCACCTTTTTTTTTTTTTTCGTTTCTTAATTTCTTTCTTTTGTTTTTTTCTGGACTCATCACTTGCATATGGGGGCATAATTCACTTTGCGTGAATTGATCTGATATCGGTATCTGGTTATTTGTTGTATTGTCTTGATCATAGGAGCCACGCCAAAGTCTGTTCTTGAGCTCATGGATGTCAAAGATCTCACGTTAGCTCATGTGAAGTCTCACTTGCAGGTGAGGAATTCTCTGCGGGTCTTGAGTATTCTCCCCCCTTTTTGTTTTTTTGACCGTAAGTAGGGCAGAAGAGTACTCCCCTTAATTTATTAGGAAGTAAAACTAAAAGCAGTGAAGAATGTACGAGAGGATTTAATCCTAGTGTCTTTGAGCACTTTCAGTTGAATTTTCAGTATTGAGGTTGCAGAAAGTTTTTAGCTGTTCCCAGCCCCTTCTTTCTCCTCCATCTTTTGGTTTAATTTAGTTTCTTCTATACTTTTGCTTTCTTTTCCTCGCTTTGGCAGCTTGACCTCATACCAGGTCACATCTACAAGCAAGGAAACATCGAACTCTATTTTTCAGAAAGATCCGATACAAATTTTAGATATTACGGTTGAGGGGAGAAAATGGTTCATTCAAATTTCAGCTGAAAAGTTTCTGCACTCTTTTCCTTCTTTTCTTTTTTCCATTACAGTGCACTGGCAGTTCCTTGCTCAGATTATCATAAATCTCCTCATCCATTGTCTCTCTCTCTCTCTCTCTCTCTCTGGAGATTTGTAAGTTCTGCAAGTTTCTAGCAGCTTTTACTTGAGCTACAGAAAGCATGCCATTAAAATCAAAAGCAAAATGCTGAGAAAATCAATGTGCCAACATCCATTTCAACAGAAAAACATAATGTGAGGTACAATGTAGCATCATTTCTCAATAATTTTATCTTTTTGGGGCTACGTATGGTAGCTGCTATCACAGTAAATGAAGAAATGCATGAATATACTGGCACTTCTCGACTTTGTTTTGGTCCAAAATTTATTATGAACGGAAACTTTATCCATAAGCATCCAACGCGTCCTCCATAACTAAAATATTTTATATCAAGAATACATACATATTGGACTACTTTAGCAAATCTGCCACGCGGTCAGTGATTTATGATCTGAATGGTTGCAGATGTACCGGACCGTGAAGACAACTGATCATAGACCGGCTGCTGCTTCTTCTGGTAGTGCTGATGATCGGTTTTAATTAATCACTGGTCTATCATCATTTTTTTGCTCAAGGAGAGCTTTTTAATTTGTGTACGTTCTAATTTATAATAGCAATAATGATTGCTTATCCAGACCAAACTGAACTCGTAGGGATTTCTGATGACAATTTGCTCAACACCCGTGGATCAGAAGCCTCAATTCAGCATGGAAGATCGGGTGGTAGTAATAACACCAATTATTCTGGCCTATGGAGAAATACTTCAAGGTGATAACAAACTATTTTTTTTTTTCTTTCTATTTTCGTGCATCCAGTACGTTGTTTAATTAAGAAAATCTGTTCAGAAAGATTCCTTCAATGCATAAGAAGTGAATTTTCTTTTCTTTTTTTTCCTATTCCATTATCCCAAAAGATTTCTTGGTTGCTTCCTTTGATTATTCAACGTCAGAAAGAGATTTAAAAAATCCTTCTCAAAATAAGGAATTCTTTTTATCTAATTTCTGAATAACTCAATTGGGTGGTTCATAGTTTTTGAAATCTCATTACTGCTAGTTTACTAAGTTGACATGGGTTGAGTAAGTTTTTTTAATCTAATTCTTTATTATATATTGTCCTTTGAAATAGAAGATCCAATTCCTGATTGTTACTGTAGTTACTCAAGTAGCATTTCTAGTCCGCATTCTTTTCTCCATTTTTATAAGGAGAGGCCTATCATCTTCCTTTAGGAAGTAAGTGAAGTCTTCTGTACGTTGTGGATTAACTTGATCTATTTTTTTAGTAAAAATGAGAAAAAGGCACATAAGAATACCTATTATTAGAACACACCATAGATTCTTGTATAATCTTTCTTTCTCCTTGTTTTCTTTTTGCCCAATATTTAAAATAAACTATAAGGCGCCCTTGCCCTTTGACGTCATGAAAAATTAAGCTCAATTAACAGAAAAAATGGGACAGTACTCAGATTAGTAATATTTGATAATTAAGAAAGTTAATAATGTTGGTAAAAGGCATTGCTCCAAAAAACAAAAACAAAAACAAAAAAACAAAAATGTGGTTCCGGAAGTATCTACGGTTGCCTAGATCCATAGCCCAATATTCTTTAGGCAGATAAAGTCCAATTCTTCATTCCCTTTCTTTCTATGATACCAATCTCCATCCAAATGCTCACAAAAAGCAACAGAGATCGCAGCTTTGTTCCATCTGTCACAGGATCAGTTTAGCAAGATGGTGCAATGATCTCCACTAAAAAGACTAGGGAGTCAATCTATCTCCCACTTCAAGAAACAGACCCACTTGAAAAACCTACATCAAAAGTTACAGCTTTCACTTTGGGATTTTGTGGGTACCTAAGGCTAGCAGAGAGGGCCCCCATGAGGTTGAACCCTCCTGGTGCGAAAGCTGAGCCTTTTGAAACTTCCTTGCAGTTTCTCTGAAGGGTAATGGGCTATCACATGGCAATTCAACTTTAATACATTGGGTACCGCTCATAAAGCTAGCAATTTATGACAAGCTAATAGGGAAAGATGGCTTTCTTTTTCCCGGTATGCTCTTTTCTTGCATGGACTTCCACTGATGGGAAATTATTCCCTCCATGATGGTTTTTTGCAGCAGGGGAGGCTGGTTCCATGACAAACCAAAGGATTCCGCCACTGGGAGAATAAACTCTTTAGAGGTGCTCATTTCAACTCATTGCTCATGATGATTACAGACAATCGTCAATCTTTATCCATCAAGGCATAAATATATAATGTGATGCTAATAATTACTTCCATTGAAAACACAACGATACCATCTTTGTGATTAAAAAGAAAAAAGAAAAAAAGCAAGAAACTTATATGAGAGGATCTTTGACACCATAATACTGCGTCCCTTTTTCACAGTCACTCCCTTTGAGAATTGCTATTTTATGTGCCAGCCGCTATTGCAAAGGAAAAAGGAAGGAATAATTTGCTTTTGAATGCATTTTGTTGGTGTTGTAGCTACTAGGATGGTTGGAACAAAAGATTGACATGGAAGCACTTCGTTTTGCAGGACGTGCAATCCAAAAGCTTCGAGATGGTATCGGATTTAAACTCATCATGCCTCTCAGAGACGAGCACGACGAAGCCCAATCTCGAGTTCACCTTGGGAAGGCCGCATTAATGAGCCTGTGGGTTTTCATCTGCATCATATGATCAACTAGGAGTCGAAATCAGGTGCCCACAAGAGAAAAGGAAAAAGAGAGAGAGACAAGGAGACCATTGAGGCAGAAAAGCAGAAAAAAAAAGGGGACATGATCAGTGTGGGTGGAGTGGGTGAGTGGAAGCATATATATGAAAGCTGAGATATCCCAACGGCTAATTTCTACGTAAATATGAGACTGGTTTATTGTTTAAAGATGTTGAGAGTAAGAAGAGAGAGTCTCCTTTTACCATCATAAAGTCTTAAAAGCACTGAAGGGATGGGGCTCCTTCATTCTCCTGCAGTGCACTTGCACGTGCTTTGCTTTCTAGTCCCCCAACAAAGAGAAAGAAGAGGGACCATCACGTTAATCAGAACAATACAGCTTGATATAATAAACAATATAATATTGATGGAAATATACTTTTAGTCCTCAAACTTTCGCTCAAAATTCTTTAGATCCTCAAACTTTCATTTGTTAGTCTAATCCCTCATAATTAAAAATATTATACTTCTAATGTTCTATTACATAGAACAATATTAAATTATTGACATAAATAATATGTCAGTAAGAGAAATTTTTTATATATTCATGTTAAGGTGGTGCGTCAGCTATTCTATTAATTTTAATTTATTTCATATAATGTAGCGTTAAAAATGCAATATTCTTAAAACACGTAAGGATTGAATTTTAATAACTAAAAGTTTGATGATCGAAACAAATTATAAGTAATTAAAAGTTTGATCAGAACCAAAAGTATAGTGTAGCCTATGATATAATATAATCAAAATCAAACGCAGTTTTCTATGGCTCATCGAATCTCTAATTCCCTTCAGACCTTGAATTGGGATGGAGTGATTAGACAGTCATGATAAAGGCTTTTAGTATGAGTTAACTGGTATGACAGAAGAAAACTCGTTAGCTTTGTATGCTTCTTTTTAGCTGCATTAATGTTTATATATGTGTGCTTGCACACGTGTATGCGTGTATGCATGGGCATCTGTGGAATTAACTTTTTGATCGATTCTTGCTTTTAGTTGTAGTTTAGCAGTAGTTTAAGACTTGTGCAACGAGGATATGAGGCTCTATTAATTTGTGGACTCAAATTTATGTTCAATTGTTGCGAAAGGAAGGCCTAAGATGTCATGATTTTTTGTTAAAAAAAAAAAAAATCCAAGTTCTCGGACCGGAGATGTGAGCGACACTATACGTCCATGCTTAGAGGCTTTTAAAGGCAAATCCTCCATCACTTAATTCCATCGATCTAGCATTTTGAGTCACCCCTTCTCTTGTTAGGATGTGGTTTACCTTGCTGCCATCTGTATTCATAGGAATTACAACACACATGCTACTTGGGCCATGGAGTAAACCAAGAAGCCCCATTGTGAATCACACTGCCCCATCTTTAAACAAGCACGGTTCTAAAAATTCATGAACATAACTCAAATCCAATATAAAAATAAGTATATAAATAGTTTTTTTTATCATAACCATATCAACATGATTGTAATAGAAGATAATTGTATCGTATCATATGTTGATCCATTAATTCAAAAATAATATGCTTACCCAATTGATATACTTTATTAATGACACTTTTAGCCTTTCTCAGCTGTTTATTTTTTTTTCTTTATTAAAGACTACTTAGAATATAATTTTAAAAGAAATAAATGTTACTTTTTATTTTTTATTTTTATTTTATTAAAATTTAAAAACTATAAAAAAGGTCACATATATTTATGTTAAGTGAGACGTATCTACTCATGTTAAGTAAGCTATTAAATAAATCATATCATATCGATCCATTATAATATATTTATTAAACATGTTATGTGTATCATATTGTGCTACTTATTTAGTAATCGAGCCATGTTTTATATTAAAATTTTGGATATAATTAATTAATTAGATCATATTTATGCCGAATTGCTATCCTATTATATAATGTTATACACCATGATATAAGATAACATGATAATACGAATTGCTATCCTAGAATGATATATACCTGCACTTAAAAGTACTGTTGAAGTAAGTCATCTTTTGAGGGTGCCAATTGATTCAACTAGTACAGTCAGTGGGGATGTCCGCCAATGGCCTTGGACCAAGTCCCATCACCATCTCAATAATTTCAGCCAGCCACTGCCATCTTCTTCTTGAAAAAATAAGAAAAAGTAAAAGCATCTACATCTTCCAGACGTCCCTGCTCTTAACACATGACTTTCTCCTTTATTTTATTTTTATTTTTAAGGAAAAAAGAGACCTATGTTTGATCTTCCCCCCCGGAACTCCGTCCTTACTAGTTAGTCTAGTTTTGAAATAAAGTCATGTCATCTAATTAAAGGTGTTGGGTTGGGACATTTTAGATGTTAATGTGGTCAAGAAGATGGGGCATTTTAGATCTTATAATGTGGTCAAGAAGATTGTGGCAAAACTCTTTTAACTGCAAGCTTTAGCACCTCCGCAGTTAGGATGGTAAAGAGTTGCAAGGAAAGAAGCATAGGACGCACTGTTTTTTTTTTTTTTTTTTTTTTTTTTTTTGATGCCCATGGGATGGACGGAACTCCTGTTTTATAAAGGTGCTGGATGGTTGGCCAGACCTTTGGCAAAGGTATGTTCTGAAGATATGTCCACAACTTTGAAAGAAAAGCAACTGGGTGGCCCAGGATTTGGAGCGTGGGGCTAGCAATCTAAAGGTAGTACTTTATCAAAATACTGTAGGCCATAAATGATTCACAAGGACTAGAAACAGGGCACTGCAGCCGGGAACATGGCGTCTTCAAGGCATTATATGGACGCAAAGGACCATGTTTCTGATAATTTATATTATACTAAAATTTTACGAAGCATCACAAAAAAGTACGTGCTATGCAAGGCCAACTTATATATATATATATATATATATATATATATATATATATATATATATATATATATATATATATATATTTTGTGTGTGTAAAAATGAGGACTCATTATTTTGATCCTTCAAATTTTATTCACAATCATATAAATTCTTCTTGATTTTTTCAAAATAATATTAGCTTTATAACCTTTATATATATATATTGCTCACTATTTTTTCTTTTCTGAATGTTCAGGATTCTTAATTCTTTATATCTTCTTTTTGTTAATTTACTCTTTTAATAGTATAGAGTTTAGCCTCACTGGGGCAAAGGTGCTAACCTTTTTTATTTTCTTTCTTTCTCTTCGCTCCTATCCTTTTTTTTTTTTCCCTTGATATTTGTATTGAATTAAGTGCTGATTGGCTTATTAATATAAGAAAATTTCTATTTGATTTATACTAATCTTATACTTTTTGTTGTTGTTTTCTTTTTGAACTTTAATAATGTTGGAAAGAAAAAGGTGGAAACATTTGTTGGGTCCTAGAGGATTATCAAATAATTTCAAATGCTTATTTATATGCTAGTTGAATCTTCATTATTAATTATATGTTATATTTCTTCTATGTTTTTGGTTTCCCATGTTTTCTCATGACTAAACAACTATTGGAACGGCATGGTCTACCATACAAAAATAACAATTATATCTTTTATATATATATAATTGGCGTGGCATTCTAAGGGCATTATGATTTCTAATTCCATAAATTTTTATTGAGAGATTTGATAATATTATATAAATGTCTTGTTTTCCTTTTTTTTTTTTTTTGTACAGGCGGATGATCACATCAATATAGGATGAGTCAAACTTGATATATCATAGTACAATATTTAGAAAAGGACAAGGGGGCAAGGGTCGCCCAGCTTTCAGCTCCAAAAATCTGAGTAGTAGGCCATCCGATAGCAATCCAACAACCGTCGAGTTGGCTTCCTTGTATATGTGCCGAATCTAGGCGCTAGCAATGCCCTGAAGTGTAGATCGAATGTCGCAAAGCAAGGGGATGGTAGGCAAGTAGACGCTAGTATCCTGACAGAGCCAGCGGATAATAATAATAGAATCCCCTTCAATAATAAGACTGTGTGTGCCCAGACTACGGATGGTACAGGAAATACCAGCCCATGCAGTATACAGCTCAGCAAAATGCATCGAGGAATCAAGAAGGCCGAATCCTTCAGCCGCCAACATCACACCATCTGACCCATGGATCATAAAAGCCGATCCAGCACATCTACTTCAAACACTCCTATCAAAGTTGATTTTGACAAACCCTAGAGGTGGGGGCTCCCAAAAATAAAGATCGTGCACCGGTGTGCTGCCGAAGCGCAGGGAAGTCCCAGGGCTAGGGCTAGCAGAATCAATAGCACTCTGATGAAAATGATACTTAGCAAATAAAGAGAAGGCAGTCCTAACAACCCTGCAAGCAGGAGTAATCTCATCAGTGAACACGAGTCGATTCCAAGATAACCAAATCTGATAAGCAATGTAAGCCCTCGTAGATCCCTTCTGATGGATACCTCTCCTCACATCTTGCCTGATCAGGCACAAAAAAGAGCTACAGAGGGAATTAGAACCATGAACCCAAGGATGATCGCTTGAGATCTGCCATATCTGTCTCGCTCTAGAACAAGAGAAGATAGCATGGTCAACCGTCTCCTCCTTAAGGCCACATAACGGGCACGTAAGCTGGATGCACATCCCTTTTCCCAGCGAGCAGAGAGCAGGTTGGGAGAGCGTCCCATGCTAGCTTCCAGATAAAAAGCCACACCCTACGGTGAATAGGTAGATGCCAAATCCCTCGAATGCTGAGGCTATGGTCTATACATGTTGAGGAGGTCCCTGATAGGAGCACGAGACATACAAGATCTCCTCCAAACCCCGATGTCCGCTGAGGAGCCCGGCACGAGGGGAATGGAAAGGATGCGACAATGAAGCTCGTTCCCGAAGAAACTGAACACCAAAGAAGAAGACCATGTATTATGGTCCTGGGAGATCAAATCAGTGACCCTCATTCCATTAGGAATGTCAGAGCAAACAAAAATCGGCCATCAAGACAAGGTGAGGTCGGTGATCCACCTATCTTGAATAACATCCATCGAGACTCCGTCACCAATCATTTATGATATGCTAGTCAGAATAGTCGGGGCATGCCGACAGACCTCTTTTTAGAAAAAGGAATGGCCACGGGTAGGCTGAGGAAGAGAGAAAGAAGTCCAATCGCCATATTTGGCACACATGAAAGAGATTCACAAACAATGCGGATCAAGCAAGAATCACATGGCATGCCTAGCAGTCAAAGCCTCTTTTCTAACAGTGAGAGACTAAATCCTAAGCCCACCCTCAGTAATCAGCCTACAAACAATGTTCCAAGCCAGAAGATGGATACCATGACCATCCTGCATCGAGGCCCAGAGAAAGTCCCAAAAATATTTCTTTATCTTTCGTAAGCAAGTCAATGGAATGGCAGCATTAGATAAAAGATAGAGAGGAAGAGAAAACAGCACCGAGCGTAAAAGAGTAATCCTCGCCATCATAGAGAGCCCTATGATCTGCCACCCATTCAGACAATCATGGACCTGCCTTTCCAGGTCATTGAAATTAGAGGTTCATGGCTATCTTCCCATAATCGGTATCCCAAGATAGGATAGCCAATCAGCCAGAACAAGAATTCCTAGAATTTGCGAGATAGTCACTCTAACCGTCGGAGTTGTCTTCGAATTAAAATAGATTAAAGATTTACTTAAATTAACCTTCTACCCAGAAGCCCGACAATAAGACTGCAGAATGGTCATAAAAGTGGTAGCATTCCGTATAGTAGCCTTTCCCAGGAGAATGCAGTCATCAGCAAACAGAAGATGGGTGAGCAAGAGCCCATGGGGACCCGCAGTGTAAGGGACCAGAGAAGAGCCCTGCTGAGCCTGAATTAGGGCCCGGAACAAAGCATCAGTAGAGAGAATAAATAAAAATGGAGAAAGAGGGCATCCCTGCCTCAGCCCAACCTCGGAGTGAAAATAATCAGTGTGACCTTCGTTAATGAGGAGAGAGAAAGATGGCCGATGAACACAGGCCATGACCCAGTCAACAAAGAGCTCATCAAATCCAAACTCAGAGAGAGTGCAGTGCAGAAAAGCTCAGCTCAATCTATCATAAGCTCTTTCCATATCAAGCTTAACTGCCATGAGACAATGGTGATTCGAGGCTCTCTGAAAGTCATGCATAAATTCCTGAGCTAATAGGGCGTTATCAGTGATACTTCGCCCTCTGAGAAAAGCCTTCTGCTCAGAAGAAATAAGGCAAGGGATTATCGAATACATACGGAAGACTAAGAGGTATGCACATACCTTATATAAAGTAGAGCAGAGGCTAATAGGCCGGTAGTGCTGAGGAGTGGAGGCATGGGCGTTTAGGCACCAAGGTAATGAAGGTCCGATTCCAATCAGAGGGAATAGATTTAGACTGAAAAATAAGCTGAATAGCCTATACAACATCCTGGCCCACTATCCCCCAATAGTGATAAAAGAATAGAGGTGGGAACCCATCAGGCCTAAGGGCCTTATCAATTCCCAAATCCCATAAAGCCAGCCAAATGTCCTTTGCAGAAATCGGTCTGATAAGAAAATCATTCTCCGAAGCGGAGACCATATAGGAAGACAAGATAGGAAAAATCGGGAACCCCTCATCAGAATGCTCAGTCCATCTAAACTGAAAGAAATGAAAAAGCTGATCCATGACCACCAGACATCCTTCTGAAAATTGCCCTCCTCATCAACTAAACGCTTGATACGGTTCGCTGCTCGGTGTTTCAATGTGGCATGATGAAAGAATCTAGTGTTACAATCCCTTTTCTTAACCCACTGAATCGAAACCTTTGCCTCCAGAAAGTCTTTTACTACAACAAAAGAGAGTAGTGAAGAGCCAAGCTGGACTGAAACGATGATAGATTAGAATCGAAAAGGAAACCCTCCTGATCCTCTCTGGTTTGTAGGGAAGAGATAATAGACTCTGTAAGCTCAACCTGCCTCACAATATCCCCCACCTTCCTTCTATTCCATCAAGAGAATCTACATTGAGCAATAGCCAAACGCCTGGATAATCTGTATATAGCACTCCCTCTGACTAGTAATCTCTAGACCTGAGAGATGATGGTCTGAGCAGAAGAGTAAGATGTCCAGAACTTCTCAAATCTAAACTATCTGCACAGCTGATGAGACACATCAGTAGAAATAAGAATAGGACAGTGATCAGAGAAAATTCTGGACAGATAAGTGACAATAGCAAAAGGGAAAAGCTGAAGCCAATTGGAAGAGCCAAGGCTCTATTCAGTCTTTTTTAAACTCTAGCAGAACCTTGGAGATTATTACACCAGGTGAATTGGGATCTCGAGAACCCCAAATCCAAAAGGCTAGCTGAAGATATAAAGGACCTGAACTCAGCTTTTTCCGGAGAATCAACAATATGTCTACCATCTCTTTTCTCATTGGCTCCCACAATGCAATTGAAGTCACCTACAATGAGGGACCCACAATGCAATTGAAGTCGCCTACAATGAGGGAAGGAAAGCCCTGGGAAAGAAGTGAAAGAATCTCTGCCTAAAGCACATGGCGCACCCTAAAATCAGTGCTGGCGTAGACACCCAAAAGGAGCCAAGGACTAGAATATCCATCTGAAATGACCAGAGCAACTTGCTGACCACAACAGTGGAAGGCATCTACTCTGATATTATCATTTCTCCAAAGCATCATAATGCCTCTGGAAAGCCCAACTGAGTCAACTGCATAGAAAGCCTAAGATCTGGAGATCTGACGCCGAAAGCAAGCAAGATTATGCCCAGACAAGTGAGTTTCCAGCAGGACACAGATGTTAAAACCATGAAGTTGTAACAGCCACCCAAAAGAGGAGTGAAATGATGGTTTCTGAGCTCCTCGCACATTCCATATAAGAATCTTTATCCAGATACATGAGTAGGGGGGACCCCAACCGCGTCCCCTATCAAATCCTTATCCGAATGATCACCAACTGGATGGGGGTCCACAGCAGTCCCCTGACCCCTACAATCCTCAGACTGGGACAAATCCATAGCCTCTCCAACATCATCCCGTTGAATGACCTTCTTGAGTAGAAGGATCGCAGAATCATGATTTGGCCCCATCGATTGATTCAGCCTAGTTGGGCTTGAGGCAATCTCCAGTCCCGACCCATCCTTACGATAGAACTTCTTAGTCCCCAGCCCAAATAGGGCATCCGACCCCCGAGAGGGGTCTGAAGATGCCAAAAAAGTGAAGGAACCTTGCGAACTCTCTTTCCCCACGAGGGGGCTTTCCCTTTTGCTTGAGTGGACTTAGATACCACTCGCTACATTATAGGTTCAACAGGCTGGACCCTTTTCGAGGGGCCCGAATGGGCTGCCTCATGGGACTTTGGCCGCCCTGCCCATATGTTGGAACCCAAACAAGCAAAGGGGTTAAGATCTCTAGCCTTAGGATATTCATGCTGAAATGATTCAGAATTCAATTGCTTGGTCTCTGGTTTCTGTGACCCAGCTATAGTGCCAACTGGCACAGTCCCAACAGCCCGGCATGCATCCCCTTCGGTCCTTGAAGGCTTGAGCACCGTATCAGCTCCCTGAACCACTAACTCCACTAAAAGAGAAGAGAGTAGAGGAGCAGCAAAACTTCGGCCAGTCTACCGGCGAGCCACCCACTTCGGAGTTCAGAGTCTGCCACCCTTCTAGCAAAACAGGGAGACCCCAAGAGAAGTCTTGCCCGCAGCCGAAGCCTGAGCCAGGGGGGCCTTCCGACGATGGATTGCAGACATCCATAGACCAAATGTGGGACTGGATGAGGAAGAAGAATGATCCAGCACCAACCCACAAACTTCAACAAGGTGCAATGAGCCGCAGACATCACAGATTCCTTCGAGGTGCTCGTAGAAAAATTGCTGCCAAAATGGTGCTTTGCTCCCTCAAATCTGGCTCCCGGCCGGAGGGGCTTGCTCAAATCAATGCGGACACAGGCACGAGCAAAGCCTCCTTGTTTTCTCTCCTTGGTTGATTCATCAGAGAACAAGAACTGCCCAGCCACGGAGAGAATTGAGGCCAAGTTCTTGTCGGTCCAGAACTCAATTGGGAGCTGGGGCAGTCAGATCCAGAGTAAAGCTTGAAGAAGAGTATCATCCGCAGGGACGAACTTCGATAGCCACTCTGCAATTGTGATCGGTTGCCCATTGGTAACCCAGGGTCTTCCCAAAATAAGACTTTTGGCTCAGGGATCAGAGAACCGGAACATGTAGTGCCGATGAGCCAGAGCAAGAGCTTCAATTTCACCAGGAGCCCCTACACGATGGAATTCCCACACAATCACCTCTGGTGGAACCCAACGAGAGAGACTCTGAGCGATGATAGCATGATTCACTCATCTACACGATTCCACCTCCAACGATTGTACTGAGACCTGGACGATGTTTGGATACAGTCGCTCCAGCTCCACCACCACTGCTGGGAAGGGCGACGGAGCAACCCACTCGAACCTTCCTTTATGGCGTGTTGCCAGGGTGAAGCAGCATTTCTAACTCTATCAGACACAGGTGGACTCAGTGCCGAGGGATTTGCCATTAGTGAATAAAGAGCGATTGAGTCCAACGAAACAGAACATCAAAGATCGAGGAAGAAGAGGTTCAGAACCTATAGTAGAATTAAAGATGTATTCTTTTTCTAGAGAATGATGTTGTCAGCGCTGCCGAATTAAGGCGACCAGTTTCAAAATACATGAAAATAATTCCAAAGCTTTAATGTCGGTACCCCTTCTATGAGAGTGGAGTGTCAATACCTACTATCAGTCATGGCTTGATAAAGCCTAATTTGTTACGTCAAATATCTAACACCACTATAAATATCCAACGGTATGCATCACTTTTATTGAGACATTTAAACATTCACCAACACACAGAAAATATTAATTATAAATCCTAAGATTAGCTGAGTTTAAGAAGTACATCAATATCTTTTTCTTTCTTATCATTTTATTATTTTTAATTACTAATTAATAAGACAACGTATATAATTTTATTTTTTTATATTAACAAATATTTTGTTTCTACTCTATTATATATCATTTCAAATACTATATTATTATTTTTGAAAAAGTAATATTTTTTTATTAAGATAAATTAATGTACTAATGCCATCACTATCAATCACTTTTTTTTATAGTTCCTAAAAGCTTTACTTATGTTTATCAATCAATTCAAATTTTATTTCTACTTTTTTTTATCATTAAAATTGTACTAATAATAATAGTGCACTATGATAACTATATATATATATATATATATATATATATATTATTGCTATGAATTTTTGTTCTTCGACTTGGGATGGTGCACGTTTGGATCCGGATAGCTTTCTTCTGTCCTTGTAGACCTTTATAAAATAGTCCTCGCACATGGATTGAGATGGGTGATCCTTGCGGAAGACCCTCTGACATCCAAGTCAGTGAAAACCCTTGGCTACATATAAAGTGGAGAAGGTTGTTGCAGAAAGATGCTTCAAAGAAGGTCTTTGAAAAGCAATGGAGCCCGTTAGAGCCTGAGAGCATACCTAGGGAGTTTTGGGACTTAATATTTGTGCACTGCCAAGATGGTAAGTTATTACTAATTTTTCGGGCGTAGCTGTGAAAATTGGCCGCTAATAAGGCCGATAGACGCCTTATCGGGAATTCGAGATCCCCTTGATCATGGAGGGGTGTCGTATCTGTCTCCTGCTCCCGTTTAGAGAAGTTTGTTATGAGATCTTGGCGATTGGTGTGGGTTGTTCCCCAAGGTATCCGGCGTGATTTGGACGAGGATGATGCTTATCCTAAGGAGTAGGAACTCGATCATGCCGAGGTTTGAAAGATGCTCGATCCTACTAAGGTTCGGATATAGCTCGGTCCTGCTAAGGTTGAAAATAATTCAGCCCTATCGAGGTTCGAACATTACATGTGGTGCAGTTTGTTCTTTTCAGTAAAGAAGAGTGGACTTCTTCTGAGTATAGCAATTGACGAATCAGAGTCCAGAATGGATTCTACGATTTGTCATGTCCACCAATCGATGTGATGTCGATTTTACTTTGCATTATATATATATATATATATATATATATATATATATATATATATATATATATATATATATATATAATGCCTTCAAAATCTTTAACTTAAACACTACAAAACTAAATATAAATTATGATTGCAATATTTCCATCCGTAAAACTCTAGCGATTTTGAGGTGTAATTTTTTTTAATAAATATATTATTATTATTATTTTATTCTTCTTTTGTTGCCCGGAGAAAAGATGGCAATGCGTTTTGAATTCATGTGGGAAGATTGACGCCATCGCCTATTCCCCCTATTCCCTGAGTTGGTGGTCAGTTTGGTCTTTGGAAGCAGGGAAGGAGCCGCATGAGGCCGGTCGTTTGGGAGCTGACACCCCGTGTCTTGTCAAGCGACGTCAGATCTTGTCTAAAAACGCCGCTGTCGCCGCGGCGTGGGACGGAAGGACGCCGTGAGGGGACTCCTCTTTACGCCCTCGTTTTCACCAAACCCAACCCCATCATCACTTCACGCGCCCATAAAGAAGAAAAAAAAAAAGAGCCACTCCTCTCGAGAGAAGGAGGCAGCAGCTGAGCGCGTGTAATGCCAGCCAACCTTTTCATTCACTTTGATGACCACCCAAGACTGCTGCTGATGTGCTCCTTGGGCTATGCAATGGTGGGGCCCTGGCAGCCATAGCTTCTCATGGTCAACACTGAGTAGAGTTGGCCTCTTCAATTGGTGATCGATGGCAAACAAAAGTGAAAGGTGAATGAATCCTCCATGATATATTTCACCTGGTTCTGCGTCAAAGGGGGACTGTCTTTTCGGTTTTTGAAGCTCCAAGTGCTTCTTGTTAATTATCTTATATTATATTGTGAAAATTAAGAGGAGATGGTTGGGTTCGGAGAGAGCGCCTTAAGTGGCCTTAGAAAATCATCATGAATTAAAGGACAACTTAGGCCTGACGATAACAACTAGAAGCGAAAAGGAAAAAATAAATAAAATTTAATAATCAAAGCATAATTTGTTGGTTGTAGATAAAGTTAGTACAAATCAAGGATCAATGGATCCCTCTATTCTTTTTGATACCATCATAATTACAAACATCATTATCATCATCCAGTCTTGTTTAAATTATTTCAGATTAGCTTTATTGTACCATGCATTTAGCTTTTTATTTATCCCAAAAAGCAATAAAAGAAGAACATTCGGTGCTTTGACTATGTGAGAATGATTGACTCTTCAATTAAAAGTTATGCAACAATCTATCTCAAAAATCTTAAATCATATCAATTATGTTAAACTCATTCATTCTAAAGGGACTGATTGACATGAATTGGCTCAATCAAAGCCTTGACCAAATTAAAGTTAAACTGGAATAGACCATTTTCTCAACTAGCACAAGTCGGATGCTTTGGGAGACTCATTAAAAGCTACACAAATTTTATGGCCACAAACGCATGAAATCAACTATTTCGTTGTTGGCTACCAAGAAGATGAATATGATGTTGATTATGTACTATATCCTTCTCAACTTGTAGTGCAAAATCTAGTATATTTATCAAGACAAAGTTTTAGTGATAGATAAGACAAGAGAAAAATGTCTTGATCGACGTTTTATTGCATGTCCTAGGAAAAGAAAAAAGAAAAAAAACATGATTACCTCACGAGATCATTAAATCCTTTCTGTCCATGAGGACAAAAAAAAAAAAACAAGATTCTGAGCATTCTCCAGTTGGCATTTTGACTAACAACCAGTGCCACCAACTGTTAGAAACATATATATAAGCCAAATTTGAGGTAAAAGTTATCAAAGATTCAGAACAAGGACAGGTCTAATGGCATTGAAAACTCTTCTAGGAGGGATGTCCGCCTGCCAACCCATCGCAACGTACACGTCGATGTTAGGTGGTTCCACGACCGACCACGAGTGCAGCGGTGATCCCTTCCCACCGTTTCCCGTTTCCCAAACAAGGGTCGATTCCCACGCATTCCAAAAATGGCTTCCGTGGTTGTCCCTCCCGAGTGAGTCCAATTATGCGAGAATCACGCGGGAAGAAGAAACCCAACGGTAACGTTCTGCCGCTCCCCCCAGCCACCGCCAATATATATATATATATTAAAAAAAATATTTTTCTAAAAAAAAAATCGACAAACTAGGTACACAAGGAGGAGCACCGACCCCAGCGTCACCGGCCGTCCGTTCCCTGCAGGTCCTCGACGTGTCGCCTCAGAGCGCCGTCCGTCCCTGCGCTCGTCCCGAGGAAAGGAAAGCCGCGGAGGGCGGGGCGAGGGCGAGAAGGGAACAGAAAGCCCGGTCAGCCCGGGCAGGTCGCGTCGGGCGATGGCATCGAGGGAAAATCCCGGGAATCGAGGAAGAAAATTGCTGGAGAGTGAGAGGAAAATAAATGATTTGGCACTCCATTGCTTTATGATTGGGCCCTGCCCGCGGGCAGGCGAGCGGGCCCGTCCTATCACATCTCCGGGCAGCTCGGGCTTCGCATCGCCTGATGGCGACCTGACCCTCCCCCTCCCCTCGTGGGCCGCCCTTTGTCCCCCCCCCCCCCCCCTTGCCATTCAAGCCCCGGTCCCAATTCTTTTTTATTCATTCGTTTTATATATTATATATATATATTTGGTGATTAGATAAATAATTATTTTTACTGCTCCGTTCTATTTTGGTACGGGTAGTTCACATGCGGATGCTGATGTGACCACTCTGGGGTTTCCCTCGTCAGTGATGGCTGGGGATAGGGGATTTGCTGGGGACGATGGTGTCATTCAATGTGGAAGTGGCATGGAATGGTCTGTTTTATTGTTAACGTTTTCTCGGCGATGCAGGAAGCGTGCGTGGGGGGAAGGGGAAAACAAAATCGTTCAAATGTATGCTTCCATTGATTTATTAATCGACTCTAGTTGATGACGATGAACTTCACTTCGAGCCAGAAACTTGAGTTCGATATTTTAGTATTTTTTTTTTATGATCTACATGGATATATGATTAATTTATTATCTATTTAAATTTAAATAATAATAATAATTTAATAAAAGTTAATTTTTTATTAATTTATTTTTTAAAAAATTATTATCTGATAATTTCTCATAAAAAAAAATTTAATGTATTATCAGATTAGTCCTCTCTTTTCTATATATAGTCTGTTTCATCATCAAAATGGATAAGAAAGAAAATAAGAAAAGGAGGAGAAATCAATCTCTCGATAACCAATACACAGTCTCTTGTCAAGAAATATCAATGGATTAAGATATGCTTTCTTGGTTTAAGTTTTAAGTTTTTTTGTATATAAAATTTATTTATTCTAAGATCTTGACCATAATGTTTATTAAAAAAAATCTTCTAATGGATTTTACAACGTACCATGTTATGGGTTGATGGAAAGAAAAAGTAGGTTTGGTCACTGATAGGTCTGCTAGTTATTGTGTTGTGTTCGCAATTTATGAGAGAAGCATTTGATAACAGATTTATTTTAAAAGAAAATAATCTTGTGAGCCATCTAATATTTATCTTCTTGTTTAGAGCTTGTGGTCCAGTGTTTGCACATACTTAGAATTAACTTGGAAGGGATTTGTTTGACAATCAATATCTAGTTGGTTTTGTTTGAGGTTAATGTGCAGAAAGTTCTTTTAATTTCTCTCCTACCATTTTTAAGGTTCTTGATGGATATCTACCAATTCACTTGTAGAAGTCTCAATATGCAAATAATGGTCAAATTTGACTATTTAAAATTTAAATAATAATTACTAATTGAGATGATTAAGTGAAGACCCAACTAAAGAGAGGAGAAGGGAATAAAACTTACTAAAATGCTATAGCATTAGAAGATAAGCCCAGCAAACTTTATGCAAAAATATAGTTAGTTGACTTTTGCTACTATACTTCCAATTATATATGGATGGTAAGCTCAAGGGCATAAAAAATGGCATGAGGGGCTTAAGACATTGAAAAAAAATGTTAAATAGATAAGATTAAAGCATAAAGACCGAGAAAAATTATAAAATTGCAACATATCTGAACTTCAGTTAATTTAGCTTCAAAAATGAAAGGGATGCCTCTCAATCTATCATCATAATTAGAAATTAGAAGTAAAATTAATTTTGTAATATTTTTACATGATCCTTGCATCTAGGCATCCCTTCCATTTCACTAGCTTGATAGAATAGCTTTGGAGATAAAAGTAACAATTAACCTTCTAAGCGAGGATATGTTTCTAGCTATGAGTCTTCATCACAAAGGAAATTGCCAGCATACACTTTAACCTAAAAAATAATATGGAAAATAGCCTAAGAGTATAATAGACTTCAGTTTCAGCCATTCAATTTAACTTAACTAGTTGTTTAATTGCAGTGTCAAGCCCAAATATATATACCACAAAACCCTTGACTACTTCAGACAGTACAAAAATCTACCCCAACTTCAGTTATTTTTATGTTATACCGCTTCCACAATTTGCACGACTACATTGTCTAATCCCTTTAAAGTTGAGCTAAGCAAGGTATGATATTCCTTGGTTGAATATTATAAGGACTTTTCTAGATAAATTTGGATGGAATTGTAAATGGTTTTCATCACTCGATATTTGTCACACTGATGTTATAAATTTCGATCTATACTAGTGCTAATGTCAATTTCAAGACCTGTCATTTTATTATCTCAATAATAGACTTATCAATATTGTGCCATACCTTCCAATTTTTTTGATTCAATTGTTATTTAGTGTCGCAGGTAAATGGAGCCACCAGCCGCCAATTGGTCCCAAGTGCTACCTTCACAACCTCATTGGGTCTCATTCTCACATTTTAGCGCGTTACCACATTATGAGTTTCATTGTTAGAAGATTATGAGAGGGTATTATCACTATAGAAATGTCAATTAATGACACATTATCACTGTAATTTGGTTTCATGGAAAAAACTATCTTATATCTGCCCAATCTAAGAGTTGTTGAGGGAAACATTTTCTTTTATATTTGCGAATGGTTTAGCTCAAATTTGAAGAACAAGACCAATCTTAGATAGCTTCCATTAAATACTACCAGTGATATGCCGTCATTGTCTATGAGGCAGCCCAGTAGCGAGGCAATGCCGAACGAGCAACGCGGTCTAGCCCACAAGGCCATCTACCGCGATGGATGGACCGCGCGCGCCGCGCGCCCACCACGATATCAAGTATCCGGGCTTCTTGGCCCGTTAACGGCCCAATAGATGCAATACTTGACTCGAGTGCCATTTCATAACGGCTTCTGATCTCCCTCGCTTTCCCATGGCCGCTGCTGCTCTCATCTTCGCCATCTCCTTATCTCCACAAAACCCTAACCTTAACAAAACCCTAAGGGCCTCCCTCCAAGAATCCGCCCTCCGTAGCCCTCGGGGCTCTTCTTAAAGCACAGAAAGTTTCCATCTTTAACGCCTCTTCGCCCCTCCCATGGCAAGGGCTTCGTGGAGGGAGTCCCATCGGTTTCCGGCGATCATCTCTCCGCGATTCCAATTGGGACAAGAAACTATGAGTAGCGAAAAAGAAAATACGATCCTTTTAGGTTCATTCCCTTATTTAGGTTCTGAAACTAGCCTTCATGTGGAGAATTTTGTTGAAACTGTAAATGAGAAACCCTGGAGTCCAAAAGGGTTCAATCTTTCCGATCAATACCTCATTTTGTGGTTCTGAAATCCATTTAATTTGCAAGAACAGCAATTGGGGTTTTAATAGTTTTTGCTTGCTGTAAGGAAGAAGATTAAATTGAAATTCTGAATGAGAAAATGTGGTACGAGGAAATTTTGCACTTTTATTTTTCTTTATTTCTATCCCTTCTTTAGTTCCCTGTAGCAAGAAATCTACAGCATTTTGAACTTTGTGTGCAAGAAGAATGGTTAGAGCTTTCATGATTGCTATATTGAATTGAATTTCCTTACAGTTGCGAACTGATATGGCTGATCCAACGTCGTCAGAGTTAACAGTTAAGAAAACTGACAGAGCCCCGCCTTGGCCTTATGGGATGGCCTCGGCCTCCGAGGCCTCCTCGGCTTCCGAGGTCCCCTTGGCCTCGGGCGTCGGCCTCGGCCTCAAACTTCTGCCTCGACCTTGACCTCGACCATCAGCCTCGGCCTCGGCCTCGAGCTTCTGCCTCGAGCCGCCTGCAACGGCTACATGGCCCACCACTCACCTACAACAGTACGTGACCATACCCCGTAACGACGCACGCCTGACGCAGCCAGGTCCACCTGCCATCCACAGCGCCGCACTTAGCAAGTGACAGGCGAGACAGGACACCTCTGACATGCCCAATGTCGGTTGCGATCCGTCACTATTAGCCTTGCCTTCCGTCTGTTACTAGACAAAGGCACCTCAAAATCAGCAACCTTTTGGAAACGGAAAAAAGAGACCTTCGAACAAGTATAAAGGCCCACACTCACGATAAGGAAAGGATCCTAAACTCTAGTTCTCTAGCTCTTTCTGCTAGTTAACTCTTGTCTGTTCCCGAGTTGCTGACTTGAGCGTCAAAGGGTCCCCACCGGAGCAACCAGTCTCCGGGGACTTTCTTGCAGGAGTTCGCTGCGGAGGAGGATCTTCGCTCCCCGGCGTTGGAGGAAGGCGACTTGGCGTTAACAGATTGGCGCGCTAGGAAGGGGGGTAAAGAGAGAAAAGCTTCGAACCTATCAGCGGCAACTTCTCTTTCCCCGAGCTCTCAAGCAATGGTGATGACCCGTGCACAGGAGGTCTCCACCAGTCATGCTGGGGGGCAGCGTCAGGGGGATGATCCGCTGGCGGTCGGCCCCTCCGCTCTCCTAGCCGATGTTTCTGCACCACCACCGCAGCAGCTTCAAGAAGACCGCTTGCCGCCCTCACCATGCAAGTCCAGTCTTTGATGGCGGCAGTCAAAGTCCTGCAGCAGCAGCCGGTGGCTGCGCATCAGCCGGAGCCACTCCCGTCAGTTCTAGGAGTTGTCCAACCCAGCCAACATTCTTCTCGAGGGAGATCTCCCGTCCGAGAAGCTTGCCACCGCTGTACTTCACCTAGGCTTCATCGCCGGGAGGCCTCCAAGAGGCCCCGGTCGCTGCCTCACCATGCCAGTGCTTCTCCCAAGTGGCGGCACGGGAGGGAGGCGGAGCGCCCCCGTCAGCATCACCGCCATTCTTCCCCCTCCTCAGAATCCTCGAGGGAGGGGTCCTTCGACGGCCGAATAGCCCGCCAGGCTGAGCGCCGGCTCGACAAATACAACCAGCGGCTGGAGGAACTCAGCCGCCGGATTACCAACCCACCAGAGGCGGATTATGACAGTCGACCATCATTCTCCGCTGCATCATGGAGGAACCAATATCAATCCGGTTTCGTCTTCCTCGGCTGGACTCGTATGACGGGACCACTGATCCCCTAGACCATTTGGAAAGTTATAAGGTCCTCATGCAGGTCCAGGGGGCAACTGATTCACTTCTCTGCATTGCCTTCCTCGCCACCTTGAGGAAGGCTGCCCGAGCTTGGTACTCCCGCCTGCCATCGTGGAGTATCAACTCCTTCCGCCAGCTGGAGAGGGCCTTCTTGGCCCATTTGATGCCTGTCGAAAGATACCCAGGGTGGCGGACAGTCTCTTCTCCGTCCAGCAAAAGGGTGGCGAGTCCCTGCGGGACTACGTCGCTTGGTTCAAAGAGGCAGCCCTGTAGGTCTACAACCTTGAAGACTCCGTGGCCACCTTGGCATTGAAGCAAAGGCTCCGTCCCTCCCGCTTTGTGTACTCCCTCGATAAGAAGCTGCCCGGCTCCTATGCCGAGCTCTTGAGCGGGGCCCAAAAGTACATCTACGCCAACGAGGCTGACTCCTCTCAGCGCGAGGCTAACGGGAGCACCATCAAGAAGCCAGCTCATCCCGAGCCCACTGAAGTTCGCCCCAGGAGGCCCGAGCCTTCCCGTCGACTAGACAACCGTCCTCGGGCTCCCGCGCCGAGGGACAGCCCGTTCACCCCTTTGCTTGCTCCCATCTCTCATATCTTGCTTGAGATTGAGGGCGAGTCATACCTTCCATGCCCTCCTCGCTGAACCCGAAGACCCCCCGCAACAAGAACTTGTACTACCGCTACCATCGGGACCACAGCCATGACACTGACAACTGTCTCCAGCTGAAGAAGGTGATAGAGGACCTCATCCAGTGAGGCCACCTAGGGAAGTTCGTTCAGAGGAACAACCCGAGTGCTCCTGGCCCGTCAGCACCTCCACCATCGATGATCGATAATGCACCAACCGAGAAGACGATAGCGATGATTTCCTGGGGGGCAGGCGGCCCATCCAAGAGGCCGAGGGGGGAGAAGGCGTTAGATTCTGTAATTCCCTTTACCAAGAGAGACCTAGAGGGAGTGGTCAATAGAAATGATGATAGTATCATCGTGTCCATAATGATTGCTAAGCATTCTGTAAAAATGATTATGGTTGATAGTGGAAGCTCGATGGACGTTTTGAGTTACGATGCTTTTATTCGTATGAAGCTGTCTCCTGACCTACTTCGACCAGTCACCACGCCCTTGATGGGGTTCACCGGAGACTCCGTGAAGGTCGAGGGAGAGATCACTCTCTCTGTCATGGCTGGAATGCCCCCGCGTCAAAGTATAGTATTTATGAGCTTCCTTGTGGTCCGGGTGCCCCTTGCCTACAACGCCATACTCGGAAGGCCCGGACTTAACCTTCTGGACGTTGTTATCTCCACCAAAAGGCTCCTCGTAAGGTTCCCTACCAGCGAGGGGTCGGGGAGATGCAGGGGAGCAGAACCCGCCACTGCTTTGCTACCACATGGCCCCCAGTCCTCAAGGGGCGATATCTGCACCTGCACCAGATGCGCTGGACCCTCGGGACTCATAGAGGAGAGGGGAACCGGCCGAGCACCTGCTAGCCTTCCCCCTAGGAGAAGACCCGGCGCAGACCATCCAGGTCGGGACCCTGCTTCCGGAGGAAGCCCGCAACCAACTCCTTACTTTCCTACGGGCCAACGCCGACATCTTTGCCTGGTCGACGTCCGACATGCCAGGCATCCCGAAGGAGGTGATTACCCACCAACTCAACATCAGGCTGGAGTGCCAACCCATTCGGCAGAAAAAGAGGAGCTTCGCCTCAGACAGACAGAAGGCCATAGACAAGGAGGTACGTAAGTTGGTGGCGGCCGGTCACATTTGCGAAGTGCATTATCCCGACTTGCTGGCAAATGTCGTGATGGTCTGCAAAGCCAGTGGGAGTTGGAGGATGTGCGTGGACTTCATCGACCTCAATAAGGCATGCCCCAAGGACAGTTTCCCACTGCCTCGGATCGACCAGTTGGTAGATGCTACATCCGGCCACGAGACCCTCAGCTTCATGGACGCGTTCTCGGAGTACAACCAGATCAGGATAGATCCGGCCGATGAAGAGGCGACCTCCTTTGTAACTAAGAATGGGATTTATTGCTATAAGGTGATGCAGTTTGGGTTGAAGAATGCGGGGGCCACCTATCAGAGGTTAATAAACAAGGTCTTTGAGGATCAGATCGGGCGTAATTTGGAGGTGTACATGGATGACATGCTGACCAAGAACACCCGCACTGCCGACCATGTTGCCGACCTCATGGAGATCTTTAGCAATCTCGTCGGTATCAAATAAGGCTGAACCCCCGCAAGTGCACCTTCGGGGTTACGGCAGGTAAGTTTCTGGGCTTCATGTTGACGCAGTGAGAAATCGAAGCCAACCCCAACAAGATCCGAGCTATCTTGGATATGAGGCCGCTAGCTAATAAAAAGGAGGTGCAACGCCTGACCAAGAGGATGGCAACCTTGAGCCGCTTCCTGTCAAGGTCGGTAGAAAGGTGTCTGCCTTTCTTTAAGGCGCTGCGCAAGGTTAACAGCTTCAAATGGACGAAGAATGTCAGGAAGCCTTCGAGAAGCTAAAGAAATTTTTATCCACTCCTCCGCTACTATCCAAGCCGAGGGGTGTGGAGGAACTCTTTCTGTATCTTGCAGCCTCCCCCGAGGCCGTCGGCTCCTTGCTTGTTCGCATGGATGCCGATGGAGCGCAGAAGCCGGTCTACTACACCAGCAAAGTACTTCATGACATTGAGACAAGATACTCCAAGACTGAGAAGATCATCTTAGCCCTGGTTCTCTCGCTCAGCGCTTCCAACCCTACTTCCAAGCTCATCCAATCATGGTGCTTACGGACCAACCTCTCCGGACTATCTTGTCCCGCCTTAACACCTCCGGTCGGCTGGCCAAGTGGGCCATCAAGTTGGGGGAGTTCAACTTGTCCATTCGGCAGGTCTGCAATGAAGTCCCAGGTGTTAGCCGATTTTTTGATCGAGTGCACTTGGGCCGAGAGGCATTCAAAGGAGTCGCACCCGGAGGCGCACGTGAAGTCCCCTAGGGCCGAGGAAGCAGGGAAGGAAGACTGGATCCTTCATGTAGATGGAGCGTTGAATTCTTAAGGGAGTGGGGCTGGACTCATTCTTGCGACCCCCGAGGGGGAGGTGATGGAGTATGCCCTCCAATTTCTTTTTCCAGCCACCAACAACCAGGCAAAGTATGAATCCTTGCTAGTAGGGATGAAGCTAGCCAAGGAACTCGGTGCGGAGCATCTGAGGGCCTTCACAGACTCTCAACTTATCTCTGGACAGGTCGCTAAGGAGTACAAGGCCAGAGACCCGACTATGTCCCATTACCTAAGCAAAGTGCAATCCCAGGCTTCTCAGTTTTTCTACTTCCGTGTCGGCTACATTTCTCGGACGGAGAATGCCAAGGCTGATGCACTGTCCCGCTTGGCCACTTCGGCCGATGAGACCTTGAGAAGGACGTACGTGGAGCACTACAAGTCCCGAGCATTGAGGTAGCGGAGGAGGCTCTGCCGGTCGGACAGGAGCCCTCTTGGATGGACGCCTACGTCCGATACCTGACTGATGGCACCCTTCTGAAGACCCAGCTGAGGCCAGGCTGCTCAGGGGTGGACCCGAAGTTCCTGATAATGGACAGAAGGCTCTACCGAAGGTCGTTCTCTACCCGATCCTCAAGTGCATCGACCCTGCGGAAGCTGATTACATCCTGCGAAAAATCCATGAGGGCATCTGCGGAAGTCATCTGGGGGGCAGAGCCCTGGCATACAAAGCCCTACGGCAGGGGTACTACTAGCTGACCATGAGGGAGGATGCAGTCGAGCTTGTTAAGAAGTGTGATAGCTGCCAGCGCCATGCCAACATCCAGTGGCAGCTGACGTCCCAGCTGACCCCCCTGGCGGCACCTTGGCCCTTCGCCCAGTGGGATATGGACATTTTGGGACCTTTTCCTTTAGCCTCCGGTCAGCGCAAGTTCCTGTTGGTGGCCGTCGATCACTTCACCAAATGGGTTGAGGCCGAAGCACTCGCCAAGATCATCGAGAGCAAGGTAAGGTCCTTTTTCTGGAAGTCTGTAATATGCCGGTTCGGTCTACCACATACCTGGTCACCGACAATGGCCGGCAGTTTGACAATGCACCCTTTCGAGGATTCTGCACCGAGTTAGGCATCCATCAGTGGTTCACCTCCGTTGGGCATCCTCAGACCAATGGAACGGCTGAGGTGACCAACCGTATTATTCTCAAGGATGAAGAGCCCGGCTAGATGACTGCAAATAACTATGGGTGGAGGAGCTCCCCAATGTGCTGTGGGCCTACCACACCACGCCGCAAGCCCCTACTGGAGAGACTCCCTTCAGCCTCGTCTTCGGATCTGAAGTCGTCATTCCTGTGGAGATCGATTCTCCGAGCCCTAGGGTGGAGGCATACAGCGAGGAAGACAACCCAAACAGTTGCGGGCCAACCTTGACCTCGTGAAGGAGGTACGGGACCGAGCACGACTCCGGATGGTAGTCTACCGACAGCGAGTGGCTAGGTATTACAACGCTCGTGTTCGCCCTAAGACCTTTTTGCTAAGGGACTTAGTCCTTTGACGAGCTAAAGTTTCAAAACCAACGGAAGGAGGCAAGTTAGCACCAAACTGGGAAGGACCTTATCGAGTCACTGAGGCACTCCATCATGGAGCGTACAAAATTGAAGGGCTGGATGGAAAACCACTCCCGTGGACGTGGAATGCTGACAACCTCCGTCAGTACTATCAGTAGTGTACTCTCTTTTTACATTAAATTTCACGCTTGCATTCTACTAAGCTCTCACCCTACACTTGATATTAATAAACATGAGTTCAAGTATCATAGCTTTTCAGCAAAAAGCCTGAGGCCAGCTCAGTGAAGGGAGAAATAAACTCTGAGGCATGCATATTTAATAATTTTGATAACAATTATCAATGCGGAAACTTAAAGATTACATATTAATCTATCTAACATGCATCAAGATCATATCTTTGCCTTATATATTGGATCGTTTGATCTAAAATATGCATATAAATAAAATATCAAGATCATATCTTGATCTTCAAGATGAGAAGTCGTACTACTTATCTTGAAGCCTGCCTTAAGATTTAGGGATCAAATCACTTACCTTAAGAACAGTAGATAAATCCTTATTGCTCTGCAGCCGTTCAATCGTTCGACCTCTAGTATCGTCCACGCGAAGCCCCGAATGATCGGATTCCCGGGAGTGCTAGCTCGCAGAAAAATAACTTTGCTGATCTTGAATCCTCCCACTTGAATCTTCTTCCAAAATCCGCCAAACTTTCGGTGACACCAGAATTACACCAGAATTTTCTATTCTAACTCTTTAGAATTCAATCCATAACATTTCATTGTTGTTATCTGATAAGAGATGTCCTCTAATTTATAGTCTCATTTTAGCTAGCCCATTGAATTCTAGCACTTAGAATTTCACCGTTCGGTGAAAACCAAAGAGACGCAGCATTTGGTTAATTCCAACGTTCGGTGAAAACCAAAGAGATGCAGCGTTTGGTTAATTCCGACGTTCGGTGAAAACGAAAGAGATGTGAATTCTAACACTTAGAATTCCATTGCCTGGTTGACTCAAAGAGGCACATTTATTCCATATGAATTCTAACACTTTAGAATTTCAACGGAACCGTTTGGAGAAGATTAATGTTATACATTAAATTCTACATGTGAATTTAATCTCTCAGATTTTAGTTATCTCATCATGTGAGATACTTATGCGAGAGGTTTGGGTTCAGGTTTTGGTTTAAGCTGATCTGAATTTATTGGACTAAACCTACATAGATCATGGTCCTAGCCCAAATTAAATTTGGCTAGTCCTGAATCTATTTAAATCAAAATCAAGTCTAATTTCAAATCAATATTTGAAATTGACTAGTCCTTCTAATATACTTAAACCAAATTGAATCTTATTCACTTGTACTTAACCCAATTGAGATAATTTAATCAATCAATTGATTAATTAAATCATATACGATTCTCAATCGTTGATCAGCAAATAAATCATCCTAGGAAACTTCTATGCGTGTGACTCTCTAGGTTCGAACCTAAGCGGTAGCATAGGAACAACTTTCTATACTAATCGATGAGCCCATCTAGCAATGGAACCCGACGTCCGGATAGGTCGAAGAGTTACCGAGCAAACTCCAAGAACCCTAAGAAATAGTTACCGTATAATTCATCTTTTGACCATAAATGCTAAGGATAGCTTAAGAGCCTGTTAACTCTAAACAGCAAATCCATAAAGTGATTTCAACTTTAGTGATCATGTGACTTTCACATGAAGTGCCTTGGCCAAGGTCTTACTAAATTGAAACACAAGCATTTCTTCTTTTAACGGGATAGGTCAAATTCCATCTTGATCCACAACTGACTACCACAAGTACTTGACTACACCCAGTAACCTTTCATAGCTGGATTAGAAATCCAGGTGGTCCGGCACCTAAGTACAATGAGTTTCTTGCAAGTCACCGGTTGTGATCTTTAGGTCTAAAGGATACTTATACCCATATCTTCTCGGATTAACTCTTGACAGCAGAGTATCCGAAAATGAGTCAAGTTCGGTAAAATGTACTCCTACACTTTTACCTGTATGTCATACCAGTGTCTCTACACTCCTTGGTTAAGAGGACAACCAACAAATATGATATACAACATCCTATAATTGATAGTACTATGGCCCTTTCATAGTATATCATTTGGTCGCGAACTCTTTTGAGGACCTTCAAAGATAAATCCTCCTTTATCATGAAGGAAGATCCTGAGGGCTTCATTACTATTACGAGTTTTAAGAAGATGTTCTTGTAATGAATAAACTACTAAATAACTTTTATTAATCTATCAATTTATATGTAATTTACATTAGCACAATCATCAAATGATTGGCTTTAGGATACAATTTTCAACAAACTCCCACTTAGCCTAAAGCCACTCATTACAGTATCTAATACCCATCTTCAACTTATAGTCGTCAAACTCCTTGATGCTGAGTGCTTTAGTAAATGGGTCACCTAGGTTTTCCTTTCCGTCAATCTTCTGAAGATTTATGTTACCTCGTTCAATAATCTCTCGAATAAGATGAAACTGACGCAGTATGTGCTTGGTGCGCTGATGTGCTCATGGTTCCTTTGCTTGAGCTATGGCACCAGTGCTGTCACTGTACAACAGGACTGGTCCATCAATGGAAGGTGCTACTCCAAGCTCGGATATAAACTTTCGCAGCCACACAGCTTCTTTTGCGGCACTTGATGGAGCGATGTACTCTGCCTCGCACACTGAATCTGCCACTGTATGTTGCTTGGAACTTTTCCAGCAATCAGCTCCACCATTTAGGATAAACACGAAACCCGACACACTTTTTCTATCATCATGATCTGATTGGAAACTGGAATCAGTATATCCAACAAGTTTCAAATCAGACTCTCCATAGACTAACCACTGGTTCTTAGTATTTTTCAAATACTTAAGGATTGTCTTAACAACTTGCCAGTATTTTTCTCCTGAATTAGATTGGTATCTACTCACTACTCCTAGTAAGTATGCCACATCTGGTCTTGTACATGTCATGGTGTACATAATCGATCCCACTGCCGAAGCATATGAAATTTGACTCATACGTTCTCTTTCATTAGGAGTTGTCAGACAATCCTTCTTAGAAAGATGAATTCAATGGCCTATCGGAAGATAGCCTTTCTTGGAATTCTCCATGCTAAACCTCTTTAGCACAGTGTCAATGTACGTAGATTGGGATAAACCAAGCATCCTCTTAGATCTATCTCTATAGATCTTCATCCCTAGGATGTATGATGCTTCTTCCAGATCTTTTATGGAGAATTATGATGATAACCATGTCTTTATTCCTTGTAATGCAGGGACATCATTTCCGATTAAGAGAATCTATCATCCACATATAATACAAGAAATATAATAACGGAACCATTAGCCCATTTATAAATGCAAGGTTCTTCTTTATTCTTAACAAAGCCATAAGATTTGATCACATTATCAAATCGTATGTTCCAACTCCTAGATGCTTGCTTTAAGTCCATAAATGGACTTCTGTAACCTGCACACTTTAGACTCGTCTTCAGATATAAAACTTTTAGGCTATATCATATATACCTGTTCTTCTAAAGTACCATTTAGAAAAGCGGTTTTAACATCCATCTGCCAAATCTCATAATCGAAGTGTGCTGCTATAGCTAGCATAATCCGAATGGATTTCAGCAATGCCACAGGAGAAAACATTTTGTCATAGTCAATACCATAACGTTGACGATACCCCTTGGCAACCAGACGTGCTTTGTAGGTCTCTACCTTTCCGTCTGCGCCTCTTTTTCTCTTGAAAACCTACTTACACCCTATGGGTTTTATCCCTTCGGGTGGGCCAACTAATATCCATACACTATTTTTCTTCATGGAATCAAGTTCGGATTTCATGGCTTCAAGCCATTTGTTAGAGTCAGCCCTTTGCATAGCATCCATATAGGTGATCGGATCCTCGTTGTTCTCATCAAGCTCAATAGGATCCTTGTTCTGGACCAAGAAACCTAAGTATCTGTCCAGTTGATGTGGTACTCTACCAGATCGCCTTAATGGTGCATCTAAAATAGGTTTTGAGTTTGATCTAATCAACTCAGATTCTAAGGGTTCACTGGTTTGTGTTGTTTCTTCTACTTGATGAACTTCCTCAATTTCAATATTAGAGCTATTTGTTCCTTCACTAAGGAACTCCTTTTCAAGAAAAACTGCTCTATTACTAATGAATAACTTTTGTTCTTCAGTATTGTAGAAGTAATATCCTTTGGTTTCTTTCAGATAGCCGATAAAAAAATATTTGTCTGATTTGGGTTCAAGTTTGTCTGATTTTGCACGTTTCACATAAGCCGGACACCCCTAGACTCTTAGATAGGTGATAACTGATTTATGTCCATACCACATCTTATGTAGAGTTTTAGAAATAGACTTACTTGGAACCTTATTGAGAATATGACAAGCTGATTCTAATGCATATCCCCAAAATGATATTGGCAAGCTTGCAAAACTCATCATGGATCGAACCATGTCTAACAGGGTTTGATTCCTTTTTTTCGACACATCGTTATGTTGCGGTGTTCCTGCAAGAGTCCATTGGGAAAGAATCACATTCTTCCTTAAATATGTCACAAAGTCATTTGAAAGGTATTCTCCTCCTCGATCTGATCGAAGGGTCTTAATACATTTTCCTGTTTGTTTTTCTACTTCTTTATGATATAGTTTGAACATTTCAAATGACTCAGATTTATGTCTCATAAGATAGACATAACCGAACCTAGAAAGGTCGTCTATAAAAGTAATGAAGTAGTAATATCCATCTTTGGCATAAGTGCTCATTGGTCCACATACATCAGTATGTACTAGACCCAATAGCTCTCTAGCTCTTTCACCTTTTCTAGTAAAAGATGACTTGGTCATTTTATCAAAAAGACAAGATTCATAAGTAGTTAATGATTTACAATCATCAACTCGAAGGATGCCCTCCTGAGTTAACATGTTTAATATGTTCTTGTTGATATGACCCAGCCTATGGTGCCAAAGATAAATATCTGTGACATCAGTTATTTTAGGGCGCTTACTTGATTTGTACACTACATTCACAGGCTGTGATAATATAAATGCTATTAGATAAATGCCCAGTCATTACAGTGACTCCATTCATAATGATATTCAAAGTAACATCCTTTATTGAAATTTCATAATGACTTTTGGCTAGAAGGCCTACAAAAATTACGTTCAATAAGAACATTGGACAAAAATGACAATCATTTAGTACAATGACATTTCTATTGAAAACTATTTCAAGAACTCCTAATGCTTGAACTGGAACTAATCTTCCATCGCCAACATTAAGGAATCTTTCTTTGTCCTCAAATCTTCTAGTGACCTGTAGTCCCTGCAATGAATTGTAAATATTAAAAGGACTCCCGGTATCCAATACCCAGGTCTGATTATCATATACAGAAAAATTATAAGGTGTTATCATATAAATACCTTGTCGAGTAACATCTTGCCCCTTTTTCTTTTTTGGCCTATTTGGATCAAGTGTGGCAATGTAAAGAGGACAGTTCCTCTTCCAGTGCCCTGGCATCTTGCAATAAAAGCATTCAACTTAACTTTTATCAACTTTCTTCTTCTGCATCTGACCTCTTATAGATGTCCTAGCATGTTGCACCTTTTTCTTATTCTTTTTCTTCTTCCCTTTCCCAAAGGGTTGACGTCGTACCTTAGATCCTTCAACCACATTAACCAAACCCTTAGAGAGTTGGTTATCCTTCTCAAAGTTCTGTAACAACCCCAACAAACCGTGGTAGTTGACTACAGGCTTTGTCATTCGAAAATAAGGAAAGGTTGAAAGGATGGAGGCAAGGAATTCGGGATCGCATCTTTTCCCAACTGCTCATGTAGGGAAAGCCGAGCTTGCTTAGAAGTTCTATCTTCTCGATCATATACAATACATGATCAGTGACAGGAGATCCATCCCTCATTCGAGCATTAAAAATAGCACAACTAGTCATGTGCCTTTCAACATCGTCAGGTGTGCCGAAAGATTTATTCAACACTTGAATAATTTCTTCTAGCTAAGCATTCTCGAACCGGCGACCGAATTCATCGTTCATTACTGCTAGCATGATGCAATGCACGCTAGTTCTATCACTGAACCACTTCTAATAAGTGTCTTTCTCAGAACTTTGGGTGTTTGCATCAGGTATCTTTGGTGCAGGATTATTCAGAATATATAGAATCCTCTCATGCTCAAGGACGATCTTAAGTTTTCTAAACCAGCTATTGAAATTTAAACCATTCAACTTGTCACTATCCAATAGGGACCTTAATGATAAATTAGTTGCCATTTTCTGCATAAGAAAAACTAAAGTTTAGTAATATATAAATCGATTCAGTCTAAAGACTTGGACTTTAGTCTAAAGATTCTTCCACTATTTTGTTCAAATTGGCAGCCTCTACACCCTAATTCAAAGAATTATTCTTAATTCTTTAGTGGGCACTAAGATCTACATAGACTACATACAGGCCCAAGTGAAGCTTGGCCAACCTATATGCATCTAAGAGTATGTTCAAAACCAATTATTTTCCCAAATAATTCTTAGTGTTCAGTTTTGCCCATGTTCCTCTTTAGCAGGCATGGAGTGCCTCCACTGAAAGTTCTGGTTATGTCCAACCATTAAATGATATAATCAGTGTAACCTATCAATAGACACCAAGCCCAAGTGAAGCTCGGCTCACCTGACTGTCTATTTAATAGTTACGCTGACTTATCATATAATGAATGATAATTCCGATGGTTGATAAGCACCAGGCATGGAGTGCCTTCAATGATTATCAAGACATCGGACTCATTATCACCCACCTTAATGGGAGGCTCTGATCTAGTTATCATATAACTATTTCATTTTAAGGACCTAATAATTTTAGAGGATTTAATAAGCTGAAGATAAATTGACTAATCAAGTTCTCCCACTGAATCTATGAAGTCAGTAGAATGAGACAAGATTAAGTCAGGTCAAGTGGCACCTAAATCAGTCAGACTAATTTCCTTACAGGCATGGGTCAATCCGAATCAGGTAAATGATCTAAATCATAAATAGTTCACCATATTGACCAGGTAAGTGAGATCGATGGGAGGAATATGCCATTAACTCGTTAAAGACGCATCAATATGAGTAGCTCCCAATTAAAAACCATTCAATCGTTGATCCTAGAGCAACTTGCCAACTCACCTTGACATCATATGATTAACCAATTTTGATTTGACCATCTAAGAGATTCATGCTCAACCACGGAGCCTAATCTACTTTCATTTGGTTTAATCAAAGACATGGACATGATCAACTACAACTATTGTTTGATTTAGAGCATCCTTAACCTAATCTAATCAATTTAGATTTGATCAAATACTCTTATAGTCCATTTGATTTAAACCTTAGGGTCTAACCCTTTATGGACCTAATTTAGCTAAACCAAAAAATTAAATATATTTCATGTCATATATTTCGAATCATGCATCAATTGCATTATTTAACTACTCAAAATTCCTTTATTTAGATCATATCTAAAAAGATTATGAATAAATATTTGATATTTAAATAAAACTCTCATAAATATTTGTCTGTTTCATAACATAGACAACAAGCTATCATATCTCATATCTATATTTTTATACTAAACATGCAAATATCATGCTTTTATACAATATCAATATGTATCAAATATAAAACATCTTTTGAGAGTGAGTGTAATCTATGTATTGATGCCAAAGATCAATTTAAATTATCTTTTGACTAAGCATCAATAATAAAAGAACCATAACATCACAGCAATATGTCACAGAATACCTCGTTGAATGGGTAATTTGGATTTTTAATCCATCTGTGACCTGGTGATCCATTTTAGCTTTGATTATAAAATTAATAAGAGCATTAATTTACATGCAACAAATTAGATCAAGATGAAACCTTGCTCTGATACCATTGAAGGGAGAAATAAACTCCGAGGTATGCATATTTAATAATTTTGATAACAATTATCAATATGGAAACTTAAAGATTACATATTAATCTATCTAACATGCATCAAGATCATATCTTTGCCTTATATATTGGATCATTTGATCTAAAATATGCATATAAATAAAAACATCAAGATCATATCTTGATCTTCAAGATGAGAAGTCATACTGCTTATCTTGAAGCCTGCCTTAAGATCTAGGGATCAAATCACTTACCTTAAGAACAGTAGATAAATCCTTATTGCTCTGCAACCATTCAATCGTCCGGCCTCTAGTATCGTCCATGCGAAGCCCTGAATGATCGGATTCCCGGGAGTGCTAGCTCGCGGAAAAATAACTTTGCTGATCTTGAATCCTCCCACTTGAATCTTCTTCCAAGATCCACCAAACTTTCGGTGACACTAGAATGACATCAGGATTTTCTATTCTAACTCTTTAGAATTCAATCCATAACATTTCGTTGTTGTTATCTGGTGAGGGATATCCTCTAATTTATAGTCTCATTTTAGCCAGCCCATTGAATTCTAACACTTAGAATTCCGTCGTTCGATAAAAACCAAAGAGACGCAATGTTTGATTAATTCCGACGTTCGGTGAAAACCAAAGAGACGCAGCGTTTGGTTAATTCCGATGTTCGGTGAAAACCAAAGAGACGCAGCGTTTGGTTAATTTCGACGTTCGGTGAAAATGAAAGAGATGTGAATTCTAACACTTAGAATTCCATCGCCTGGTTGACTCAAAGAGGCACATTTATTCCATATGAATTCTAACACTTTAGAATTCCAACGGAACCGTTTGGAAAAGATTAATGTTATACATTAAATTCTACATGTGAATTTAATCTCTCAGATTTTAGTTATCTCATCATGTGAGATACTTATGAGAGAGGTTTGGGTTCAGGTTTTGGTTTAAGCTAGTCTGAATTTATTGAACTGAACCTACATAGATCATGGTCCTAGCCCAAATTAAATTTGGCTAGTCCTAAATCTATTTAAATCAAATCAAGTCTAATTTCAAATCAATATTTGAAATTGACTAGTCCTTCTAATAGACTTAAACCAAATTGAATCTTATTCACTTATACTTAAACCTAATTGAGATAATTCAATCAATCAAATTGATTAATTAAATCATATACGATTCTCAATCGTTGATCAGCAAATAGATCATCCTAGGAAACTTCTATGCGTGTGACTCTCTAGGTTTGAACCTAAGCTGGTAGCATAGGAACAACTTTCTATACTAATCGATGTGCCCATCTAGCAATGGAATCCGACGTCCGGATAGGTCGAAGAGTTACCGAGCAAACTTCAAGAACCCTAAGAAACAGTTACCATATGATTTATCCTTTTGACCACAAATGCTAAGGATAGCTTAAGAGCCTATCAACTCTAAACAACAAATCCATAAAGTGATTTCAACTTTAGTGATCATGTGACTTTCACATGAAGTGCCTTGGCCAAGGTCTTGCTAAATTGAAACACAAGCATTTCTCCTTTTAACGGGATAGGTCAAATTCCATCTTGATCCATAACTGACTACCACAATACTTGACTGCACCCAGTAACCTTTTATAGCTGGATTAGAAATCCAGGTGGTCCGGCACCTAAGTACAATGAGTTGCTTGCAAGTCACCGATTGTGATCTTCAGGTCTAAAGGATACTTATACCCATATCTTCTCGGATTAACTCTTGATAGCAGAGTATCCGGAAATAAGTCACGTTCGATGAAATGTACTCCTACACTTTCACCTGTATGTCCTACCAGTGTCTCTACACTCCTTGGTTAAGAGGACAACCAACAAATATGATATACAACGTCCTATAATTGATAGTACTATGGCCCTTTCATAGTATATCATTTGGTCGCGAACTCTTTTGAGGACCTTCAAAGATAAATCCTCTTTATCATGGACGAAGATCCTGAGGGCTTCATTACTATTAAGAGTTTTAAGAAGATGTTCTTGTAATGAATAAACTGCCAAATAACTTTTATTAATATATCAATTTATATGTAATTTACATTAGTATAATCATCAAATGATTGGCTTTAGGAAACAATTCCCAACACTCGGCACCTCAAGACCGATGTATCATTGGCACCGAAGACCGGGGGACCATCGGCTCCCAAAAGCTCAAGGCCAGCTCGGTACCTCAAGACCAATGTATCATCGACACCGAAGACTGGTGTATCACCGGCTCCCAAAAGCCCAAGGCCAGCTCGGTACCTCAAGACCGATGTACCATCAGCACCGAAGACCGATGTACCACTAGCTCCCAAAAGCCCAAGGCCAGCTCGGTACCTCAAGACCGATGTACCATCAGCACCGAAGACCGATGTACCACTAGCTCCCAAAAGCCCGAGGCCAGCTCTGTACCTCAAGACCGATGTACCATTAGCACCAAAGACCGATGTACTACCAGCTCCCAAAAGCCCAAAGCCAGCTTAGCACCTCAAGACTGATGTACCATCGACATCGAAGATCGGTGTACCACCAGCTCCCAAAAAGTCCGAGGCAAGCTTGGCACAGAAATTCCAATGTACCATTAGCACCGAAGATCAATGTACCATCAGCACCAAGGACTAGTGCACCACCGACTCCCAAAAGTCCGAGGCCAGCTCGGCACCTCAAGACCGATGTACCATCGACATCGAAGACCGGTGTACCACCGGCTCTCAAAATTTTGAGACCAGCTCGAAACCTCAAGACCGATGTACCATCGGCACCCAAAAGCCCGAAGCCAGCTCGGCACCTCAAGACCGATGTACTATCGGCACCGAAGACCGGTGTACCACCGGCTCCCAAAAGCCCGAGGCTAGCTCGGCACCTCAAGACCGATGTATCATCGGTACCGAAGACCGGTGTACCATCGGCTTCCAAAAGCCCGAGGCCAGCTCAGCACCTCAAGACTGATGTACCATCGACATCGAAGACCGATGTACCACCGGCTCCCAAAAAGCCCAAGGCCAGCTCGGCATAGAAAGTCCAATATACCATTGGCACCAAAGACTAATGTACCGTTAGCTCCCAAGAAGCCCGAGTCTTCCTCGACGTCCCAAGGCCAATGTTCCATCGGTCCTCAGAAGCTCGAGTCTTCCTCGGCGTCCCAAGGCCGATGTTCCATCGGTCCCCAGAAGCCCAAGTCTTCCTCGGTGTCCCAAGGCCGATGTTCCATCGGTCCCCAGAGGCCTGAGTCAGCCACAGCGTCCGAAGGCTGATGCTCCAATGGAATAGAGTTTCCCATCGGCACAGGATTGTTGCCCCATCGACGCCTGGTGGCACAGGGCCGGCATGGTCCCTGGCTCAGCCTTCCCGGGTTCCGGCCCTACTTAGCTAAATTGTAGTCGCTCGCGAGTGGGTAAAAGCTACCCCTCGGTGCCAATGAAGCCCCCAGGGGTCCCATGTCGGCAATCCGAGGATTCAAATGCGACACATTGCAGTTAGCTAAAAATAGTTTCATTAATGCTAAAATGTTTACAAAATGCCGACTGAGTCAGACTTGATACAAAAATTTGAAGAAAATTACAAGTTCATGGGTCGGCCATTGCGGGCTCGTCGTTGGACGAGGCCACTTCAGAGAGGCGCTCCGACTTGACATTTAAGGCCTCAGGAAAATTCAAGTCCCGGGCTACCTTTTCCTTCCCACATTGGGGCCCCTGGAGGTAGGCGTCCGCTGAAGTCTCGGCCAGTTCGTCCGCGTAGCGTTCGGACGCCTGGAACTCTTCCACGGCCCTTGCGGCCCTAGCCTCAGCGGCGGCCTCCACCTCCGCAACCCGGGCCTCCCTCTCCGCGACCAGAGATGCCGCCACCCTCTCTGCCTCTTTAGCATGCTCCGCCTCCTCCTCGGCACGCCTTGCCTTATCTTCGGCTGCCTGGATGGCCGAGTTCAGCTCGGCGATGTGAAGATTCTGGGCCTCGATGGCGCTCTCGGCCTCCACAAGCTGACTGAGCGCCGCTCGGAGTTGATAGGCTTCGGTCTCCGCTCTGCTCTTGGCCTTTCTTAATTCGTTGGCTTGGTCGGTCCTAGCCGATTCCAGGGCCCTTTTTGCCGCCTCAGCTCGGGCCTGGGCCTCCTCGGCATCCCGCCGGGCCTGGCGGATAATGGCCTCCCCTTCATTTATTACATCCCTGGTGGCTCCCAGGGAGTTTGTCACCTACATTCAAAAGTCAGCCATGCAAACTGTTGGGTATTTGAGGCAAAGGGCAAAGAAGGTCGCTTACCCGGACGAGGGCTGCAAAAGCTTCCCTGAGGAACCTGGACGCCCCCAGCTGCCTAAGCTCCTCCTGGAACTCAGGTAGGATAGCCTGGGACATGAGCCGCTCTGCTCGATGCCCGTCATTCATTAGGGAGAATCCGCGGGGGTTGGTCCGACCTGCTCCCCTCGGCAGCTTCGGTGCGCTCAGGCTGGTATGCGGGGGGCTGCTCGCCGGTGTTTCTTCAGGGGGCGGGCTCACCGCCACTTATAGCCCCATGCTTGGGCCCTGCTCTGCCTCCGCCAGAGCTGGCTCGGCAGGCACCTGGGGCTCCTCTATCGCCCCCTAGACCCTCACCTCCTCCGGTGGGGTGTCGGCTGTCAGGTCCACCAGCACGGTCGGAGGCTCTTGGCGCTCGGGAGGCAGGGAGACCCGCACCATCGGACGTTTGGGTACTGGGGCTGCTGCCCCTCGCTCGGACCTTCCTAGGCCCTCATACTCTTAGCAGTGGCCTTCTTGAGTTTGAGGGTCGGAAGCTTCATCGCTACACGACATCGGTCAGAGTTAGCAAAAAAAAAAAGGGAGAGGAAAAGGAAAAAGGAAATTTGGTTAAGGGGACGTCTGCTACTCACCGCTTCGGGTGGTGATGCCTGCCAGCCGGAGGTTGTCCTCCGACAGGAATAGGTTGTACCTGGGGATGTCAACGGTCAAGAGTCGCCCGAGCGCCTCCTTGTCCCCCGGGAGTACGGTCGAGTTTGAGTTGGGCCTGAGGTCCGGGTCCCCCCACCAGTTTTGACTTGGTCAATGTCAGCAAAAAAGAACCGGGACTTCCATCCCTTGACGGAAGAGGAGAGATGCATCTTGAGGACACGGCCGGGTCGGGGCTGGAACAGCCACCAACCCGCCTACGGCCGGAGGGTATAGAAGGATCGAAAAAGAGAGATTCTGGGTGTGATGGAGTGGAGATGGCATAGGATGATGAAGGCGCAGACAGTTCGAAGGGAGTTTGGGACTAGTTGGGAGGGGGTCAGAGAGTAGTAGTCGAGGAAGTTGGTGAAGAAAGGATGAAAGGGCAGGCAGAAACCTAACCTAAAGGATATTTCGTAAATGGCCACTCTACCGAGCCGGAGGAGACTACCCTGTTGTCGGAGGTCGGAAGGAAGAGCCCGATATCTCGAAAGATTTGGTAACAGGCCCTGATATTAGCCAGGTCCTGGCCTGTTACCATGGAGGTGGTCTCCGTCGGGGATTCCACCCCCACCCTCTATGAGGTGCCGACAGCCACCCGGCGCCTCCGCGCCGAAGCCCTGCGAGCGGCTTGCCGTGGTTGGATAGGAATGCGGTCCTCCGGATCGAAGGACCACGAGAGGGTAGAAGGGGAGGCACGAAGCCTCGAAGGAGAGATTTGGTCCTCGGGATCAACCGACGAGGACAGGACGGGGAGGAAGCCATAGCAAAGGTTTCGGAGAGGAAAGAAGGCTCAAAAGGATCAGGGAGCTAACCTGAAACAAAAATGGTGGAGGCAGGTTCTCGGGTTGCAGGGGAGGTCAAGAGCCAGGGGAAAACAATGATGGTTGAAGCAAAGTGGCGAGATTCAGCCCCCGTCCGAGTTTTTGTCAAGTTTCAAATCGTCCTGCCTCGTCGAGCCAGCCACGTGGACTCCTGCTATAGGATGGGTTGCCTCGGCAGGCGCCCGGCATGTGAGATGATCCGTTACGGCCAATGACGGGACACCGCTGACGTCATCATCATGATGGCAATGATGGCGGTAGCTTTTCATGAATTTCGAGAGGACACCCTCGCCTCGAGGACAATCGCTGCAGATCGGACGAACGGCAGTGACTGCCCCTTCACATCCCCCAGGTCACCCATGCTAAGTTATCGCGACGCCCAGAGACACATGTCCAAGGGTGGTTAGCAGCAGATGGGGATCAGCCACTAGGGAAGCGACACCCTTTCGCCTTGCGAGGTGGGCCCACTTCGTCTCAGGGGCAAGGGGGCATCTGATGTGGCTGATCCAACATCGTCAGAGTTAACAGTGAAGGAAACTGACAGAGCCCCGCCTCGGCCTCATAGGATGGCCTCGGCCTCGGCCTCGAGCTTCAGCCTCAGCCTCGAGCTTCTACCTCGGCCTCGGCTTCGAGCTTCTGCCTTGACCTTGACCTCGAGCGTCAGCCTCGGCCTCGGCCTCGAGCTTCTGCCTTAAGCCGCCTGACACGTCCACATGGCCCACCAACCGTCTGCAACGGCCACGTGGTCTACCACTCGCCTGCAACAGCGCGTGGCCATACCCCGTAACGATGCACGCCTGATGCAGCCAGGTCCGTCTACCACCCATAGCGCTACGCTTGGCAGGTGGCAGGCAAGACAAGATACCTCTGACATGCCCAGTGTCGGTTGTGACCCGTCACTGTCAGCCTTGCCTTCCGTCCGTTACTAGACAAAGGCACCTCAAAATCAGCAACCTTCTGGAAATGGGAAAAAGAGATCTTCGAACATGTATAAAGGCCCACACTCATGACGAGGGAAGGATCCTGAACTCTAGTTTTCTAGCACTTTTCTACTAGTTAACTCTTGTCGTTCCTGAGTCGCTGACTTGAGCATCGGAGGGTCCCCATCGGAGCAACCGGTCTTCGAAGACTTTCTTGCAGGAGTTCACCGCGGAGGAAGATCTCCACTCTCCGGCGTTGAAGGAAGGCGATTTGGCATCAACACGAACAAGTAATAATGTGGTGTCTGATAACTTCATTTTTTTCTGTTTGAGTTGAGTCCCTGTTTAGTTCTGAAATAGTTTTATAAAGAGAAATCTATATATTTCTAATTTTTGCAAGAAGAATGAGTAGGGTTTTGATACTGTTCCATCAAAGAGAACTCTGTTGAGAAATATTTAAAAATATATTCTCATTTCATTCTGTTCTTTTCTTCAGTTCTGAAATATCCTTGCAGAGAGAAATCCCTAGTTCCTATGATACGCCAGCAAAAATTGTGATCAGGCTTTTGGTAAGTCTTATGGAAGATAACTTTTCTCAACTTTTAAAAAAAAAAAATTAATCCGATATAGAAGGTGAACAATCAATTAGAGAAAGTAGAGAAATCAGAATGTCATATATGGCAATGATAAGGAGGACGTATTGATACGTGTCGCATCAAAGGAAGGTTAGGAGTGGCATCATCAAAGATTGTTTGACCTTTCCATCCAATTAGTTCACTACAAAAAAAATAACTTATTATGACGAATTAATTCATCGCAATAGGTACAAAAGTCATCGTAATAAATTATTACGATGATAAAAAATTCGTCGTAATACATTACAAATCGTCGTAGTAATATGTTGTCGTAATAACCTATTACGGCGACCTATTTTCGTCGTAATAGAGTCCTATTACGGCGATAACCTATCATCGTTATATTTTTTTAAAAATTAATTTAATTAAAATCTTATTACGGCGACTTATTTTTGCCGTAATATCAACCTATTACGGCAAAAATAGGTCACCGTAATAGGTTTTTATTTTAATATTAAAATTTAATTAAAAACCTATTACGGTGACTTATTTTCGCCGTAATAGTTAATATTACGACGAAAATAAGTCGTCATAATATTTTAATTATTTTTAAAATTTAAATAAAAACCTATTACGGCGACCTATTTTTGCCGTAATAGGTTGATATTACGGCGAAAATAAGTCGTCGTAATAAGATTTTAATATTTTTAAAATTTAAATAAAAACCTATTACGGCAACCTATTTTCGTCGTAATAGGTTGATATTACGGCGAAAATAAGTCGCCGTAATAAGATTTTAATTAAATTTTAAAAATATTAAAATTTTATTTTAATATTTTTTTGTATTGCACCTGTTACAATAATATAATATTAAAGCAACGATACTAGAAATAATTTTCTAATATAAAAGTTTCATAAAAAAAATTAATAAAAGTTTTCATTCATTTCAATAAAATCATCATATACAATGTTTCAAAAAATACATAATTTAAAAAAAAATACATGTACTATGGAGGTGAAGTCTGCTGGGATCCGCTAGGATGATATCCAGGCACTAACTGTCGCATGAAAGCAGTGGCTCAGCAGTCGTCGCCTTTAGATCCTGGATAGTCTTCTCTTGCTGAGTGAGTTTATCCTCTTGCTGAGTGAGTTTATCCTCTTGCTGAGCGAGCTTATCTTCTTGTTGAGCAAGCTTATTCTCTTGCTGAGCGATGAGCTCTCGGCACTCATGTAATTCACCCTTTAATTGTGAGTTTTCAGAAGATGAAGAACTACCTCTAATTCTCGATGTACCCTTCGGTAATGGACCCCATCCTCTTTTATAACCAGATCTAGAGCCTAAAACCTCCTCCAAAATGACATCCTCATTGATTGGTTCTACTGTAGAGTCCTGTGAGGAAAGTCGCTCTATTAACTGTGCCTGCAATGAAAAGAAAACAAATTCAATATGTTTAGTATAAAACATTACATTCAATAATATTGTATTTTTAATTGATAAAACTTACATGGGTTTCTTCAGCTTTTTCATTTATCCATTGATTCTTCTTTTTATCAAAATGAAGAGTATTCCACAGATGAAGTCTTGATGGCTCCTCTCCCGTAACAGGATCTCTCTGAAAAGAAACAATAATAATTTAAAACAATAATTTAAGACAATAATCTAATACAATTATCAATGTATCAATGGAATAATCTAATACAATGTATTAATGTAATAATCTAATACAATGTATCAATGCATCAATGTAATAATCTAATACAATGTATCAATTCATCAATGTAATACAATTATCAATGTATCAATGTATCAATGTAATATCTAATACAATGTATCAATGCATCAATGTAATAATCTAATACAATGTATCAATTCATCAATGTAATACAATTATTTTTATGTGATGCATCAATGCACTCCTTTATCCTGGTTGGTGTCATTGCTTGAATGGACAATGCCATAGTTTATTGCAGATATAAATTAGAATAACTTAAACCAAAACATGGAAGTATGAGAAAATAAGGTGACATTCAATTACTCTAGATATCATTGAAAAGGCTAACAACTTTTTAAATTGAACAAGATCCTTGTTCTTCATTAGATTTTTTGCATTCATTGAGAAACACAAGTGTTTTGATTATAAATGGAATAATGAAACAAACCAAGAAAAATAGACAAAGCATCGATCTTATTATTAGATTAAGATTGATCTTGGTATATAATCATTGTACATGAGGTGAATATTATGAATCAGAATGCTGATTCAAATTCTAATAATGATTTAATTAATGAATCAGACAGCAGTCAGAACCAATCTGTAGATGTGGAGGGTACTGCTGGAACTAAAGACATGGACGTGGGGCTGTCTATGGTCAGTAATCAAGTCTTGCAGGCCTGGCCAACAGGCTGTGAATCTGAAGTGGTTGAAGGGTCAATGGTGAGTGGTGATCAAGACAAAGATCTTAAAGCTTCTGTTTCTCAAACATCTTTGGTAGTCACAAATCAGAATGACCATGAAGCTGGCCATGCTATCCCTGAGGAAGAAACAAAGGTGGATTTGCTGCCTGTTGGTGATGGTATAGTTGAGCAAGCATATCATGTTGCAAAAGATTCAGAACTGGCTGATTCAGGTGTAGAGGTTAGCAACCCAGATTCTTATCATGTTAATGATCACCCAGTGGATGGTGGACAAATAGTGACAGCAGATGCAAAAGCAAGATTGGTTAAATGTGTTGCGGATGCAGCATTGAGTGCAGATGAACGTCCTACTGATGGGAATGCAAGAGACAGGTTAGATATCATTACAGCAGATGGGAGTTCAGTTTTGGGTGCCACAATTATGGAATCAGAAAGCAGAGGAATGAAGATGGTTGATAAGATTTCCAGTGATAAAGGAGATATTAATATGGCTAATTCGTGCCCTGATTTAGAATCAGATTTTGCAGGGACATGTCCACTTGGTGTACAGACTGCAGAGACGCATCCACTTGATTCTGTTCTGAAAGATCCAGAATCAGCTGTTGCTACTGGTTTGCCAATGAGTTCAGAGCTATCTGTATCTCAACAAAGTAAAATTGTTGAATGTATTCCTGGCAAGAATCAAGAGACAGAATCTCAACCAGTCAGCTGATAGTTTGGCAAAGCATGCTGTATCTCTTGCTCAGTTGACCGTGGACATGTAATTTTCCTAGTGACATGTAATTTTCCTAGTGATTACTTCTAGTTTGGTATCGATATAGTTTGGCCACCAACCCCCTACAAATGATCCCCGTCTGGGTTCAGATCCCAATTCCCAATCACCAAATCTAGCACTCAACATAGATGCTGGATCAAATCTTTCATAAATATGACTACACTAGATTTATAACACTACAACAATATCAGACCACAAAATACATAAATATAAAAGCACTAGGTTCACAGTATTCCTTACCATATCATAAGAGTGAGCCGGTATAGACTTCGATCCAGTGAGAGCAGCATATGGCTGCAATTCCCGATTAGATTTATTTGTTTCTGATTTTTTCTACATCAAAGAATTAATGAAAATGGTTACATGAGTTTATAAAAAATATAAACTATTAAAATATTTGTATGGATGTATTTACCTTATACTCATCTGAATAAAAGTAATCACATAGAAAGTCCCAGTCACTCTGCGAGACACGAGATGGCTTATTTTATTTTGCTAAGCTCACACTTGTGTCCCCACCGTGACTAATGAAGTGGATATGAAGCCGATATCTAAATTCTCGATAAACTTTATTCATTTGAAACTCAATACCTTTTTTAATATGATCTAAATTCATATCAAGATCGAACTTCTCCTGCAAGTATATATATATATATATAAATTATAAAAGTTATAAGGTATATTAAGTACATTAAACGTAATCTAAAGTAATCTAATACAATTATACTGACCTGAAGTCGATCGATCATAGATGCTTTCTGTGCATCAGTGATCTCACTCCACTTCCTGACCGCAAGTGGTGCCATGTCACGTACAACCACTCCTATCTCGGTCAGAAACTCAGAGCGAAACTCACCCAATGGTCGTCCAACCTCAGGTGGCAGAAGAATAGGCAACTTCTGTCCACGACGCGTATCAATCAGATGTGCGGACTTGTATCCGCGAGCAGGACCTCGGCCCTTCTTCTTTGATGATGTAGCTGCAAAACATAATGAACTAAATTAGTGCAAAATAACATAAAGAAACATAGCCAAATAATATAAGTTTAAAGTAGAGTTATTACATGATGCGCCGACAGATGACCCCTCTGTCAGAGCTGGAATGTAAGGAGAATCATCTCGCCTCGATGTAGCAGGAGTATCTCTCGAAGACATCTGCAAACAAACATACAAACTAGAATTAACAAATAAGAAAGTATAAGAACATATAGTTATAATAAGTAAAAAAAAATGAATGCTACCAAATTAATCACTGTCATCACTAATATGCTCATTTTCTTCATCATCCTCCATATCAGAACTATGTATAGATCCCTCACTGTCATAATCAGCTAGTGTGTCGTCCTCCTCAACATCTTCGCATATAAAGTCATCTTGACCGACATCACTTTGACCTCTAATGTTTTCTTGAGTTGCAACTATTTCAGCATCAGTGTCCGTACGCCGAGATGTTATTAAGTCCATGTTAGGTTGCTCACATGTGAATCGAAGGGCTGCTGAATCATCTTCTTGATATACTTCTTCCTGAACATCATCATCCTTTTTTGGAATATCCCACAAATGACGATGACTAACCTTGTATACCACTTTCCAATTAGAATTGTTCTTCAAATCATCCAAGTAGAAAACCTTTTCAGCTTGTGATGCTAAAATGAATGGCTCATGTTTGTACCATTCTGAACTAATATTTATACTTGTAATATTATAATGTTGTTGCATTCTCCTGTGCTTTGGTTCAGTTTCAAACCATTTGCACTTGAACATTATCGCCTTACAACCTTTAACAAAATGAAATTCAAGGACCTCTAATAATATACCATAAAAGTTAATTTCTTCTCCTAGATGAGTAGAGGGAACACAAATGCCACTATTCTGTGTTTTATGGCCGACATCCCGAGTAACAGTGATAAATTTAACGCCGTTCACCACACAGCCAGTATACGAGAACACACGACTGTCGGGACCAATAGCCAATGAATAAAGCTCATCAGTAGCTTCAGATGCCCCAGCAAAATGCTTATTTAACATCTGGATAAACCAAACATCAACGTCATTTGAAATAAAGACATATGATATATTAATTGACAATATAAATGAATGTACGGGCTTACTTCATTTTTAAACCACTCCAAAAATCTTTCCTTTTGTAATTGGTCCAGTTGTTCCGGTCCAGTTGGATTTAGCTGATCAATGTGTTGGCTATAGAGAACATTACGCTAATGAGCACTATAGAAAATTGCATGATATGAAGAAATAATTTTACAAGTATACTTACTTGAGAAATGGTTGCACCTCTGGACAATTATTGATGAGGTACCAATGTACTTGTTTTAAAGTTTTATCATCTAAATGCACCATTCTTCCTTTTCCAAGAGGCCGCCAACGAGTTGCAAATATATTTAATTGCTTGTCCAAATGGCTATCCGAATCAAAATTTCGTTCCGGACGATTGAATTTTGTTTCTATGCCTCGAAGATACATTGAACAAAATGTTAGAGACTCGTTGACAACATAAGCTTCTGCAATTGAACCTTCCGGACGAGCCTTATTACGTACGTATTGTTTATACGTACCAAGTGCCCTTTCAAAAGGATACATCCATCTACTTTGAACAGGTCCGGCAAGTAAGGCCTCGTAAGGCAAATGAATTGATAAGTGCACCATAACGTCAAAAAATGCTGGTGGGAAAATTCGTTCAAGCTTACATAAGATCACCACAATCTGCTCTTGTAACAACTCCAAATCCCTAACATACAATGTCCTTGAACAAAGTTGTTGGAAGAAATTAGAAAGCTCAATTAAAGTACTACTCTCATGTTTCTGCAAGAATGGTTGAATGCCAATAGGTAACAATCTTTGAAGTAGTACATGACAATCATGTGTCTTCAAGCCGGATATCTTTCCATCACCTTCATTTACGCACCTTGAAATATTGGAAGAATATCCATCGGGCACCTTCACAGATTTTAGCCACTTACAGAATTGTCTTCTTTCATCTAATGTTAAGGTGTAAGATGCAGGAGGCTTATAAACTCTATTACCTTGAGTTTGTAACCACAACTCCCTTCGGATCCCCATTGAAGCCAGGTCCTCTCTTGCTTTATATGTGTCTTTTGTCTTACCTTCGATGCTTAATAAAGTTCCCACGACATTGTCACATATATTCTTCTCAATATGCATTACATCTAAGTTATGTCTCAATTTTAATGATGACCAATACTCCAACTCGAAGAAAATGCTCTTCTTATACCAATTCAACTCATTTGGTGCACGCTTTCGCTTTCGATGTTTATTGTTTGGATGCTTTCCGGACTGTTCAGCAGCTATGTGTTCTAATTGCATTAAAATTTCTTCTCCGGTCAACATTTTTGGTTTGACTCCATGCTCTCTACTTCCATCATGGAGTCTACTATTTCGCCACTTGTGATAAATAGGCAAGTAACGGCGATGTCCCATATAGCAAATCTTGTCTTTCAGCTTTTTGGATGAGGTTTGCTCATTACAAACTGGACATGCCTTATAACCCTTTGTGCTCCAACCAGATAATAACGAGTATGCTGGAAAATCATTTATAGTCCATAAAACAGCTACGTGCATCCGAAAACTCTCTTTGGTAGATGCATCATATACATCAACACCTTCGGTCCATAAATGTTTAAGTTCATCCACTATTGGCCTTAAAAATATATCCATATCCCTTCCTGGAGATTTAGGACCGGGGATAAGCAACGACATCATAAAGAATGTCTCTTTCATATATTTCCATGGAGGCAAGTTATAAGGTACTAAAATGACGGGCCACATACTGTATGCATTACTCATGTTCCCAAATGGATTGAATCCGTCTGAAGCAAGACCTAACCTTACATTTCTTGGTTCACTGGCAAAATTAGGATACTTTTGATCAAAATCTTTCCATGCTTCTCCATCTGCTGGATGCCGTAACACCCCATCTGTGATCGGTCGCTTATCATAGTGCCACCTCATATCTTCAGCTGTATATCTTGAGGCATATAGACGTTTCAAACGAGGTGTGAGTGGAAAATACCGCATAACTTTATAAGGTATCTTCTTACCTTTGTCTTCAACCACTTGGTACCTAGGCTCGTTGCATACCGGACATTTTTCTAAATAGGCATTCTCCTTCCAAAAGATAGCACAATCATGCTTGCATACATGTATGTTCTCGTAGCCTAAACCCAACTCATTCATCTTCTTTTTGGCCTCATAGTGCGAAGATGGTATTCTAGTACCATTCGGAAATGCCTCTTTTAATAGTTCAAGCAACATATTGAAAGACTTATTTGTCCACCGATTGAGGACCTTAATGTGCATTAACTTCACTAAGAATGTCAAAGAAGAAAACTTTTCACATCCAGGATAAAGCTCGGATTCCACCTCATTGAAAAGATCATCCAATTTCTTACTGTGATCGGTCCTTCCATGGTCAGACATCATCGGATTGTCATCATCATTGCCAACCTCAGTGTGAGCACCACTTGGGCCAGCGATGTCCTGCAATGCTTCGACCATCTCATCTTGTTCCCTTTCTGGGTCATCATCTTCATTCTCATTTTCATCTGAGACATTGTTTCCAAACTGTTCTCCATGAAAATACCACGTCTGATACGTCTTTGAGAAACCCTTTAACATACAGTGTAATTTAACTAAATCAGGCTTATGCCATTTGCCATTATAACACCGCACACAAGGACAACGTATCTTCCCTTCTTCATTAACATGAAGCCTTGCCTTTTCTATGAACTTCTTAATACCGGCATCATATTCTGGACAATTTCGTTTCTTATGTATTCAACTCTTATCAATCGGCATCGTTGGATAACATCAAATCTGAGTAAAAATAGTGAACATCATTTAAAGAAATTCAGATTTATCGCAAAAATATCCTACTCGTTAAAAAAAAATCTCTAAAACTCATGTAAATCATATATGGAGCTGCAAATATATAACACCAAGAATGAGTATTTACAACAGCAAGGAGGAAAATTGTAAACATTATAGCTGAAAATAAACAGAACAAAACCTTCTATTGGTCAAACACAGAATAAAGCAAAGTTTGAAAATCTAAAACATTCATGTTACCCCTCAAGAACATCAATAAGAAATGTACCTCTAAGAAAATAGGTGTACAAAATCTTGAAAAGAAGCGAAGAAATGATGTTTTCCTTTGTCCTCCCTCAAGCTTTTCTTCAACCTGCATATAATTTGGTGATATAAATTCAAGTATCTGGAAAAGTAGCATGAATTATTCAATGACTGCAATCATCAAATTTTGATTATTAGTTTAATATTTCATAGAATAATAAAAGGCGAAGATAGAATTAATCTTTTTTTTTTAGACTAGAGCAATGAAAATTGAATGTCATGCAATGAAAATTCCACATCATTGCCACCAGTGGATATGGAAACTAGTGCTTTACAAACATGGCTACGTGGACGCTAACACCTAACTGGGACATGATCTTTGCACATGTTTTTGTGGCGACCCACCTGACAAGGCCATGTGTCCCAACGTGGGATTTGTACTAAATGAAAAAAAAAAAAAAAAACACGTTCTTGTTAACCGTTCATCCCCTTCATATGACTTGCAAAAGAATTCTTTTATAGTCCATGAGGATCTGCATGCCTACCAACGTGGTAAAGACTTCCAAATCATCTAGATGTACCTTCCTATCATCAGATTTGTTTGTCAGCTCCTTTCCAAATTGAGACAAAAAAGAAAAAAAGCTTACCCTCCATACAAATCTAATAAGAGCATCCAGTCAAGCCACTCGGCATTAACTTAAAACCAAGCTAAACAAAGGATATGGGATCTCAAGTAATAAGAATTGATATGTACATAGTGGATGCTACAAGAAGGCAGAGCAAGCACATATTCGTAAAATCGAGCATGCCAATGCCATGACATATGAATCAAATCACTTTTCATAGATCAAAATAACAAAAATATAATGTCAATCAAATACACAAATTAAAACAACAAACAAGTGCTCCTCAATCCTAATATTGACAGAACAAATATGGACGTATTGTCATGCTTTTAAGCAAGATAAGCACATTGGAGTAACAGTTGTTCCAATGCTTTCTATGAAAAATTACATTTTACGGTACTGTTTATCATGGATTTCCATTTTACGGTATTGTCATGCTTTAAGCAAGATAAGCACATTGGACTTATTTCGCCATAATAAAAGAAAGAAAAATTAAAAAAAAATTAAAATCGTAAATATAATGTGGACTTATTACGATGAATTATAAAATTCATCGTAATAAGTCTTTTAATTACGGCGAAAAAGTTTTTCGCCGTAATAAAAAGAAAGAAAAATTAAAAAATTAAAATCGTAAAATAAAATGTGGACTTATTACGACGAATTATGAAATTCGTCGTAATAAGTCTTTTTATTACGGCGAAAAAGTATTTCGCCATAATAAAAAGAAAGAAAAATTAAAAAAATTAAAATTGTAAAATAAAATGTGGACTTATTATGACGAATTATAAAATTCGTCGTAATAAGTCTTTTTATTACGGCGAAAAAGTATTTCGCCGTAATAAATAATTGTTATGACGAATTTAATTTTTATTTCGCCGTTATAAATAAACCTATAACGACGAAAATATTTCACCATAATAGGTTCGCCATAAATACCATACTTTCTTGTAGTGGTTGTCTGTGTCAAGCTTATTTTTCTTTGAAAAAAATCCAATGCCTCGCACGCACTGTGGGCAAGTTGGTAAACATGACCAGAGCACAAGTGACGATCACTAGATGCAAGAGAGTAGATGGATCCACCAGAGGTCTTAATATTATATAGCAGTGGATAAATTCAAGCAATGTGCTGCATGCTTTTCAGAGAAGAATTAATCAATACCTTAGCAGTTACATGTGACGTGTATTAAGGTTAATAGTCTAGGTATGCAATATATATTGATCTGTGTCTTGATCTAGCATTCCAAATAACAGATTTATCCTCATGTCACCAAAAGAAGTAGTAGGAGAGGAGATCGCACGACTAAAGCAACAACCTAAATCCAATATTGGCAATGCACAGAAGTTGTGGGGGTCCAAGGAAGCCAGGTGGGAGGTAAACCGGCTCACTCTCTATGATATATGTATATCCACGTATGTGCTTCTTTTATCGATGTGTCTGTGTTATGGCTTCAATCTTGTCGATACCTGCCTTCCTGTTTGGCATTCCTCGCTGTGTTTAGAAGGCCTCATACATTGGTAGTGCTTTTCCTATGCCTGTAACACAGCATGACCTGGTAAAACATATATATAATAACTATAATATCACAAGCAGCATCACAGAAGCTAGGTTCACATGGCTGGAGATCAAGTCATTGCACAGATCATTGCAACTGAGTATATTTCAGATCGCTTACTCATACTAAAATTTCACCGATTAATAGATATTCGGTATCAGAAAGTTATGAAGAACAGGTGGCTGAGGTATCAGATTAGATTTTGCAACCCATCGTTACCTGGTACATTGTCAAGAATGATATAATATGAATACACGTCTAGTAAAGCTTGATTTTATTATATATTATCTCTAGTTCCTATTCCCAGCCAAGGAAAAGATTTGGCCTTCCACCAGACACCGTACGTATGTACGTACTTCTCATCGGTTAATCTAGATTGATCACCGTACCAGATATTAGATATATACCTTGAAGTGTTTTTTTCTTCCGGTCCTTCCTCATGATACTGGCGACCATCGCCGGCCCCGAGACTGCTGTAGTGGAGGCCAATGGCGTATGCCGTCGCAACCGCATGCTCCGGTGGACGTGTGCCGGGCAACTTGTTGCTCAGGTGCTTGCAGCTATACTCGAACCAAAGTCTATTTAGTTGGAAGACGGTACTGCTATGCGGCTCCGGCAAGCCTGATTCAAGACGTTGTCGTGTCCATGCATTGACCCCTCTGCTCTTGCTTTATAGTTTGGGCTCTCGTGAACAGTGGAAACTGGTATGGCCTCAAGATATGGAAGGAACTCTGGGTGGGTCTACCACCTCTTTGTTCACTGCAATCATGAGAAAAACAATGCAACATTGTTCCATTAGATCTTGAACTTTGGGAGCAAGTGTAGTTGTTATTATTGTTTTTCTCTTATTTAAAATGAAATAAAATCAATGAAATGTTAGATAACATCCTTCGCAAACATATGCTACAGCATTGAGAAATATTTGTCTAGGTTTGACAAAAGAACCGGATTCATGCTTGATAAAAACTTGTGTCTATTATGCAAACTTTGCATGATTTGAAGGTATATATAAATAGGACAATCATGTCCATGACTGACATCTTTGATCCCATCAAATTCTACCACCGACTAAATCCTCAATCAATTACAAGCTTTTCGAAATCATTTTCTGTAGTTCATTCTACTGATTTGAGATTTAATATAATGCAACAAAATCATGGCAAAAAATTATCTCATATAGAAAATCATCATGAGGTTTTAGTTGAACCGCTATATTAAAACAATGAACCCATGAAAGTAGAGAAATCAGAATGTTGGACGTATTGTAGAACTTGAAGGTGGCAATGATAAGGTACGGACGTGTTGCATCAAAGGAAGGTTAGGAGTGGCATCATCAAAGATTGTTTGACCTTTCCATCCAATTAGTTGTCTGTGTCAAGCTTATTTTTCTTTGAAAAAAATCCAATGCCTCGCACGCACTGTGGGCAAGTTGGTAAACATGACCAGAGCACAAGTGACTATCACTAAATGCAAGAGAGTAGATGGATGCACCAGAGGTCTTAACATTATATAGCAGTGGATAAATTCAAGCAATGTGCTGCATGCTTTTCAGAGAATAATTAATCGATACCTTAGCAGTTACATGTCATGTGCATTAAGGTTAATAGTCTAGGTATGCAATATATATTGATCTGTGTCTTGATCTAGCATTGCAAATAACAGATTTAAAGATCTTCATGTCACCAAAAGTAGTAAGAGAGGAGATAGCACGACTAAAGCAACAACCTAAATCCAATACTGGCAATGCACAGAAGTTGTGAGGGACCAAGGAAGCCAGGTGGGAGGTAAACCGGCTCACTCTCTATGATACATGTATCTATGTGCTTCTTTTATCGATGTGTCTATGTGTTATGGCTTCAATCTTGTCGATACTTGCCTTCCTGTTTAACATTCCTCGCTGTGTTTAGAAGGCCTGTGCTTTTCCTATTGCCTGTAACACAGCATGACCTGGTAAAACATATATATATATATAATAACTATAATATCACAAGCAGCATCACAGAAGGTTCACATGGCTGGAGATCAAGGCATTGCACAGATAATTGCAACCGAGTATATTTCAGATCGCTTACTCATACTAAAAATTCACCGATTAATAGATATTCGGTATCAGAAAGTTATGAAGAACAGGTGGCTGAGGTATCAGATTAGATTTTGCAACCCATCGTTACCTGGCACATTGTCAAGAATGACATATATAATATGAATACACGTCTATTATCTCTAGCTAGTTCCTATTCCCAGCCAAGGAAAAAATTTGGCCTTCCACCAGACACCGTACGTATGTACGTAGGTTAATCTAGATTGATCACCGTACCAGATAACTTGAAGTGTTTTTTTCTTCCGGTCCTTCCTCATGATACTGGCGACCGTCGCCGGCCCCAAGACTGCTGTAGTGGAGGCCAATGGCGTATGCCGTCGCAACCGCATGCTCCGGTGGACGTGTGCCGGGCAACTTGTTGCTCAGGTGCCTGCAGCTATGCTCGAACCAAAGTCTATTTTGTTGGAAGACGGTACTGCTATACGGCTCCGGCAAGCCTGATTCAAGACGTTGCCGTGTCCCATGCATTGACCCCTCTGCTCTTGCTTTATAGCTTGGGCTCTCATGAACAGGTTGGAAACTGGTATGGCCTCAAGATATGGAACTCTGGGTAGGTCTACCACCTCTTTGTTCACTGCAATCATGAGAAAAACAACGAAACATTGTTCCATTAGATCTTGAACTTTGGGAGCAAGTGTAATTGTTATTATTGTTTTTCTCTTATTTAAAATGAAATAAAATCAATGAAATGTTAGATAACATCCTTCGCAAACATATGCTACAGCATTGAGAAATATTTGTCTAGGGTTTGACAAACGAACCGGATTCATGCTTGATAAAAACTTGAATCTATTATGCGAACTTTGCATGATTTGAAGGTATATATATAAATATGACAATCATGTCCATGACTGGCATCTTTGATCCCATCAAATTCTACCACCGACTAAATCCTCAATCAATTACAAGCTTTTCGAAATCATTTTCTGTAGTTCATTCTACGAGTTTTAATATAATGCAACATAAATTATCTCATATAGAAAATCATCATGAGGTTTTAGTTGAACCGCTATATTAAATTATCTCATAAATTATCCTGCTATGTTTCTCTAACAACCTAGAATCCCAACTAAAAAGCTAACCAAAAAAAAATTATCGTTCGAGCTCATTGATCACACATACTCATCTTATCTCAAAGTGTTCCTTAATCCACGTGATATATGAACTAATTTTCGCCTCAATATCGTTTATAATAATTTAAAACCTCATTAAAAAAAAAGATAGTTAAAAAAGTTTTCTAGTCTCGATCTTTCTAATACAAAATTAATATTGAACTAAACATTCATCAATATGATCTCATAAGCTGTTTTGCTATTGCTTAGCACGATCCAAACTACTATATCAAACTAGGAGCTGGAAATGAAACTAATTTGGATAGAAAAGGTTTAAGCTTGCGTATTCCCAAACTCTGAACAAATATATCCATATCATAATCAAAACGAGTCCATCCCCTTCCTACCCGATCGATCCTCTTGCAAACCTCAACACCAGCAAACCCAGCACACACCTCGGCTATCACCTCCCCAATCATCGCACCCCCAAAATGTTGGAATGGGATTAATCGTTCCATCCTTAACATTTCTCGGGCGTCAACTTGTCGAGGATAAATTCCCCTGCAAAGCGCAGGCGCTGAACAACGCTCCAACGTCAAGTAGTTTTTTAAACCGGTGCAAAAAAGGCACCGATTTTAAAACAAAGGGTGGGAACAAAAGTTTTTATCAAAATGGTGTTAAAGTAGAAAACGCCATTTGACCACATCATCATTTTCTGGTTCGGCCCCGTCAGCAGGGCTGCTGACGGGACGACTAGAAATCGCCACTTCAAGTGGCGATTTCAAAGCGATTGAAATCGTCACTTGAAGTGACGATTTCTAGTCCAAATAAAATCGCCACTTGAAGTGGCGATTTTAGTTTAATTTAAATCGCCACTCCTTCTACATATTTTCTCCCGATCACGATCCCTTCTTAAACGCTCGGAGCCTCCCAGCGATCCTAACCCTCTATTATCTATTATCTTGTTATACCTATTATCAAGATTATCTTGTTATACCTATTATCAAGATAATAGGTATAATAAGATAATTCTGATTATTATATCTATTATTTTGTTATAGATAATAGATAACAAGATAATATAGATATAACAAGATAATTCTAATTAATAAGATAATAGATATAACAAGATAATTCTAATTAACAAGATAATAGATATAACAAGATAATTTTGATTGATACTGAATCATTAACCACCATCTAACCCTCTTTTAATTTGCTAGAAGATTATGCGAAGGGAGGGATTCGTAGCGTTTAAGTCCCCATAGAAAATTAAGTCGCGAGAAAGACGTTACTTGGAGTGATGATTTCGGGATAGAAATCGCTATGAAGAGATTAACTGGCGATTTCATTCAATTGAAATCGCCACTCCAAGTGATTGAAATCGCCACTCCAAGTGGCGATTTCTATCCAACCCCGCTGACAGAGCCGAGCCAGAAAATGATGACGTAGAGTAGAAAACGTCATTTCAAATGGCGTTTTCTACTTTAACACCATTTTGATAAAATTTTTGGTTTTCATCCCTTTGTTTTAAAATCGGTGCCTTTTGGCACCGATTTAAAAAACTACTCCTCCAAGCTCCAAAATCCTTGTACGTTCAGCATCCTCTTGGTGCATAAGAACAAAGTAGGAAGGCCTAACACCATTGATCGCAAGTAGTCGTAATGAAATACAGGATCATGCAACCGGAAGACCACAACGCCAACCGGATATCGATGAGACAGCTTCCATCGATCAGCAATGAGGAATGCCATGGCACACATACCCCTCTTCCTATACCTACTTCGGACTGGTTTAAGGTCCTCTATTTTTTAAAAATTTATGTTATTTTATTTTATTTTACGGGGTTTTGGAGGCAAGGGGCATATAGCTACTACCACCAAGGGGATGCGTGAGTTCGTGCCACCATAACCATGAATTAGGATAAAAGCCAATACGTGAAAAATCAGAAAGAAGAGGAAAGCTTCCAAATTCACAACTAAAAAACTTTTTTGAGTAGGAGGGGATTCATGAAAACGGCTCTCTTGGTTAGATAACAAGGTAGCCAAGCATTCATGCAACCCCTTGCCGATACCATATCCTCTGATTGCATCAATTGCACTCAGCATAACACACAAAGATCAAACCATTGCCAGGTATCTACAACAGACACTATGATAAATGATAGTACAGCTGTCATGGTTCACAATGCAATCTAAAATATCACATATAAAAACTAGGTTTCTTTTCCGTCATCAACTTGACTACAATGTGTACCACTACAAGTAACTACATGCAAACTTAGTTCTTACATGAAACCAAGTCCACCGAGATTGCTAAGTCGACCAACTCTCTTTTATTGGACGGAGAGACTTTTACCAAATCACGGCTTGACCTGCAGCTTCCCAGCCCAGCATCTTGGCGGTTCTTGTCTCGCCATTGGTGGTAACTGCAAATAAAGCAAATAATTTTAAGTTATGAACAATAATATACCTGCACAAGAAGTTCAAAAATGCTAGACAAGTAACTGAAGTTGATTTTTCAGCTCGACCAAGCATATCCTCGTATTTTGATAAACCAGCCAAAAAAGCAATTTGGAAGGGAAAAAAAAGGGATAAAGATCTCTCCGTTCTTTAACTTTATGTATCAAACAAAAAGCAGATTTAACATTATTTCTTAGTCACGCCGGACGGTAATTAAAGCAACAAGCACTACGAAACCTTTATAAGTGTTGGATTTGAGACAGAATGAAAAGCAGACATGAGGCAATACAACTTGGATGAAGGTAAGCAAGTTGCCCGTGGCTAGAAATGCAGTTTCCATGGAATTTAGGAACTCCACCTTTATGAGCTTGCTTCGCTGAATGACCAACAACTTGTACGGCTTAATATGGAATAAAACAAAGGAAGTTTTTCTGTCATCAAGGCCTACCAGATGGCATCAGTGGAGTGCTTGAGGATATAACAAGCTTTAATTTGCTTGTTTTGCAAGACGCAGAGGTGATGCATTAGGGAGTGGTTTGGGCAATGTTGCAAGGTACGCGTTCACTGGTTAGATCCTGTCCCGTATTGCGTCCATGCCAGACCAGATTCAAGAGGACCAACTAAAATCGTCAGATTGACCAGCAAGCAAGATGGTGGATGCAAGGTTTAGGAGCTGATAGAAGAAAATAGATCATTTTTTTGACCAACAAATTCTTGAACATTCAAGAAAACCAGCCAATCAAGTTGTTAATAATGCACGGAGAAATTTGTTATTCATCAACAGAGAATAGGTTGTAACAACTATTAATGGCTCAGCTCGGGCTTATAACCCAAGTCCAATTCCAATTAACTCAAGTGGAACTGTTCAGAATTTTCTATGATCTCACTAAGATTTTGAAGATTTGAGCTTAGGCCCATCTTGTTTCATGTAAAATTAGGCTTGCCATCGACCTACAGTTCCAAAGCTTGCACCATCATAACCACAAAATACATGGCTGGAAACACGGACAAAGGAAAAAAAAAATTAACGGAAAGAAAAAGAAGTCTGGGATACGTTAACTCAGAAATCAAATGAGATTTGTTATATATAGACCCTTGAGATAAAACTGAAAGACAAAAAAAAAGGTATAATCACATGCATTATTATATAAACAAGCAGTGTTATGTTACTAAAATTTAAACATAACCAGCATTGAGAAGTTCAAATAAATAGTCAGTGTCTTGTTAAATTCAATAAAAATACATTTAAGGAAGTCGTTCAGCAATATTGGAACAAAATAATTATAAGCATGAGCTGTGTGCATAAATATAGGATGCACACACACGAGAGAGAGAGAGAGAGAGAGAGAGAGAGAGAGATACACCCCAGATGTGCTACAAAATTTGGAGGCTGTAAGGTAGAAACAGGCTGCAAACAAACTGAGCCATCCATAAATAGCTCAGGGTCAGCTTGCTAACATGCTCATTCAGGCTTGTTCAAAAATCAAATGAGTATGAGCCTAAACATATTATTGAGCTAGTTTGTTTAGCAAGCCAAGCTCAAGCAGGTGAGCGCTTACCTCGAAGGTGCTCATGAACCTGTATGCATGAAGATATATTTCAACTCAACCTCTTCCCCGTACCACCGTTCCCAAATCTCTAAATCCCCTTTCCCCCTTGTTGGCCTCTCACCTCCTCCCCATCTGTTACTTTGGCATCACCCTTGCCAGCTCACTCCACTAGAAATGTTTCCCACCTCTCTTGACCTTTGTTGGCAACGGATGTGTCTTCCTCTTATCTCCTTGCTTCACCACAATAGCATCAAGTCTGTCAGCATTTCAGAAGATCATGCTTGTCTCACCGCCAGGAGATTGTCCCCTTATCTCCATGCTGTTGCTGTGAGAACCTTATGTGTGAGGCATTCCAGAGAATCATACTCATCTCGACGCTGGAGATTGTCCCCTTATCCCCTTGTTTCGTTGTGAATGCCTCAAGTCCGGCAGCTTCTTGTGCTACCTCTTTTCACAGTAGTGGAAACCAGGGCACAATCATATTTCAACTGCTCACCCCAAAAGGAACCGACCCCATTCTCTTATGTTCTATATCTAGCTTGGAGTCTCATTTCAATTGAAGCTTTAATTTGAGTTCAATTTCAAGCTTGAACTTGGTTCAATTGATTATATGAGCTGAGTTTGAGCCTCTTTCATTGGTCTTGAGCCAAGCTCAAACACATTCCTGTACTTGACTCAAGCACAAGCCCAGTTAGAACACTAACTAGCTTGACTGAGCTGAGCCCAAATAGCTCAGTACTCAACTCTGCTTGTTAACACCCATAGGTAGGAGATACCATCCATCCAAAAAGATGCTGAGTGGTAGAAGCTGGAAAGCAGGCAACTACATAGATGCTCATATTTCCTACAAAAATGAAGTTCTAAAATTCAAACCAGCCAAGCATAGGCCTAAACATGGTGAAGTTCAATCCACAAAGCAACCTGCCTCAGCCTTGTCTAGCCCATGATGATAACAGGACAGCTCAGAAAGGCATGTAAGAGTCCGCAACTATTATTAGTTGATCCAACAGGGAGAGGAAATTCCTTCAACCTATTGAACTTGAATCTCTCAAATAAAACAATAAACAATTATGAATTTAGAAAGGCTAAAAATGATTTTATTAATTTTCCATGATGCACAAATTGTGGTATACATCATGGGTAGAAAATAGCCGATGCTCTTTGTTTTCACTCGCTTTATCCTTCTCCAAAACTATAGCATATGCCTCCTATTTATACTAGTGAGGTCCTCCTTATCTGGATCAGATTTTCTTCTAGCTAAAAGAGAATATGCAAATTCTCTACTATTCTATAGATGTCCACTCATTTATGAGTCTAATTCTTTTTCTAATTAAAAGAGAATGAAATTTTCTCTTTTTTTATGCTACTACCAATGCAAATTAGATTGGATTCCTCTCCTAATTAAAAGAGGATGCAGTTTATCAAAAATAATAAGAGAATATTTAAGGCCTTGTTGGTTCGTGATCCAGGATACTATTTTCGAAAACATGGATTGTATCCAAAAATCTGAGTTATATTCTGTTAATTTTTAATATTCAAGAATACATTTGGTTGGTATTTTCGAAACTGTTTTTAATATTCAGATGTTATCCAGATTTTCATCCTTCCTTTCTTAAAAGGCACAAAACTCGTGGATTTTAGTTTTTATTGTTTTTTAGGAAAGGAAGGATGAAAATCTGGATAACATCTGAATATTAAAAACAGATTTCGAAAATACCAACCAAATGTTTCTTGAATATTCGAAGAAAACGTCACTCCAACGTTTTCCAAATTCATTCAGATTTTTAGGATCCTTTCAAAAAAGTATTTTCGAAAATGTTCCGGCCAAACACGTTTTTCATGCTATGGGTTGGATTTTTTGTTTTGGGTTGAATTTTTTGTTTTTGAAAACAAAAAATCCAACCCAAATCGGCTACCAAACGGACCCTAAAAAGTTCTCAATTTTGAGCAAAAACTAGATATCGACTCATGCATCAACTTCATCTTCAATCACATCACCAAATTATTTTTACATCAAAAGTTACGAGTTTCCAAAATTTTAATGTTCAAATAGTCCAAGAGTACTAAATGTTGCTCCCAGAGGTCATCTAGACCGACCAGACCAGACCAGACCAGACATATTGATCCTCTGGCAAATCAGATGACCCTTTTAGAACATTAGTTAAGCTATAAACTCAAGACACCAAACAATCAGGATTTTAATTCAAAATCAACTAGCAAAAAGCTAGCCTTGCAAGCTTTAAATTTGGTACCCTAAGATCTCAAACTTGAAATAAACCTACTTATTTGTCAAGAACCCATAAAAATTGACAATTTCATCAAGAAAACTCACCTTGTGCTGAAGTCTCATTATCGTTGATATCAACAATTTGTCACCAATTATCTGCCTCAACTTTTTAACCAAGTCAATCCTGCTTATCTTTCTTTTCTGTTAAAAGTAAATGGTATAAATTTTAAGATGTCAAAGAACAATGGAAAAAATTATCAGGAGACATCTAAAGACCTTGAATTCTTCATAGTGAGTATTAACCGAGTCCATGTCTTGCGGAGACACTTTAGTCGAAATTGCAGCAAACAACATTGAAAAGGCATCCAGGGTGATGTAGGTCTTGGAGCTCTACCAAACATCAGAGCTTGAGATTTATTTGCCAAAGCTGGAGGCGGCTGGGAGTCCCTATCCTGATTATGACAAAATGGAGTAAAATCAATCAAAAAATTAATTATTTAGGGTTGTAGAGAACATTGTTTGCAATTATGATTATGGGGTTTCAAAGACCATTGTCAAAGAAATTGGGTAGTAAATAGTTTAATATCCTTTCCCTGATATTTTCAGCTATTTTATATGTCCTGTAAAATGAATTTCAGGATGAATTTACATATGTATGTAGGTTTGTATGCATCTATATTTATGTATGCACACACACATACACATAGAACACACCTGCAATAGGTTAAGAGGTGGACTAGAATTTGTCACTGCAGATGCATTAGATTTGTTTTCCTTATCGACCAAACATTCTGCAATAACATCAAAAACAGCAGCACTCAGAATTAAAATTGTAAGGAAATAAACATGAACTAATGAACTAAATGACATAGTATTCTAAGTAAAATCACCTCTCGCTCTGGAAGGCATTTTAAAAGTCACAATATATTCCGGATAGATGTGAGTATTCACATGCATATCCCATATAATATAATGCTTTGGCTTTTGAAGATCATCCACGCCACTATCAAAATTTTCATTACTGGGCTGATACTGTTTTGATCCAGGCTGGATGACTTCCACATTTCCCATTATTACACGGCATAAGATCATATAGACAACACCATTTTCGTCGACATCAGAATAACTAGCACTGTGAACAGTCTGTAAGTGAGGCATATTCCTTGGAAAAAAGATATCAGCACAAACAATCAAGTAACATAACATTAACAAGATAGTGGAACATAGGGGGCTCAAAATGATTGATGTTGACAGTTCTACACAGTAAAACCAAACACCATTCAAATCAAGTTTTTCAAGTCTTCGTGGTATGGGAAAGGAGGCACATCCGTTCCATTCATGTGGAAAGATGAGATCGAGACTGCTGTGGGACTCCAAGACCCATCAGGATAGAAGAAAAAGAAATGAGGAAAAAAGGAAAGAAGGAAAGGCAAAAAAAAGGGGAGGAAAGAAGAAGAAAAAAAGAAAGAAAGGAAGAGATAAGAAAAAAATAATAAAAAGAAAGAAGTTGAAAAAGGAAAAAAAAAAAAAGAAATGGAGATGAAAAAAAGAACAGAAGGAAAGGCAGGAAACAAGGAACAATTGAAATTAAAAAAAAAAAAAAAAAAAAAACAAAGAAATAAACAATAACAACAACAACAAAGCTTTAATCCTAAACTAGTTAATGTTGGGTACATGAATCTTTTTTCTCCAAAAGATATATATATATATATATATATATATATATGATTCAAATTACATAAAAAAAACAAAGAAATAAAAGAAAGGTGAGAGAGGAAGGTGGTACCTAATGACATGCGCTATTGGGACCATTGGGAAGGAGGATAGCAAAGCATCCAGTTCTAAGGAAAAACTGTGATACCCCCATCCTAAGAGATTTAAATCTTTGATTCAAATTGCATAGAAAGAAAGCCAAAAAAAATAGAGCCTTACCAGATATTGGAGCGATTTGCTGGTGCAAGATGAGTGCCAATCCCATATGCAGGTCCATGCACATGCTTCTTTGTTCTCATAATCCCCAGCAACATCATGCCTTCCACAGCATCCCTAGAAGAAGCAAGCCAGGCATAACGGACATTTGCATCGCCACGGAAATTCCCAGTTATCTCAACCTGCTTTTCGAAAAGATTAAAGCGGATCTGCCCCAAATTATCTTTCAAAGGGGTTCTGAAGATACTGACAATGTCCTTTGCATCAATAAAGGGGCCCAAACCCTGGAGTAACATATCTTGAACAGCATTATTGACATGAGGAGCACCTAGAGGTTTGATCAACCTTCCCTGCGAAGTTCCAAGACCAGAGACGTTCGGAGAAACAACAGAACATGGCTCATTTTCTCCAACTGTTTCATTTACCTCAGCATACATATTCTTGTTACTGGAAAAAAAAATTTCACTCTTAACCCTCTTGATGTTAGACATTACCTCATCATCAGGTCCTGAATTTGAGCTCTCAGCAGCACTCTCAGAAATCTCAATATGTCCATTGGCTTCACGTGTCCCATTTGGCTCACAACTCATATGAACAACTTCCTTTTGTTAGAATGATGGCATCCATTTGATGCATAAAATTCAGGAAATTCTGGAAAAAAGCATTTATCATGTTCATCAATCCAAGCAATAGGTTTTTGCAGGCCAGTTTTCAAGTCTACCTGAACCATGTGCACGTAGTCTAACAACAATTGCTGGTTCTGAAACATTGCTTCAGTAATTGCCTTCTTTGACCGGAAATCTTCGCGGACCAAACTGATGATATTCTCAGGAAAATCTTTCCATTCACCATCCTGGTAAGACAGCACTCGCTGGGGCAACCCACTCTTCATAAAGTTGCGATAGTTTTTAACAATATGTGTCTCCAAATGACAGACAGATTTGCATTCTATCTCATTACAGCATCTGACAGAGGATTGATCTGCAATAGGCTGGTGGGATACCAAAGCATGGCCAGAATCAGTTAACCATGCAGCAGAATCTCGCTTCCTCTTCAGATTGCCTAAAACTCTTCCACCTTTAACCAACACCTTTACGTTCTTCACTTCCATTTTTCTTCACAAAATTGAACAATGAACACTGACTACTTTGCAACAGACTTGCTTCCACAAAGTCTGCTTATTTGCAGTAATTTACAACTCAGAACGGTATATCCAAGTAAAGCTCATGCCAGAGAGAACAATGGGCAAGGTGACTCTGAAAAAATAAGAATAGCATTTAGCATCGATATTTACTCAAAGAAAAAATAAACTAGAATGAAAACAAAGAAAATTGGAATGAAAACATTGTTAACTAACATACACACACACACATACATCCATACATACATGCTCATGTGCTACTTGTCAGTCCTGATTTAACTTTATCAGGGTGAAAACACAAATAGAAGAAAGGAGGAAGAAAAACAAAGAGACAAATGGAGACATGCACATCCAATTAGTGATGAAATATACAATGACAGCACCTAAACTTTGATGTTCTATCTAATGCTAAGCATCATAAATTGAAATAAAAAGCCTATACGAAATGCATTACTGTTCCATGAACTACACAGTATTGGGACCTTTAAGTCAAGTAACCATCACAAATGTTCAGGTAAGCATCATAAATTGGCATTAAAAACCCTATAATGTTACAGTTCCATGAACCATGCAATATAGGAACTTGAGTTCACAAATGTTCAACGAAGTATAAAGATGCAGAAGGAGATAGTAATAAAAACAAACTGGTAACAAAGAATATTTTAAAAGTTTCTAGCTATATCTTTCCAATATCGAAGGAAAAGGTTGAAATTTTTCCACTTTTCTCTCAATCATTCTCCAGTTTATTCACACAAACATACAATAGTCCTGATAGAATTACAATCTCTTAGAATTCAAAAGTACCTAACTTATGGTAGCTAGACAGCACAAACTTTAGGCAACACAACACCCGTTCAGAATTCCTAACCTAAAATAACAAGACTTCTAAGGCTGGTTGCACAAATGAATGGATGAAAACATGCCGATCCATATGATGCAATAATAGAGGTCCTCAGGTTGTTCTTACAGCAGAGAAGAAAACATTATATTTCTTCCACACACGGTGACATTTGGATATAAAGGGTTTCCCCATCTTTCAATATTTTCAAAGCAAATATATAGACATGAGTCACCTAGATCTACGGTTGGAAACAAAAGAAATTCTACATCCATATCGCACAAGAAATATGAGGCAGCAGAACATCCATCATATTTAACTGGCAGGAAATTTTAAATCCTGAAAACTCCAAAACTGTAAAAAGCATATCATAGAATTGTGGCAGAGTAAATAACCATCAATTTGTGCTTTCCCTTCTGCAGGACCATATGGAAATGCAAAGCTTATAATTTCATTACTTAAAGCCGTAATTGAAAGGAGGTGTAGACATCGATTACTGATGGAATAACACAGACATCATAACCCATGGTCAGGAAGACACCAGCTGCATCAAACAGAAGCTCACCAGAGGCATCTGTCACACACCTCTGGACAACTAATCAGCACATGCAAGGAATAATTTGCTTTCTTGCAGAACAGGCACTTGCTGTCAAAGAGTTACTCATCCCTTCATCTTCAAGGGTATTTATGATTCACCATCTCCAGTGAATTTTAGAAGTTATGGAGATAGCGCACCATAGCAAACATGTTTGCACAATAAGGAGCTAGCACCACAACTCAATTTTACAAGGTGATTCACCGCCAGCCCAGAATTGAGGCATTTATACTATTAAAGGCAAACTAATTTTTTCTAAATAAGAAAGAGAAAGGAACTAATTAGTAACATAATTATCCTTTTGGGCAGATGAACCAACAAACATCATGCTAATCCTTTGAAAAAGGAATCACATATCCAGAAAACTTTTGACAAATCATCAGCATGCAACAAACCTTCAGTGTAAAACCAGCAGTAAAATCTGTAAGTCTGATACAATATACTAGGGCATCACAAATTTAACAATGTTCATGCAAAGCTCCCCAACTTAAAAGCCATAATAATTGGTGCAAGGGTCTATGTAAGGCAACTTAAGCAGGGAGGCCTTCCATGAAACCATGGACACAAGTTATCTACGTAGATTACAATCACAAAGCAAGGAGATCAGTCCTTCAATTCTACTAGATTTCAGAAAGTATATAAAGGAAGGGCAATAAGGCAATTCTTGGCGAAAAATAGTGCACTCATCTATACTATACAATAGTCACTTCCATCGTTCCAACACCATCATTCAACAGAAATGGCTGAAATGGAACACTCTAAACCTGTTATCTCAGAGAAGGGAATATTATCATATTGAACCATCAGACAGATACCCCAAAAGCTCAAAAGGGTTTGATCTGCATTAAATTATCCAAAAATCTCATTTAATGTCTGAAATGAAACACTCCAAACCTGTTATGTTGTAGAAGGGAATATTATCATATTGAACCATCAAACAGATACCCAAAAGCTCAGAAGGGTTTTGACACGTAAATGACCCAATGACCTCATTTCTCATCCCTTAATGTCAGCAACCCAGACATGACTAATAAAAATTGGGAACTCATCATCCTTCTTTTAAACATAATCAAGAAGGAATACCTTTTCTATTAATTCCCCTAGAGGGTGGGTAATGACACAAAATAAAGTTGCTCCATTGTGACCTGCATGTCTAGATTCAAAACACACTACCAATCTCTCTACACATAGGTAAGATGCGTACATTTGACCCTCCCTAGACCTCGCAATAAGATGCCCTTTTTTAGTCCCTTCTGTTTAAAGAATAGCCTATTCAACAAAACAACCAGATCCACCTAAAAAACCCTTCAAATGGCAAGACATCAAAAACTAGACTAACATTAGCCTATAACATGCAGAAATATTGCCGCAACATAGTGTCAGTCTTAAGAGTCAAAATACAATTCTTCATCTTCTTTTCATGGCTTTACAGATCACACCACAGCCCAAAAACTTTTTATACTCAACTGTCAACTTAATCTCAGCCCTCTGTTGGTTACAAAATTTCAAAAAGCAGCTTTCGGCACGAGAGAAGCATGCCATGGCACTAGACTATTGATGGGAAGAAAGACCTTGGTTGACTGTTTGAGTTGAAATCATGAGAAACCCAAGAATTCCCAAGACTTGGTAAAGGGTCCGGACAACAACAAAAGGAAAGTGTGATGGAGTCAAAGGCATTAAACTCTTGAAGATAAATTATCAATGATGTAGGCAATTGTTCTCTAACTGGGGCCAACAAAATGATGCACCCAAGAACTAGAAATGGCTGCTAGAGTTTCGCATCATTATTTAGTGATGGAGTCAAAGACAATAAACTCTTGAAGATAAATTATCAATGATGTCGGCAATTGTTCTCTAACTGGGGCCAACAAAATGATGAACCCAAGAACTAGAAATGGCTGCTAGAGTTTGGCATCATTATTTAATAAGAGTTAATAAAAAAATACAAACAAGATCATGTTTTACATTCTGAGCTCCAAACAAACTTGGTGACTGCCATTACCAAGACAGATTAAGATCTTGGAATATGGAAGCACATACTGTTTAAAGGGGGAAATGTGATGCATACTATGCATCACATCAGATATCACTGGACTGATATTTATAAACTGATGCCCTGGATGAGAAAAAAATGAAGATAGAAGATGTCATGCATAATATCATACTAGTTATTGCCTGACCAATACTGATACGTGTTAATATTCCAAATAAGGTAAAAACCATCATACAAGCCTCGCCAATATGCCAACGGACTCCAAATCTTAATACTATAATAGCCAAATATTGTTTCCCCATCAGACCGCTATAATTTTACAAGTTTATTCAATGCTCCACCAAGTCAATAACTAGTTTCTACTTACCATCAAAATCACATAAAAAGGCAAATTAACCATATATAAAGAAACCTAAAGAATGGAAAATCAATGGGCACACAAAGTACATCCATAGAACATTATTGAAAACTACTAGGTTAGCATATAAAATATAAAAACATGAAGATTTCATAAGTAAGAGTAAGCCAATATGTATAATACATGCATTGGGACAAGATATGAAGCACAAACAAGATGCTTTGCTGGGAACTAAAAACAAAGATAGATTCAAAATACTTCACAAATATGGCTACAAAAACTTGTAAGGAAATAAAAATGAGTTCTTTGAGCATGATCTTATTATTCAAATCTTGGATTTGAGAACTTATTAAACAGAAAAAACACCTAAATTATTTGATAGGAATACAAATGACTAATCTTATGGTAACATGCATCAAGCATGGCTACACCAACTAACATTTGATCATTCAAAAGAATCACCATCATTCACATAGCCATCATGCTGATGGTCAGGACCACAGCATTTCCACCTAAAACCAGTCCATAAAACAATTTCACTGTTAAATTGCATGAAATATCTAATGTTTACCAAGGAAGGATGGGGTAAATGGCCATCTTTCACAGTTTTTTCAAAGACTTAGGAGGACCGTGTGATGGGAGGAGGGAGAGGATGAGGTTGGTTGCAGGGCCGTGGAGTGAGGCGATGATCCTATATTAAGGTGGGGTGGAGAATTTTTCTTTACAGTTTACCTACATGAGCACACACTTCAACCTCCCTCCTGGCCTGCCAGGAAAAAATGTTGACATTTTCATGAAAGGAATAAAAATTTAACAATACCCTTTTTGGATTGCTCAAGCAGATCGTATATATTATTTTAGTTAGAAGACACTGAAACTAATTTTTATTTTAAGTCATAACAGCTCTACTTTTCAATACCTATGATTAAGCATAATATCTAGAATCATTTTTTACTTTCACTAATCAATTGGACTATACCAGCATGTAACACTCTTTTTTCTGAGAGTGAACAGGTAAGTGAGCATTATAAGTTGTCTCCACTGAGAGAAGTTGTCAACTATAAATCATCTCCACTGAGAATTGTCAACTAAAATATTTATGCATCAATGCTTGTAACTAGTTACATACAAGCAATTTTTTGTGGCGATTCAGGGATAGTGAAGTTTCATGGCAAATTATAATTATCAACTGAAAATATTATTATGTTCATGGATCATTAAATCCACCCCACAAAAAAATAAAATAAAATAAAGTCTTGGCTCTTCCCTTGCATGAGACAACGACTTTTCACTGTACAAATAAGATAACAAATAAAATTCATGCAAATAAAGGAAACATAACACACCAAAGACATCTACAATGGAATGCAAAAGAGCACTGGTGCACTGGTAATAATTTTGACATTATTATGCAAACACAGAAATGTTACCAATTATAACGGTAAGCTTTTTAAGAATTATGAACTAGAATTTTGCACACGTATTTGACACAAGCAGGCTAAAAAATACACCATCTTAAATGCACCAAATAACTAAACAGCTCCTAGTATATAGCATCCATTCAGAATAAATAAAGTCACCCACTAAACTGGTCAAAGACAGTGCTCCTGTAAGCAATAATACTTTTTGGCCGCAACGTCTTGTCCCAAAGAGATTGTGAGACCGATAGTCTCGTTTCGGCCAAAATCTATTATAATATTAATTTTAAACAAATTTAATTTACCATAAAGATATAATTTATGAAATTTAAGTATATTTAAAAACTTCATAAATAATTTTTTTAAGAAAAAAGTTTTCAAGCAAGTATTGAGATGCCTAACCGGATTGAGAATCGAGATAGAACGGGACACAAAGCATCTTGTCCCATAAAAAAATCGAGATACTTCCCATGAGATTTAAAACCTTGATACAAGGATCTACCAAGAGGGCAAGAAAACACCTCCATACAAATACTACTACTTAGTTCTATGTAAGAGGACATAGAAGTAAAGTCATCCAAGCAATCCATTTCAGAGTATTTTGGACATGCATAGTTCATGTAGTTATTCAAGTTGCTTTTGCTTACAATAGCAACTTCAATTCAATGTCTGAGATGCCAAGAACTAATACCATATCAACTAAGTAAGGCTACATCGCATGCCACATAGGGATGGCAATGGAGCAAAGCAAGGCGAAGATACACTCCCCACTCCCTATCCCCATCCTGCCAATAGGGATAGAGACTTCCCCACCTCCATGAGATCCCCATCTCTACGAGGATCCCCATTCCCACCAACCTCATTTTTGATAAAGATCCTCATTCTTATTCTCATGAAGATCTTCTATATTAATTGATTCAAAAGGACTCCGATCAATATTTGAACTAAATAAATACTGTGATCTTAAAGGGAGATCTATAGGTCAGACGAAAACATGGCGAGGGATGGGGAAAGAGATCTTACCCACCAAAATTTGTCTTAAGCTCCATTGCGGTGGATACCAGGATTAGAGATGCCCTCAGCTTAGAAAGAAAGGAAATAAAACCGAGGCGGCAAGAGCCAAGCAAAACTTTAATTTCGGGCAACTCGGATTGCAAAGGAGAAGAGGAGGTGAGCGCATGTAAGCTTAAAATTATGTGCAACTTGTCATCCATCTTTAGATTGTATCAAAGTTCCAAACCCTTTCCTAGAAGATGAAGAAGATATTCCCAAATTTTGTTACCAAACTCTTTCCTAAGTAACAAGTAAGGCATTCCAAAACTTTGCCAATTAAACCACAAATCATTATCACAGGTTGAATGTAATAAACGACCAACAAATAGGACACAAAAAGGTGACAATAAGCAACTCAGCACAGATTAAGACTTGTTGCTCTGATACAATTATACTCTTCCCGTAGAAAATAATGCTTAATAATACAATTAAAGAATTATAGCAAACACATCTGATCAGGCACAATCTATTTCTATAGATAAATTGGGACAAACAAATATGAACATCCTTCTTGAACTGCTGCCATAAATGGTTAATGAAACCAAATAACTTGGTTTTAAACTTCATGTGCCAGCATACATTAATAGCATATCAGAAGATCAAAACGAAATATAAATAATAGGGTAGGACAACCCGCAATGAAAATAGTCGCCACAAGAACATCTCTTACATATTTATTGAGAAAGAAATGGACATCAAAATGTTCAAACTATTGTTATTTATGTTACAGGTTCAAAATCAAATAAGAAATAAGGCAGCACAAGTTTATAGACCAATAGAAAATCATGTCTAACAAGTATTCAAACAACTTTCTCATCTCATACACAACTAATTTTAACTTAAAATTTAAATAGGTGTGCACATAAAGTATATGGCATGTATAGTGCTGAACACAGGCATTCCACTACTCATATCACATATGACGACAGCTAGTCTAAGCCTCTAAGGAAAAACCAATGCTTTGAACCAAGAACATGGGACATTCGTACAAAATATAGCAAACCAATGGGATAGGCACCGCAAATTTATCTCAGACCCTTGGCTCCAGAGTCAGCAACTTTTAATTAAACTAACATACACTTCATCCCAAAGCATGACATGTCCCACCAGTCTAGTGGAAACCCAGTTGTTGAACTCCATGATCCAATCATATGTATTGATAACTTCTAAGGAACAGAAAGAACTTAGAATTCCAAGAGTGCACATAGGGACACGTGGATGAAATTAGCCTGTCAACTACAACAAAGATTTGATGTTGTTCCACTAGATGGCAAATTGATGAAAATAATATGATTATGCTAGGTGATACGAAGAGGACACATCTCCCTTCTCTAATTTAATGTAGTTTCCAAACATGGAGCAACATTGTTAAGGACATGGTTTCAAGTCTTAGCGAGACGCCCCATGGGACATCAAGATAAGTAGCTGTCTCAAGTGTTGGGACAAAACCATCCCATCATTAATCCTAGCATACCAATCAGCGCATCTTGAGACATGACGGGCTGGAATGTTGGCGCATCATACTCCAAGAAAAAAAAAGTCAGCCCCACCCAATGAGATTTAAAATTTTAGTCAAGGGTAGTGATCGCAACATTGTTAAGGACATGGTTTCAAGTCTTAGCAAGACGCCCCATGGGACGTCAAGATAAGTAGTTGTCTCAAGTGTTGGGACAAAACCATCCCGTCATTATCCTAGCATACCAATTGGCGCATCTTGAGACATGACGGGCTGGAATGTCAGCGCATCCTATTCCACGAAAAAAAAAAAAAAGACATCCCCACCCAATGAGATTTAAAAATTTAGTCAAGGCTAGCGATTCTCCAGAGTTTGTAATGGTAAAGAAAGCTGCCACGTATGACGGTAACAAACATTGTAGTAATATACTAATGGCGCATAAAAACTTGCAAAACTACCAACTATGCATTTCAAAATCTTTTGAGCGGACAGATGCTTGAAAACTAGGTTTGCCACATCTGACTAATTTAGAGGGTGTTCACATATAGCCATGCCAACTGGCTAGCACTACAAGTTATAATCATCTACTTAAAGTTAAGTTTGCCTACTTTGCCCTTTCTAAGGAGTATTTGTAAAGTCCCCCTCATGCCACTAACCTAATCCCCAATAATATTGCAATGATGATAGCATCAAAGTCAGCAACCAAATGCCAGGTCTAAACCCCAAAGATTCTAACTAGTCTCAATCAATTCCAGCCAATATCCACGCTAGGAAATTAAAAAACATAAATCCAGTAGCCCAAACAAGCTGTCCAAATAAGAACATCCATGCCCATATTGATAAAACTCAGCATGCTCTTTATATCTAAGCTTGATACGTCTCACTACAGTTATTAGCCAGTGACATTTGCTGGAGAGCCTGATCATACCTTCACATACATGTAACATTTGCTGCAACAACATCAAAAATTTTTGTCCTGATCGATAAGCTAATCCTTTCCGACATCTCTGCATCTTAACCAACTAATCTTTTGCATTATTAGCATTTCCTTTCAAATGTCTCTGTGTCTGCCCCCAATGGTTCTTTGAATTATTAGCATTCCTTAAAAGAAGTCCCTTCATATAAAAATGCCATTAAGAAAATTCTCCTTTATAGAGTCACTGATGCCCCCTAAGCTTTCACTGACTCTAAAAGCAAAAATAGCTACAAAATAGAGATAATGGAAAGTTGTAACAAGGAATGCAGTATTTAATAAGAATAACATCAAAAATAGCAGCCAAATATCACGCTTGTGAGCCAACCTAATATGGTAGCTACTATAGAAATTTGAAGGAGGAATAGAAAGAGGGAACATTTATCAACCTAAAAATCATATCCAACTATAGGAACAATTCACATCTTCTCCTCGTAGCCATTTTTAGTCCTAAAAACCATGTTTGACCATATACAACAATCCATATCACAGACTCTCGCCGTTCTCTATATTCATCATGGCAAACTATTGCCTACATCATATTTTTAAGGTAAAACTCACATTTGATTAGCATCTTTCTCTTCCTCCTCAAGCAAGTCCTGCAAGCCACGGTAGAATTAACCATCGCAGCGAAAAAAAAAAAAAAGGGACATGCCAAAAAATTCAAGAAATCTCCAAACGGAACACGATGAACCACCATCAACATCATCTCCCCAACGGAATTTCATTCAAGATCCCATGAAATAAAGCATGCACTGCAACCCAACCACGCCCGCACTGTCTGTCACGACGCAACAAGATCAAGCATCGAACACCATCAAATGCCTATCAATCCCTCAATTCCACCCAATTCATTCCAAGATCCCCACTTCCTTTCGCGAAAAATGACCCAAGACCAAAACCCTAGCCTAGAACACAGCAATAGTAAAACAACAAAGGAATCAACAGATCTGGTTCCAAATACGGAATCAGAGGCCACGAATCAAACCAAAACAGACGCCGATCCGATTCAAGAAGAACTTCACATCAGAAATAGATCTCCACGAGATGGGGAAAGGAAGAATGAACCTTAAACCGACAAAGGAAGAGAACTAGAGATCGGAAAATCGATACCTTGCGCTGTTAGCGATTGTTAAATACTTCATCTCCGCTAAGAAGGGCTCTATCTCTCTCTCCCTATTCTCTGCGGTCGGGGGCGGAGGCTCCGAACCCTCGATTTTCGAGAAGGAGAAGAAGAGCGAAGAGGTGACGGTGACAGCGAGCCGGGTAGAAATAGCGGAGTACGGTCGGCGGTACGCTATCTTTCTTGCGCTAAAAGCAAATTATGCAACAACGCCAACATGCGAGATCCGACGGCTGGGAAGCGGACTCCGATGGCGGCAGAGCACATGTGATCGAGATCTGGCCGTTGATTGAGTCTGATTTTTTTTTGGCAACGGGCGTCTATCCGTTCGGTGTATCAGCGTCGAGGGGTGGACCCTGCCGAGAAGGGACACGTGGCGGGTGATGGCGGGCATAGCATTTAGAGAATGCGCACCGTTCGTTTCGCGAAGGCGGAGAGAAGTTGGTCGTCGGTTTCCATAGTCGGTCCGCTTTTTGAATGTTATCTGTAGTTGACCCACAGGGCAGAGAGGGCGAAGCCGCGAAGGCGATTTATTGCATGACGACAGGGTTATGGAGAGGGATTCGAGCTCGACCACAGCAATTGGATGGCAATCGGTTAACAAAGGCTCACCAATTGCACGGTAATTTCTTCACCATTCAAGTGCATGGGTAGAAAAATTAATTCAAATCATTTTTAAAAATAAAAAAATTAATTCAAATCATTTTTAAAATATATTTTAAAAATAATTTTAAAAATCTAAATAAATTAAAAAACATCGAAGTCGCAATATTTTTGAATTCATCTCAAATATTTTTCAGATTTCGAAACCTCCAAAACTTCAGCAGATTTATTGATTCACCTTTTTTTTTTCTTTTTACTTTTTAATATAATTCCATTGTTGCCATATCCTTGTACTCCCTGACAAGGCTAGTTAAAATATAAAAAGGTATGCTTTTAAAATCATTTTTAAGATCAAAATTTACATAAATGCAAAACGTAAATTTAATGAATGTGGCTTAAGATCATGTTATAAACGAAGAATATATATATATATATATATATATATCACTTTAGGTATAGCAAAATAAATCATATTTAGTATCTAATTTGAGTAAATGGTGTTTTCCTCCGACTTCTCACTTTAGTAGCATTCTAATTTAATGGAAACTATATCATAGTGTAAATGAAGAATTCTTAATATTAAAGTATTTTTTTATTTTATAAAATCATCCTTCTATCAAATATGAAACATTATTTTCATAAAAGACAATAAGCAATAGGATTGGTTTTTCTATCTTTCCACACTAATTCAAATCATTGCTTAAACCCAAAAAATAAAAAATAAATCAAACTATGTTCCAAAGGTTATTATCTCAATGTTAACATTTTTTAAAAAAATGTTAATTTAGAGGTTTTGAAAATAAATCCCTCTTCTCACACTAATTCAAACCATTTCGTCAACCTAAAGAAGAAAAGATTATTTCAAACCAAACAATATTCCAAAGGTTAGTATCTCACATTTAACTTTTTTTCTTAAATAAAGCAATTTAGAGTTTTAAAAAATCACTCTTTTCATACTAATTCAAACCATTTATTTAATCCAAGGAAGAAAAATATCATTTTAAACCAAACTATATTTCAAAGGTTATCATCTCAGCTTTAACTTTTTTTTTAATAAATAATTTATAATTTTTAAAAATAAATCTCATATACCATTGGCTCAAGACGGTATTTATCTTCATTGCAATTGAATTGAGTGCTATGCAATTTACCCTTAAAATACATGAAACCCCAAAACTCTATAAGAAACTTGCAAAAAAATTCTATAAATGAGGAGAAAAAGCTTTTTCATAATTAAATAATTTTTAGTCCACTTAAAATTGAAAAAATAAGTTTATATTAAGCAATTTCTCAATTGCCCTTTGAGCGATATAATAAATATTTATTTTATTTACATATTTGGTACATTTGGGCATATCATAAGTTAATGCAGCACTGGGCTTGCATTAATAAAGACTTTTAATTTTTTTGTGAAACTAAATTTTTACTCAAAATCAGCATTATAATGTACTCCAACATCAACAAGTTGGTAATATTATTTATTTTCTTATATAAAAGTATAATAATTAAATATCAATTGAGTTTAAAAATTATAGCATATGCTACGAGAAAGAGATTGCATCATCTAATTATGTTTGAAATAGGAGATATCCCCTCTTATTCTTTAAAAGCTATAACTACAAAGAATAAGTCTGAAAAAGGTTAACTAGAGGGATAACCCATATTTAACCATGGATCTTATTCCTTAGGAAATTCAAAAATAGCTGGAGCTATCCCTTGAAGATAAAATTATTATTTAAAAAAGATAGTTATTCCCTCAGCTATCCCCTACATATCTAGAGGTAGCATTTTTTTTTTGCATCAAACACTATCCAATTGTTTGTAAAATAAATTTTCATAACAAAAAATTATTTGATAAGAAGCTAGTGCTAAGACAAGATATTTTGATCGCAAATACGTTTTTTCATGCTTGTTTTAAGATTTATTTATAGCTTAAGAATAAAAATATTATATTATTTTAATTTATATGTAGATAAATATATATTTTAATTTGATATCTTGTGTAAATTTTAGTACAATAATTATTATTATTATTCCTGTTAAATATACTAATTATAGTAGTGGAGCAAGTGCATTTATAATTGCCATACAGAAAATATTTTTGGATAACAAATAATGTTTTTCTCGTCAACTATATTATAAGCATATGCTTTAGACAATATATGTATATATGTATGCATGCATCAAAGCCTTAACTCTTAAGGGATACCCAGCATACTTGGTGATAGCTTTTTCTTTCAAAAATTATGGGGTAAAGATAAACATAGAAAAGAAGGGTGAGAGGTAGATTTTCTATCTCTCTCTCTCTCTCTCTCTCTCTCTCTCTTTCAATCAAGGAAAATGTTTAATCTATAATTGTTTAAGCATAGATAGTTGGCTAGAAAAATTAGTTATTAATAATAAAGTATAAGCATGAATTACATTCACATACATGATGTTGCTGCCAAATCACTTTTGAGGAGCGTCAGGCGACAGAAATGCTTTGTTGGCCTTCAGAGGAATGATAGAGACCGCCTCCTTCAGCCGAAAACCTGCAAGAAAAGTTTCGGACCGATGGTTCCGGCGGGAACCTTCCGACGCTCAAGTCAGCGATCTGGAGAACAGGAATGAATAACGTTGTGATGATTGGATAGAACTTGAGCCCCCTACCTCAAGGGCTAGAGGCCTTTTATACCTGTTCGAGAATCCCTCTTACCATCCGTCCGTCGTGGTCAAGCCTCCTTCAGACGGTTATTAATTTCTGGTCTTCAATGTGCCACAAAGTACGGGTCTTGGGATTGATCGTGGGGCCACGCCCGTTGTTAGCGGCACCAGGAGGGAGCACGTCCACCGCGCGCGTAGCCGACGTGCTCGTGGTGACGTGGTCCGCCATTCTCGATGGAAGTGAACCACGTAACTTGAACATGGATGATTGCCGCCGGGGGCCGATGCCGAGACCGACGTTGGGGCTGACACCGAAGCCAATGCCGACACCGTAACCAAGGCTTAGACTGGCTGTGGCCGACACGAAAGCCGAGGTAGGCCGTAGCCGATGAGGAGGTATGGATGGGCCATGGCCAACGCGAAGGCCGAGGTGGTCCGCAGTCGTCATGGAGGTCGGGATGGGCCGTGGCCGACGCCGAGACTGTGACCAAGGCCTAGACTGGCTGCGGCCGGCAAGGAGGTCGGGGTGGATCGTGGCCGATGCGGAGGTCGAGATGGGCCGTGGCCGACGCTGAGGTCGAGATAGGCTGTGGCCGACACGAGGTCGAGATGAGCCATGGCCGATGCCGACACCTTGACCAAGGCCTAACTGGCTACGGCCGACGAGGAGGTCGAGGTGGGCCGTGGCCGACACGGAGGTCGAGATGGGCCGTGGCCGACACGGAGGTCGAGATGTGCCGCGGCCAATGCCAACACCGTGACCAAGGCCTAGACTGGCTATGGCCGACGAGAAGGTTGGGGTGGGCCGTGGCCGACATGGAGGTCGAGATGGGCCGTGGCCGACACCGACACTGTGACCAAGGCCTAGACTGGCTGTGGCCGATGAGAAGGTCGGGTGGGCCGTGGCCAATACGGAGGTCGAGATGAGCCGCGGCCGACACGGAAGTCGGGGTAAGCCGTGTTAAGCCCAATCGCAAAGGAATTGGCTCGCGTGTTCTTTGACCCGATCGGCCATATCAGATGCCCCCCGTCCCTGAGCTGGTATCACCATCCAAGCAAAAGGGGCATCTTCATCTGCGCATCCTAACCGTCGGATTCGCCTCGAGGTCAGGGAGCAGTTTGGGATTCCCAAGATATCGGCAATCATCATTAAGCCGTCAAATCACAGGCATCGATACATTCTGATTGGTCGGGGGTTCCATCTATCGCGCGCCCAGAGCGTCGTTGTAGAGTCCTCCTCAATGGATAGCATCCGCGTGGCAGGCGCATCGGGTGGGACATTTTGAAGATGCCGAAAAAGAATTTTATAAGCAAGGACGCGCCCTAGCTTCAGTTTCACCTACCGTGCAGAGCCCTTTCCCCTTCCAGCTCGAGAGCTCCTCCAACTTCTTCTTCTTCCTCTATCCAGGTTAGTTCCCCATGCCTTCATAGTCGTCTTCTTCTTATTCGTCCTCTCGGTCCTCCACAAACCATACCTCTCCGACCCCTAGGGCCATGGCCAAGGAACCGGCAGTTAGGAGTCCGTCAGCGGCTGTAACCCCATCTCCTAGGGCAGCTCCGTCTTCCAGGGCGAGCAGCGGTTCCCCTGAGGGGACCGCCTCCACTGTCACTTCCGTTGACCTTGCAACCTTTAGGGCAGCTTATAACATACCCAGAGAGGTGCGACTGATCGCACCGGGCCCCAACGACAGGGTAACCTCTCCCCCTTGGGGGATAGCCCTTTACGAAGAGTTTTTTAAGGCCGGTCTTCGTCTTCCTCTTCACCCTTTCATCATCAATCTCCTTGATAGGTACGAGTTGGTCCCAGCTCAACTAGTCCCCAATTCCATTAGGGCCATTTGTGCCTTCTTGGTGTTGACCCACCTGCAAGGTCTCCCTAGTAACGTTTCCCTCTTTCGCAGCCTGTATACCATTCGGGCTCAATCCGGCTGGTGGCTATTTGCCCCTCGGCCGGGTAGGGCCCTCGGGTTAGGTCTCCCTTCGTCCATAAAAGGGTGGAAATCCCGTTTCTTCTTCGCCAAAGTGGAGGGGATAAGGAGGGAATGGGGTACACCCAATACTGAGGCTAACAAGAACATCTCGGTAGTTCCGAGAGATCAAGAAGCCTTCAATCTTCTCTTGGCAACCGAACTCCCATCATACCGAGAGATATTGTCGGAGGACAACCTCCGACACCGGCATCGCCGCTGATGATGGTGAGGGTCTCTTTAAAGATGGTGTTTTCCTTTCGATCCCTTCTCTCTTTTCTTTATTTCTTTCCTCTTTTTTTTAATGCATTTGTTTTCGTGCAGCTATGAAGATCAACATCCCGGCTGGGGCCTTTCACAAAGCCGCCTTTAAGAAGAGAAGAGGGCAAAATGATGGAGCTGAGGGGTGAGAAAAAGGCCTTGATCCCAATCGCCACCTGCCCCCCGGGACGTCCCTAAGCTTCCTACTCCATCGCCCCCTCCTTGTCGATCTCCTATGCGATCATCGCCACGGTCTCCACGACGGTCGCCTACTCCGCTGCCGCCGGACGTCCCCAAGCTTCCTACTTCATCGCCCCCTCCTTGTCGATATCCTATGCAATCATCACCACGGCCTCCACGACGGTTGCCTACTCCGCTGCCGCCGCGACGATCTCCTACACCGCTGCCCCCGTCGGAGTTTGCTGACCAGACTGCGGTACGCTGCCAGAGGAGTCAAGGGCTCATGTCGGCTAGGCGACTGAGCGCCCGAATCCATCGACTACCGGGCCGGCCCCGAGGGATGATCCTCAGGCCAGTAGAGAGGCTTCGGTTGATAAGAGGCAAAAGGCCGTGGTCGACTATGAGGCCCGTAGCGCCGCATCCGAGCCCATAGGGGACAGGATGGGACCTGTTTCCTCGCGGCCGTCTCTCATGAACCACTACCACCTCGCCGAGAAGCTATTGTCAGCGGCATCCACTCCTGCGATTCGGGAGGAAATAATCCGGACCAACTCCCGAACCCTCTTCAAAGATGGTCAGACGGCCATGCTCCGGGTAAGCAGTTGTTTACCTCCTAATCCTGTTTGTTTTCCATGTACCCACTTTAGGTAACTGACATTGGCCTGGATGTGTAGATGGTAAACATCTTCAACCATGCCCAAGCCCTGGTTGCTAGCGGGGAGCGTGACTCGATCGCTACCGACGAGAAGCCTTTGAGTGCCGCGATCGAGTTACAAAAGCTGAAGACACTCTCAAATTGACTTAGGCTAGAGAAGCGGAGAGGCTCGACATAGTCCGATCCCAAGCGAAGGCCAAAACGACAGCAGCGCAGCAACAGATGCGCAAAGCCCTTGAGCGCGCTCTCACCGCTGAGGGGAAGTTGATGGCCGCCGAGGCGGAATTGGCCGACATCAAGGCCCAGTTTGAAGTGGCCAAATCCGAGCTGAGATCCTTCGAGGAGAAAACGAAAATCGCCGAAGAGGTGGCCCGCCTGCTGACATCAAAACTGCTGAGGCCGCGGAGGCAGTGAAGGCCGCCGATAAGAGGGCAGCCGAGGCCGAAACGGTGGCTCGGGCCACCGTGGAGAACATGGCTGAGGCGGCGAGGAAAGCCGTGAAAAACTACAGGAACTCTCCAGTCTTTGCCAATGAGGTGGCCGAGGCGGGGAAGAAAGCCGTGGAGAATTACCGGAACTCTCCATCCTTTGCCAATGAGGTGGCCGAGGCGGGGAAGAGAGCCGTGGAAAACTACAGGAATTCCCCGATCTTTATTGAGAAGGTGGCCGAAGCGGGTGCCGACGCCTATTTTCAGGGTTTTCATTGCTGCCGAGATAAGGCAGTGAAGGTCTTTGGTATCGAAGGCCTTAAGGATTTAGAACCTGAAGAAGGAGACCTCGAGGGTGAAGATATCCACCAGGGTTCGCTTTAGCCGATGGTACCACCCCCCTAACCGGCACCGTTCCAGCAAAGGACTGAAGCCCCGGCTGTGGTTTTGGACGTCTTTTTTTTTTTTTGCAATGTATCCAAGTCCGACTATGGTCGGCATTTTGTAAAAGTTTAACTGATCTATGAAAAGAGAACACCCTTTGACTCTTGTGTTAGAACCGTCGACCCCCGACTCTTCTTTTTACGCTATCGACGTCTAGCTCGCCAAGCCACTAGCTCATCATGATCTATTCGCATTCTTAGGATTTGCACGGAATCACATCAGCCCATCCAGTGCGAGGCCTCTTATGGTCTAAGTAGGGATGCTTTGGGATCAGTATGCGTTGATTCTTGACCATCAATGTCAAGCTGCTGACGAGCTAAACGGCCTTGTGATCCCGATCCTTTGGCATTGTTTTGTTGAGAGACCCCGTGATGTGGCCTCGCCAGCATGTTTCGAGCGCCGTTCCGTCGATAGGCATTTGGGGTAATACCACGGGAGCGATCCGATTCCGTGTCAGGGACCCTCCTGACCCCAAAGAGTGTTGACACGGGAGTTGGGCTTTGGTACCGGCGCGAGAGTCGGGCTTTGGTGCTGACACGGGAGTCGGGCTTTGGTGCCGACGCGGGAGTCGGGCTTTTGTGCTGACGAGTCGGGCTTTTGTGCCGACGTGGTAGTCGGGCTTTTGTGCCGACGCGGTAGTCGGGCTTTTATGACATGATCGTGGGACAAAGAGGTAATGCGAAATGATGCGTGAGAAGTGCATTTTCATTTAAATAATTTGAAGGAGTGGAGTATCCAAACCTAAACCATTCAGTTGAGCATGTCACTGGTAGTACTAGCGAAAGTTGTCAGAATTTCAAGTTCGTGGGAGCGGCCTTCCATTGAGTTCCTCGAGTCGGTAAACTCCTCAGGGAAGGGCCTCTGTAACCCGGTAGGGCCCCTCCCAGTTAGGTGATAACTTCCCTCCCTCCGTTGGCCTCGAAATCTTAGCTCTCCGGAGGACCAGGTCCCGGGACGGAACGTCCGGGGTCTAACACGGGCGTTGTAATACTTTGGCGCCCTTTGTCGATAAGCGGCCATCTTGATCCGTGCTTGGTCGCGCGTCTCCTCGATGAGATCCAAATTGGCCCTCAGTTGGGCCGAGTTGTCTTCTTCATTGTAGGATTCTACTCGAGGACTGGGGACCCCGATTTCCACATGAATGACGGCCTCAAATCTGAAGACCAAACTGAACGGGGTTTCGTCGGTGGGATTTCTCGGGGGCGTATGATAGGCCCACAGGACATGGGGAAGCTCCTCCACCCATCTTCCTTTAAAGTCATCAAGCTGTGTCCGAAGCCCTTGTAGAATTGTACGATTAATTGCTTCAGCCGCTCCGTTGGTCTGTGGGTGTCCGACAGAGGTGAATCTCTGAGTGATTCCTAATTCGTTACAAAATTCCCTGAAGGGGGAATTATCAAACTGTCGTTCGTTATATGTGATGAGAGTGCTGGGAAGTCCAAAACGGCAGATTATGGACTTCCAAAAGAAAGCTCTCACTCTAGCTTCGGTTATTTTGGCTAGAGCTTCGGCCTCCACCCATTTGGTGAAGTGGTCGATAGCAACTAGCAAAAATCTTCGTTGACCGAGGCTGGAGGAAATGGTCCCAAAATATCCATCCCCCATTGGGCGAAGGGCCATAGAGCAGAGATGGGATTCAAGTGAGAGGTGGGCTGCCACTGGATGTTGGCGTGACGTTGGCAGCTGTCGCATTTTTGCACCAATTCGGCCGCGTCTTCCTGCATGGTCAGCCAATAATAGCCTTGACAGAGGGCCTTATATGCCAAGGCTCTGCCCCCCAGATGATTCCCGCATGCGCCTTCATGAATTTCACGGAGGATGTAATCGGCCTCAGCGGGACCGACACACTTGAGGAGGGGATACGAGAAGGACCTCCGATACAGGCGTCCATCCATTATTAGGAACTTGGAGGCTCGCCACTTGAGGAGTTTGGCCTCGGAAGGGTCCTCAGGAAGGACATCATCAGTGAGATATTGAACATAGGCGTCCATCCAAGAAGGCTTTTGTTCAAGGGGCAGGGCCTCCTCCACCGCCTCGATGCTTGGGACTAGCAAATGCTCTACGTAAGTCCTCCCCAAAGTTTCATCGGCCGAGGTGGCCAGGCGGGACAACGCGTCGGCCCGAGCATTCTCTTCCCAGGGAACATAGCTGACACTGAAATGGGCGAAGGGGAGGGACTCCGACTGGACCTTGTTCAAGTATCGGGACGTGATAGGATCCCGAGCTTCATACTCTCCCATGATTTGCCCCGAGACGAGTTGGGAGTCGGTATCTGCTCTGAGACGCTCCACTTTAAGTTCACTAGCGAGCCTCATCCCTGCCAACAAGGCTTCGTACTCGGCCTGATTGTTCGTGGCGGGAAAAAGGAAACGAAGGGCATACTCAATCGTTACACTGTCGGGACTGGCGAGAATGATCCCGGCACCGCTCCCTTGAGAGTTTGATGCCCCGTCCATATGAAGGATCCAATCCTTCCTTGCATCCGCGGTCAGCACTTCTGGGGGTTTCGTCGGAGCTTCCCTGGTTTGCTCATCGGTCCAGGTGCACTCAACCAGGAAATCCGCTAAGACTTGGGATTTCATGCTCGACCTTGGTTCGAAGGTTAGGTCGAATTCTCTCAACTTGAGCGCCCATTTTGCGAGCCGACCAAGGTATCATGGCGGGATAAGATTGTCCTCAGGGGCTGATCCGTCAGCACTATGATTGAGTGGGCTTGGAAATAAGGCCTGAGACGTTGAGCCGACACTATTAGAGCAAAAATAATTTTTTCGATTTTGGTGTACCTGGTCTCCGCATCATGGAGCACTTTGCTGGTGTAATATACCAGCTTCTGTAATCCTTCAGTGTCTATCCAAACGAGGACCGAACTGGCATCCTCCTGAGAAGCGGCCAGGTACAAAAAGAGGTTTTCTCCCTCCATCGGTTTCGACAGTAGCGGCGGAGTCGATAGGAAATTCTTTAGATCTTCAAAGGCCTTTTGGCAATCATCCGTCCATTCAAAGGTGTTGACTTTTCGCAAGGCTTTGAAGAAGGGGAGACTCCGCTCAGCCGATCTAGATAGGAAGCGGCTCAAAGCAGCTAGTCTTCCGGTCAGGCGCTGGATTTCCTTTTTATTCACCGGCGGCCTCATATCTAGAATAGCTTGGATCTTGTCCGGGTTCGCCTCTATTCCTCGCTGTGTCACCATGAATACTAGGAATTTTCCTACGGCGACTCCGAAAACATATTTCCGGGGATTCAGCCTCATCTGAAACCGATGGAGGTTGCCGAAGGTCTCCATTAGATCAGATAGGTGGTCACCGGCTTGGATGCTTTTGGTCAGCATGTCGTCTACATATACTTCCATGTTGCGCCCGATTTGACCCTCGAAGACCTTATTCATCAATCTTTGGTATGTAGCCCCGACATTTTTCAACCCAAAGGGCATGACTTTATAGCAGTAGATCCCCTTTTCGGTCACAAAGGAGGTGGCTTCTTCATCTGAAGGCTCCATTCTGATATGGTTGTATCCCGAGAATGCATCCATGAAGTTGAGAGTCTCGTGACCGGATGTGGCATCCACTAACTGATCGATCCTGGGGAGCGGGAAGCTGTCCTTGGGGCACGCTTTGTTGAGATCAGTGAAGTCGACACACATCCTTTAGCTTCCATTGGCTTTTTGTACCATCACTACGTTGGCCAGCCAATCGGGATAATAGACCTCCCAAATGTGGCCGGCGGCGATCAGTTTACGGACCTCCTCGTCAACGGCTTTCTGGCGCTCGGGGGCGAAGCTTCTCTTCTTTTGCCGGACCGCCCTGCAATTAGATTTGATGTTGAGTTTATGAGTAATTACCTCGGATGGTATACCTGGCATGTCGATCGGTGCTCATGCAAAAATATCGGCGTTGGCTCGGAGGAAATCGAGGAGCCGATTCCTTTCCTCCTCAGGGAGAGAGGCCCCGATCTGGATGGTTCTCATTGGGTCCTCTCCTAAGGGAAAAGTCAACAGATGTCCTGTCGGTTCCCCCTCTTCTCGGCCTCTCTCGGGTCTGTCAATTCAGAAGTCGGCGAGGGAAGTGCGGGCTGAAGGCTAGGGGTCGTGTGGTAGTAGAGGGACACCGGCTCCTTTCGCCCCGCATTTTCCCGATCCCGTGACGAGTGGGGAACCTAACCAGCAACCTCTTTGTCAAGATAATGGCGTCCAGCAGATTTAAACCTAGCCGGCCGAGAATAGCGTTATATGCGAGAGGAACTCTCACCACCAGGAACTTTATGAAGATCGTGCTTTGGTGAGGTGAAGTTCCAACCGTGACGGGGAGAGCAATTTCTCCCTCAACTCTCACCGCATCTCCGGTGAAGCCAACGAGGGGCGTCGTCACTGGCCGAAGAGAATCCAAAAGCAAGTTCATACAAACAAATGCGTCATACGTCAAATATCGGCCGAGCTTCCACTATCAACTAATATTCGCTTTACATGATGTTTAGCAATTGTCATGGATACAATGACACTTTCATCATTCGGGTTATCTACCCCCTCTAAATCTCTTTTAGAGAAAGGAATTACAATGTTATCTCGCTCACCCCCCCGATGTCTTTTTGAGGTGCCCCCCGCTCCCTAGGAAATCATCGCCACAGTCTTCCCAGTCGGGGTGTTGTCAACATTGGCTTGCTGGGTAGGTGGTGCCGAAGGGCCTGGCGCCGCTGGATTTCCTCTCCGGACGAACTAACCGAGGTGCCCTTGCTGGATGAGCTCCTCTATGGCCTTCTTCAGTTGTCGGCAGTCTTCTGTGTCGTGGCCGTGATCTCGATGGAAACGACAATACAGGTTCTTGTTGCGAGGAACTCCAGGCTTCAGGGGCACAGGGCGCTTGAGATAGGGCTCACCCTCGATTTCCATAAGAATGTTGGAAATCGGGGCTAACAGAGGGGTGTAATGCTTACCTACAGGGGCAAAAGTCCGTGGTCGACTGTTCGTCCGGCGAGGTGGTTCGGGCTTCTTGGTGTGAGGCCCTCCAGACTCTGATCGAACTTGCTTTTTGCTGGGGCCTTCTTCAGTTTCCCGCCGAGAGGAGTCGGCCTCATCAGTGCGGATGTATTTTTGAGCTTGACTCAGCAACTCATCGTACGAGCTCAGGGGCTTCTTGTCTAACGAATACGGGAAGCGGGAAGGGCGGAGCCCACGCTTCAAGGCCAAGGTGGCCACCGAATCGTCGAGATGGTAAACCTCCATCGCCGCCTCCTTGAAGCGGACGACGAAGTCCCGAAGAGTCTCCCCACTCTTTGTCGGATGGAGAGGCTGTCTGCCACCCGAGGGATCCGTTGGCTTGTGACGAAATGAGCAAGAAAAGCTTTCTCCAGCTGTCTGAACGAACTGATACTATGAGGAGGTAGACGAGAATACCAAGCCCTCGCAGCTGCTTTTCGTAGGGTGGCTGGGAAAGCAATGCATAGAAGAGCATCCGATGCTCCCTGGACCTGCATGTGCACCTTATAGCTTTCCAAGTGATCTAGGGGATCGGTAGTGCCATCATAAGGATCCAACTGTGGAAGGCGAAATCGGGAAGGGACGGGTTCTTCCATGATCCGCCTTATCAGTGGGGGGTGACTGTCATATTTTGCCTTCGACTGATCGGTCAGTCATTGGTCGAGCTCCTCTAAATGCCGGTAGCGCTCCTCCCGTCGCCTTTCTGTGCGGAGGTGGATCCTCTTGCCTGTGGACTCCTCTCCTGACGAGGTAGATAGGGAACGGGAGGACGGGCGGTGTCGATGGGCCATACCCTTCCCCGGGACCTTGCCCCAGGATCGCCGGGGAGAGGGACTGTCAGGAGATCTCCCTCTGGTGGGAACGTCCCGACGGCAGTGAGCCTTCCGTCGGGATTGTCCTCCACGGGTGGATTGTTGGCTGGGCTGCGCCGCAACTTCTTCTAAGGAGTGGGGTGGCGGCAGAGGTTGAGCGGCCACCGACTGTTGTTGAAGTTCCCGAATCACCGCCGCAAGGGACCGCACCTCCTGAGCGAGGGCGGTGACCCTATCACCTTGGCATGGTGGTGAGGGATGAATTGGCGGGAGGGCCTCTGGCTGCTCGGCCCTCGCTGGCTGCCCCTCAGCCAGGCTGGTGGAAGCCTCTTGAGCACGGGTCACCACCATCTCTTCTTTGGGTAAGGAGGGAGTGAGAGCTTGGTCACGTTCTCCCCTACACGCCTTGCTACTCATGCTCTTCCCCCCCTTCCTGGCGCGCCAATCTGTTGCTGCCAAATCACTTTTGAGGAGCGTCAGGTGACAAAAATGCTTTGTTGGCCTTCAGAGGAATGATAGGGACCGCCTCCTTCAGCCGGAAACCTGCAAGAAAAGTCCTGGACTGGTGGTTTCGGCGGGGACCCTCCGACGCTCAAGTCAGCGATCTGGAAAACAGGAATGAATAACGTTGTGATGATTGGATAGAACTTGAGCCCCCTACCTTAAGGGTTGGAGGCCTTTTATACCTGTTCGAGAATCCCTCTTACCATCCGTCCGTCGTGGTCAAGCCTCCTTCAGACGGTTATTAATTTCTGGTCTTCAACGTGCCACAAAGTACGGGTCTTGGGACTGATCGTGGGGCCACGCCCGTTGTTAGCGGCGCCAGGAGGGAGCACATCCATCGCGCGCGTAGCCGGGCGTGCTCATGGTGATGTGGTCCGCCATTCTCAATGGAAGTGGACCACGTAGCTTGAACGTGGATAATTACCGCCGGGGGCCGACGCCGAGACCGATGCCGGGGCTGACACCGAAGCCGATGCCGACACCGTAACCAAGGCTTAGACTGGCTGTGGCCGACACGAAAGCCGAGGTGGGCCATAGTCGACGAGGAGGTCTGGATGGGCCGTGATCGATGCGGAAGCCGAGGTGGGCCGCGGCCGTCACGGAGGTCGGGATGGGCCGTGGCCGACGTCGAGACTGTGACCAAGGCCTAGACTGGCTACGGCCGGCGCGGAGGTCGGGGTGGGCCGTGGCCGACGCCGACACCTTGACCAAGGCCTAGACTGGCCGCGGCCGATGAGGAGGTCGAGGTGGGTCGTGGCCGACACGGAGGTCGAGATGGCCCGTGGCCAACACAGAGGTCGAGATGAGCCACGGCCGACGCCGACACCTTGACCAAGGCCTAGACTGGCCGCGGCCGACGAGAAGGTCGAGGTGGGCCATGGCCGACACGGAGGTCGAGATGGGCCATGGCCGACGCCGACACCGTGACCAATGCCTAGACTGGCTATGGCCGACGAGGAGGTCAGGGTGAAGGCCGAGATGGGCTGTGGCCGATGCCAACACCATGACCAAGGCCTAGACTGGCTGTGGTCGACGAGAAGGTCGGGATGGGCCGTGGTCGACACGGAGGTCGAGATGGGCCGCAGCCGACATGGAAGTCGGGGTAAGCCGTGTTAAACCCAATCGCCAAGAAATTGGCTCATGTGTTCTTTGATCCGATCGACCATATCACATGATATATAATTTATCTTTTTGTATATATATATATATAATAAAAAGATATTCCTTTCTTTCTTTCTTTTGATACAAGTCGATAAATGGCATGGAATAAAGTATGTTTATTTATGCCCATTGTTGTAGGTTTCATTAAAATTTATTGTTTAAATCCTAGCATTAATACTTCAATTTGCATTACTATAGAAAAATAAAATAGTTTTTTTATGGCTTATTCGGTGAGTATAAATAAATAAAAATAAAAATAATTGTTTACTTAAACTCGACTCTCATACAATATTATAAAAATTAAAAGACATCTATTTATGAAATTTAGAATATGCCTTTATTTTTCAACGCATATTTTTTTTATAAATTAAAATTATAAATATGATAATCTTTGTTGAAACTTTAGGTTACGACTATCGGAAACATGTGTCCTTTTTTTTTTAAGACATTCTTATCCTGGTATTATAAAAAAATAAAAATCAAATAAGTAATTATTTGAACTTCATATTCATATTTATAGAATTTATCTTACTTATCCATTTGCAAAGATTGTACCGCTCAATATAATGCCCCAATTTCGCTTCTTAATTATAGTGATCTTTCTTCAAATCCTATGACGTATGAGCCATGGTAGCCCCTCCAATGCTGCACATGGGTGAAATCCAAGCTTAGAAAGTTACACGCTCATTTAAAAAAAAAATTAGAAAACCAAAATATTAAGAATCCAAAAGCCAATGACGATTGCGTTACATGACTTCCATTGGTTTCCCGTAAGGTTCCATGTTAACAGCAAATATATATATATTGCGAACTCATTTGTTTTATGTATTTTTATTTTGCTACATTTATTTTAACAACTCCATGTATCATATACGAGAAGGGAGGATGGATGAATCTTCTTGGCATCCATCTCATTCTAAGAATTTTATTAGCCTATGAGTCTTTTGTTGTATTAGCACTCTATTTTCCAAACGATAAACCTTCAGTACTCCGTCAGACCGGATCAACGGCCGGATCTCAATCACTGGTACTTCAAGACCGACTCCGGACCGTTGGGTCTTGCATGCGGGCACTATTATGTTATAGCCCGGCCTAGTCAGACGCGCGGCCTAACCCGCGCAAGACCGGGCATGCCAAGCACGCGCCCAGATGCGCGAACACGCGTCCAGGCTAGCGCGCAGCCATCCTAGCAGCGGGCATGGACATATTTGCCCACCAGCCTAGCGTCATATTTCTTAGGAGATCTCTTGAGGCGGTGCTTTGGGCAGTGCATTTGGAGCGATCTTGGCCCTCCATCAAGCCATCCAATGGCCAAGAAGGAGGCATGCTTAGAGAGGATTTTAAGGCGGCGATTTCATGTGGATTTCCACATGACTTCAACACGGTATGACAGTGATCTTTTTACCTATAAAAGAAAGGTAGAGGGTTTTCATCAGGGGCATCCAAAAAGGTCTTCAGCCTTCCTTCTTTGATCGAGCACCTAGTGTGCAGCCTTTATCATCCACCTTGAGTAAGTGAGGTTGGTAGATGGCTTGACCAGCAAAGATCAAGGCCGTGCGGAGGTTTAGGCCAAACGGGCTTGGACACGGACAAGACTAGGTTGGTACGCACATGAGGTGCGCGGGTGCAAAGCGCCAATGTCAATTTCGTGTTTTCGAGTGAGGTTGGGGCGGGCACATTGTGAGCTCTTTCTAAGGGATATAGAGGAGTGTGCGTGGCCTACGGGCAACCTCATTGTATCCAAAGTTGCTTAGTGAAAAGTTCTTTGGTTGGAAAGGCTTTGCATCCGGTATATCGTTTTGTTTGTAGGACTTGACTTGGGGTTTTATTTTATTGTTGTGGGGTCTAGACTGGTTAGGAGAGGGACCTTCTAACGCCATCACCGGTAGACGCAAGGACTTAGTGGCCATAGGGAGCGCTTGCATATGCTGATTGAAATCTCAGTGACAATTGGTATCAGGGCCCGGTTTAAGCAAGCTCCAAGCATAAGATATGGTGATGACTACTGATCATGTGATCCATTTGGAGGGGATTGTGGGAGATCATGGAGATGGATCAACCATGAATTTGGTAGCTATATGCACATAGTTGACCTGAAGTTGACCGAGTTGCGGACTTCACACAATCAGTTGATGGATGCGCACGAGGGGCTGATTCGTGACCTCGAGCATCGACATCTGCAACAGCAACGATTAGATCTGGCCATGGAGGAAAGATTGGAGCTTCGGATCCATGCTTTGGAGGAGGAGTTGATTCGACAAAAGCAAGAGGCACAGAGTCCAGTTAACATGGGCGGTGCTCCAGCAAAGGAAGCGAAGGTCCGGGAGCTTAAGGCCTTTGGTAGAGTTAGGAGCGCGATGGAGGTTGATAATTTCATATGGGATATAGAAATCTATTTCCGTGCGGCGAAGATCCCAACGACCGATCAAGTGGATTAGGCCTCAACGTATTTGGAGGGTAACGCCAAGCTCTAGTGGAGAACTAGGACAACTAAGGATGATCGTGCAAGGCATCCCAGGATTGAGGCATGAGAGATCTTCAAGAGGGAGCTGAAGGGTTAGTTCCTACCAAGCAACACGGGTTGGCTTGCTCGAGAGAACCTGCAGAAGCTGCAGCAAACAGGGAGCTCCATGAGTATATGGTTTAGTTCAGCATGTTACTTTTGGAAGTGTCCAACATGTTGGAGGAAGATAAGCTCTTTAACTTCCTCGCAGGCCTACAGGGGTGGGCACAGGCCGAGTTTCACAGGAAGGAGGTGGGATATTTCTTCAGCCTTCATAGCAGTAGAGGCGCTGATGGACTTTTGCAGCAGTATAACTTCGGGTAGCGGTGGCTAGGGCAAGGATAAGCATAAGAGTGCGTCACCACTGCGGGGTCGAGCAGGCAAGAAAGAGGGTGTGCCAGCACATGCTAAAACCGAAGGCACGAGCAAATTTCAACATATGCTTCGTATGTGAAGGACCGCATTTGACATGGAAGTGTTCAAAAAAAGTGACGATAGTAGCAGCCGTCACCCACCAAGAAGATAAGGCATCTGAGAGTTCGGAGGAAGGGCCAATAGTGAGGTTGTCCCCACTAATAGCAATCGAAAATTTGACCGTGATGGAGCAGAGCTAAGGTTTGATGCACGTAAGGGCTCGGGTCAACGGAAGGACAGTGCAGGCCTTGGTTGACATCGATGCGAGCACAATTTTGTGAGCTAAGGAGCGGCACACAAATTGGGCCTAGGAGCGCTTTCCAAGCCTTGTCAGGTGAAGCTCGTAAACTCCAAGGAGGTGGAGTCTTTTGGCCAATATAGGCCACATTGAAGGTGGGCTCATGGCGAGGGCGCTGCAGCATGAAGGTTCTACCAATCTACAATCTCGACATGGTGTTGGGCATGGATTTTTTCATCAACACTAAGGTTGAGATTATGCCTTATCGTGGAGGCATACTGATCAAGAGATGTAGACGTTCTTGTTTTGTGCCAGTGGAGGGGCGAGGTAAGACGGCGAAGGGCTGGAGCAAAGCGTCCCACCACCAGACTTGAGGTTGTGCAGCAACCTCGCGCCTAGACGGCGGCGCACGCAGGCACTGGGACAATGCATGTGCAGCAGAATTAGGCATGATAGCCTGCAGTAGGAGGCAGCAGGTGGGATGGCTCAGCGAGAGGGCTATCTAACCGGGAAGGCATCAGTGGGTGCATGCAGCAAGCGGCCGCGTTGGGACCCAAGAGATTTTGGTTAGGAGGGCCAAGGTGTGAGGCGATGAAGTGCGCCAGGAGGGCGTACGACATGGCAGTATCGAGCCTCGGCATGGCTCGACGAGGGTGTCGAGACTTCAGCAAAGGGAGGATTGTTATAGCCCGGTCCAGGCGGGCACGTGGCCCATCCTAGCGCGCGGGCGTGCGGCCCAGACCGGGCATGCAAGGCATGCGCCTAGGCGTGCGGACACGCATTTAGGCTGGCGCACGGTCAGCCTGGCAGCGGGCATGGATAGATTTGCCCACCAGCCTAGCGTCGTATTTCCTTGGGAGATCTTTTGAGGCAGTGCTTTGAGCGGTGCATTTGGAGCGATGTTGGCCCTTCATCAAGCCATCCAATGGCCAAGAAGGAGGCACACTTGGAGAGGACTTTGAGGCGGCGATATCACGTGGATTTCCACACAACTTCAACACGGTATGGCAATGATCTTTCTACCCATAAAAGAAAGACAGAAGGTCTTTATTAGGGGCATCCAAAAAGGTCTTCAGCCTTCCTCCTTTGATCGAGCACCTAGCTTGCAGTCTTCATCATCCACCTTGATAAGTGAGGTTGGTAGACGGCTTAACTAGCGAAGATTAAGGCGGTGCGAAGGTCTAGTTCAAGCGGGCTTGGATGCAGATGAGACTAGGTTGGTATGCATAGGAGGTATATGGATGCGGGGTGTCAAGGTTAGTTTCGTGTTTTTGAGTGAGGTTGGAGTAGGCATTTTGTGAGCTTTTTGTAAGGGATAGAAAGAAGTATGTGTAGCTTATATATTTAAAGTTGCTTAGTAAAAAAAAATTTTGGTTAGAAAGATTTCGCTTTTTGTATATTGTTATGTTTGTAAGATTTGACTTAAAATTATAGGGACTAGACTAATTAAAAGAGGGACCTTCTAACGTTAGACGCAAAGATCTAGTGCCGATTGAAAGTCGAGTGACAATTGCATCATTTGCTTTTGGTGCGAGAGACGGAGGGTTCCGCCGGCAGTCACTCTTTAGTTGTTTCTAGTCGCGCGCTTTCTCTGCCTCCCTCCCCGTATCTCCTCGCCCTTCTTCTCGTTCCGTGAAATCGAGGGTCAGAAACCGCTGCCGACCTGCGAGAATAGAGAGAGAGGCGGTGCCCTTTTTCGCGGAGTCGGAGTACTTGGCAATCGCTGACGGTACAGTCGATTCTTTGAGCTCTAGCTCTCCTTCTTTCGTCGATCCATGGTCCATTCTTGCTTTCCTCATCATCTAGTAAACATCTATTTTGTTATGAAGTTCTTTTTGGATCGGATCGGATCGGATCGGCGTCTGTTTTGGTTCTGATTCGTGGCCTCTGATTGCATCTCTGGAGCTAGTTATATTGTTCCCGTTATTGTTTTACTATTGCTGGGTTCTAGGCTAGGGTTTTAGTTTTTAGTCCTTTTCGTGAAGGAAAGTTGGGATCGTGGAATGAGTTGCGTGGAATCGAGAGATCGACAGGTATTCGATGGCGTTCGTGCTTGATGTCGTGGCGTCGTGACAGACAGTGCGGGTATGGATGCGTGCTTTTGATTTCATGGGATTTACAATGGGAATTCCGTTGGGGAGACGATGTTGATGGTGGTTCACCGTGCTCCGTTTGGAAATATATTGTATTTTGAGACAACACCTTTTTTTTTTTTCGTTGCTCGCGGTTAATTCTAGTAATAGTAGTACCGTGTTGCAGGACTTGCACAAGGAAGAGAAAGACATCAATTAGATGTGTTTTGCTGTAAAAAAATGTCGTGGGTTTTAGGTAATAGTTTTCCTTGAGGTACATAGAGAAAGGCCAAAGTGTATGGATTGTTGTTTATAGTGAAATATGGTTTTTAGGGTTAAAAATGGCTATGATTACACAAGAATATGTGAGTCATTGCTTATAGTCGAATATGTTTCTATTCTTGCTGCAATTTTCTATCGTAGCTATCTATTAGCTGGGCTTACAAGTATGATATTTGGCTACTATTTTTGATGTTATCGTTTTTAAATACTACACTCGGTTGTCACAAAATTCTTTTATCTCTCATATATTATTTTGTAGCTGTTTTTCTTATTAGAGTCATTGGTAGTTCCTAAATTAGAAATGGAAATGGTGATTATTTTCAGTATTTAGGATGGATTATTTATGAGGATGTAAAAATTGAGAAGGATGTTATCTAAAGGTTTAAAATAGGTTATATAAAATAGAGAAGTATAATTGGAATATTATATGATTGTGAAATATTTACCTAGTTGGAGTAAAATTTTATAGAACAGCTATAAAAATGCTCAATGGTACGAAATATTGGATAGTTAGAAAACTATATATATATATATATATATATATATATATATATATATATAAGATGAATGCAGTGAATGTTGAAATGAATATGTGATAATATAAAAAAAAGCTAAACTACAGAATTAACCCCTGTACTTAGGGGGTTATGTCACTTTGGTCCTTGAACTTTAAAAAGTTATAAAAATAAACATGAACTTTCTATTTTTTATCACTTTGATCCCTACCGTTAAATAGAAGAGATGCCATTTATTTTTATCCTATGTGATAGCATACATAGTAGCACACGTGGTATTCAAATGACAAAAATAAATTTAAAATTCATAATTAATCCGTTAACTCATTATTTAATAATTTAAAAAATATTTAAAAAATAAAAATAATCTTTTCTCGCCCTGATTTGCCTTAATTCGTGAGTGCTCACGTACCCACTGCGTTTTCTCCTAGGGAAAATCAAGGCGAGGGAGATTATTATTTTATATATTTTTTTAAATTATTAAATAATGGGTTAACGGGTTAGTTATGGATTTTAAATTTATTTTTGCCACTTGAATGTCACGTATGCCGCTACGAATGCTGTCACATAGGATAAAAATAAACGATGCCTTCTTTATTTAACGGTAGGGATCGAAGCGATATAAAACAGAAAGTTCAGGATTATTTTTATAATTTTTTAAAGTTCAAGGACCAAAGTGACATAACCCCCTAAGTTCAAGGACCAAATTGACATAACCCCCTAACTACAGGGGTTAATTCTGTAGTTTAGCCTACAAAAATAGAATAAGAAATGAAATTATTCATAAAAAGATGAAAATGGGGATGCACTAGCATGTGGTGAATGTTTGAGATTTTGGACATTTATAGTGTAGACTTAAGGATGCGCTAGCATGGAGTTATTTAATATAATATAAGAAAAAGAAAGTAAAGATAGATCAAAATGACATAAAAAAGAAGAAATAAAAAAAAGACTTGATATCTTTATATGCTATACAAAGTTTATCTCTAAATTGAGTGAAATGGAGAAAAAAGATTCATATAGCTGACTTTAACTAGTTTGAAATTCAGGCTTTATTTTGAAATGGAGAAAAAAGATTCATATAGCTGATTTTAACTAGTTTGGAATTCAGGCTTTATTGTTGTTGTTGTAGAGTCCTCGATGGTTTTTAAGGGAGATTTTCTAATGGCATTTTTATATAGGGGGACTTCTTTTAAGGAATGCTAATAACTCGAGGATCCAACAAGGCAAACATGGAGGTTTGTGAAAGAATTAACTTATTGATTGAGACAAAGATTTTGACATCATTCTAGCAAATGTCACATGTGTATGTCGAGGTAAGAGCAGGCGGTACAACAATAGCACAACTTCTATTGCTTCAGGTTAATGTGGCTGTTTGATGCTGAGCTCTTAGGAAAGGTAACAAAGTCCTTGTAAAGGACAAAGTGGACAAGTTAACTTTGCCCGCTTATTACCTATTAATAGCATTGGTAGCACATGTATTAATACTTGAGCACTAGAGTAATGAGACATGGCTAGCTTAGATATAGAGTGCTAGTATTGTTTGAAGCTTTCAAGTCTAGACACCAGGCATTTTGTTGATATTTTTGGTGTTATCATTGCCATGATATTGCCAAGAATAAGGCAAGTGGTAGTAGGAGAACCAGGGCTGACAAACATGCAAGTTGTTCTTCAGTTGGCTCAAGTTTTGCTAGCTCAGTTAAGATATGAGCTGCACTAGGGCTAGTCTTATCTTGCTCGAGCCTGGCTAAAATTAAGTTGAAATACTAATATACAAATAATACATTATACTATCTTAATTATTATTATACATATATTATTATTATTATTTATTAAAATTAATGTAGATTTTGTAAGATGTTACGGCTACAAGATAAAAATATAATTTGGGTTATTATTTTGAACTATATAAATAAATATTTTAATGATTTCAAACTCACTGGATCTCTTAAAGAAGACATTCATGAACAAATCGAGCTCAACTTGAAATTAAATGGGCTAACTTGAGCTTGGCTTTATTATTAAACAAGCTGAGCTAGAGTTAGGCTTGGTTTGGCTCATGTTTGGGTTGTTTCCACTCCTAAGGGGATTTGTACAATTACCCCTTGGAAAGAGTGAAGTTGGCAGACTGACCTTTAAAATGTTGATTTATAATTTGCAATGGTAGCCAGTTGGCATGGCTATACTTGAGCATCCACTATGTTAGTAAGTTGTGGCAAGCTTTAGTTATCATTCAAGTATTTGTTCATCCAAAGGTTTTCTAATGTTGGTAATTTTGCAAATTTTTACGTCACCATTAGTATACTACTATAATGCTTGTTACTGCACTGCTATGTCATATGCATGACAAGCCTTTTTGCTATTACAAACTTTGGAGGATTGGTATCCTTGACAATGCTGATCCATGTTCTGAAAGCACCTTTGAGTAATATGTATCCTTGACCTATCACATAATCTAATCTCATGGTTTACATTAATGTGTCAATTGGTGTACCTGATAATGCCGCTCCATGTTCAAAAAGCACATAACTCGAGGAAGATGTATTCTTGACTTATCACATAACCTAATATTGTGATTTACATTGATGTGTCATTGATTAGGACAACACCAAATCCTTGTTGTAGTCAACAGGTCAGCGTCGTCCATGTGTTCCTATGTGCACCCTTGGAACTTTAAGTTGCTATCCATGTGCCGTTACCTGCTCTCTTATAATTTTAAGTTCTCTCTGTTCCTTAGTGGTTGTCAGACAGATGCATATGATTGAATTATACTCCAAGGCTTTCATGCAGTTAAATACTTAACCTCCGGTGTAGCCATGCACATGCCAATTTTAGGGCTGGTTCTAAGCAGCTCAGTGGTTTTAGCAGGCATATGCTAGAAAATCATTGTTGTAGTTTCTAAATATGATTTTGTGTAGTTAATAATATTTTTATTTATTCTAACATTCTTGTGAAGAAATAACATGCATGTTCAACAAAAAAAGAAATAACATACATAACAGAATCTACAAGATATGTTTGTTAAAGATCAATAGCTAAGATCTTGATCAATAGTGGACATGATTTGCACTTAAATACTAATTATTTTAGGATACAAATGATGTTATATTTTGAGAGAATTGTATAGGTTGAAGCATGGCTAGGATCAGGTGGGTATTGGATTTTCAACCTGAGTGACAATTAAATGATTCAAAGTTCCAGATGAAATTAAAAATATAGTCCCACATTATATTTAAAGTGGGTAGCTGATATTTTTTTATATTTTTAATGTATTTCAACTTTTAATGCAATGGAAAATCAAAGGCTAAAATCCCTAATACATGACAAAGCATAGATTCATCAATTGATTATCCTCCTTTCTTGTACTAGATAGATGGAGTTGTCCAAATAGTAGCAGCGATACAACAACATGAGTATAAGTTGAAAATAAAAGAAATAAAATAAACTTATGACATTTGCAACCAAATAATTTAATGGCATTGAACTTGACAAAAATAAACTAATGAAATGTATTTGTAACTAGCTTTTGAGTTCAGATTTCATCCAAGCGTAGCATCACCAGGCTGTAAGAGGCATCATAGAGTAAATGAAGTGGATTGGGCAATACATTAGGTGTTGAAAAGATGATAGCCTTCACAAATGAATAAAAAGAAACAAAATTTGTGAATGTAGACATGAAGTTCATGTATTCACTGAAGCCATCCTTGTTCAAAATAACTTCTTTACAATGGCCAAAAGAAAGGGTATTTTGAATAAATGATATATAGTTCCAAAAAAGGATTTATGAATCTTTATGGAATACTTAAAATTGCAAACATCTCATCTTTAAATATATTATAAATATTTCTTGTTTGACCAAGAGAAAGTTGAGTTCTAGAAAGATCACATGCTCTTATATGTTCATCCTGGCCAGATATATGTAATGATGTAAAAACTTTATTTGGTGCAGAGAGAAGAAGAAGGAAAGGGAGAGAGGAGAAAAGATGGGAAAGGGAATTGATCTATGGGATGATTCTGCCCTCATCAATGCCTTCGATCATGCCATGGTCACCTACAATGTCTGTTCTTGCTTTGCCATCTCTTCTCTCCTACTTTTCCTCTTTGTTTGATTAATTTCTTTGTTTTTATTTTTATGTTTCAATTTTGGAGCAGCAGATGCTAATCCCCTTTTACTTCTCTGTCCAAAAAAAAAAAAAAGGGGGAAGTTATGAGATAAAGGATCACTGTGCTCATCCTAAAAAAGAAAATAGAGACCGTAGAAATAAGAGGAAGAAGATTTAAGACATGACTACAAAAAGGGAGGCTTAAGGTTTGGGTTAGAGCCTATTATTATAAGTATGGTCATCTCTAGGCTTTGGAGTTCTCCGAGGGATTCTTTTATCCACACGGAAGAGATATTTTCACTGCTCACCAGTATGCAAGGGCTTTTGGATTGTGTAATTGTAGTTCGTGTTGATGGGAAATTGGCATTTGTTTTATTTGATGTCATCTTTCCTTATATTTGATTTCTTTTGTTGTTAGTCCATGTCACATAAACAATAGTCCAGTGATGGCAAAGTAACTTCTTTGAAGTGAGCTTGTGTGTTGATTTGATAAGTATGATTACAAAATGTTCTTAAGCTATGGTCACATCTCCTTTTGTGTGAGCTACGGGGAAGAGATATTTAATCAAGACTAAACTTTCTCTCATTTAAGAAAGGCCTTTTCCTCCGGAGCATGCTTAGGACCACCAAAATGTTTTTTATATGCAGTGAAAATATGGTTTGATCGAAGGGATCCATGTCACTGTTCATCCATCTAACTGGAACGTGACTATAATGCTTAAAAAATGATCATCAAATGGGAGTTCCTTAATCTTAATCATGATGAACCTAATCACAAAATGCTTACACTGTTTTATAAACTTGAACTGCTGAAAAGAAAATTTTCATATGTCAAGTTCTGAAAAATGAGAAATTCTTCTAATCTAATGAATTAATAGGTATGCATCTAATTGGCATTGGACCCATGCGAGCACGTTTCCTCTTGTTATTCTTCACATATACATTTTTTAATGCATTTTTCAACAATATTGACATTTTGATGATGTTTGGTTGAATAAATAGTAATATGAATTGTATTATGCCTTACTTTTGCCTAACTTTATCTTTTAAGAATTTCTTTGTGCGCATTCTTTCATTTAAAATTTTTGTCATTTCTTATATTTGTCATCCTTCTTTCACACATCTAATTTCATGAAAAAAATGCTCTTTTCTTTTTTTCAACAAGATTGTGGATATTCAGCATTCCTTACTTGAATTAAATAGTAAAACATAAATCAAATATGTGCTGGATCTGTGTATCTTGCCTTAGTTTGGCCTAATTTTCAACTTTCATTGATCACTGCTGTATGTCAGGCAATGCATGGTAAAGAGTATCAAGGCAATATCCGGAAGGAAGAAAAACAAACAAGTGAAAGTAATAAGGATGAACCTGTTTATGCTGAACAGACAACAGAGTAAGCAAATAATGATTTCTCGTGCGGATGCATTATACAGTGACAGTTATTGAAATATTTCATCATATTCATGAGTGCGTGTTTAGCTCCGTCTCTTTTATAAACTGTGAATGCAACATGTCAGCATGTGGTTGTGGTCTCAATGAGAGACTTTGATTCAAGATTTTAAGTCCTGGCGGAATGGGGGTGTCTCAGCCACCTGTCCCATCCCTGTGAAAAAATAGGATCAGGAAATGTTGGGACCGAGAAAAAGAAAAGAACCAAAAATGAAGGGAGAAAAAAAGAAAGATGAGAAGTAAATAAGGAAGCGAAGAAAGAAAGAAGAAAATAAAAGAAAGAAAGGAATGGAGAATAAAAAGAAAGAAGGAAAGAAGGAAAAAGGAAAAGAAAGAAGAATAGATAAAGAAAAAAGGAAGGAAGAAGAAAAAGAAAGAAAAGAAGGTATAAATGTAGAAATGGTGACTCTCTCATCCTGCCTCAAATAATATTCCTTCTATGCTTCTTATACTGTAGAAGTCTCGAAAATTTCTTTTGGACTTCACTGCTGAATGTGTCGGATCTCTCAATTGTTCAGAAGAATATTAGCCCCCAGATGAAGAAGCTATTATAAATAGTTAGTGTGCATGCACCTATAATGGCATTGATGTTTGACTGGACTAGTGTCATTTAACCTTTCTGGATGGCTTGCTGCATGGTCTCAGTTAATGGATCAGTAAATGCATTGTCGAACTTGTCCATACAAATTAGAATATCTCTGCAGAGATTTTATTTATTCAACACATATTGGTTATGGTGTTCATATTTTTATTATATTGTTTTTCTTTTCCCTTGCTTGGTTGAAAGTTTTAATTACCCATCTGAAGAGATAACTTCTGATTCAACGACTAGTAGCCTATTTTCTATTAAAGAAGTGAAAAATGTCTGGCGATGTGTCAGCTGAATCATGGTTTAAAAGAGAGAGTTATTGTAAAACAAGACTGGACTTGAGGTTCAATAAAGCCAGAGAACCTTTGGCTTATTGCATGGTCTGTAAATAGGAAGATGACTAATCATAACAACCTTTTCCTTGGGTTGTTATTAGAAGCAAGCAAGCAGATCCATCTCTCTTTAAAGTCAGAGAGATGCCACCTATCCTGTATCTAATCTAGCCTGATTTTGTTAGAGAAAACTTGTCAGCTGAATAAGGACTAATGACACCATACGGTTTACTGTCTAAATCTAGACCCAGGTTCACTAAACCTTGACTTTATTGGAATTTTGAACTTATCGTTACTACCTGAGTTTCAATAGTTCACATATAATTTAAGTTTGAACTGATACGACTCCAACTAATTCGGTCTGCTGGTTAAATAATACATGCTTGCTAGTGTACAGGTCCAAACCACATGATTATGGGCTTTCTGGTTGGTTGGTGGAGCATCCAACTTATTTCGTCTGACTATGAAAGTGGAAGGAAACCCTAAGACATGAAGAAATTCTCCTTTTTAAGTGATTTTAAGCTACAGAACATTGTTGGGGCATTTTCTGTTGAAGTATCAAAAATTACATTCCGATGTTGTAAGATTTTGGGTGTCTGATCATTTTAACACTGGCTTGGTGTGCTGTTTTCCTCTGAAATTTATTTGAAAACTCAAACATATCTTCTTTGGATAATCATATACTCAACTCAACTGTTGTGTTTAAATAATCATATAAAGTTCTTTAGATAATCATATTTGTGTTTAAATCTTTTAAATACTTTTCATTCATTTCGTGTTGTGTAGTTTATATTAACTGTTCTGCCGTTACATTTTTCATCTAAAGACAGATAGAGCGAGATGGTGGCATCAACAACTTATGCAAAGGTGCAACAGAGGTTCATGCATCCTCCTACAGCAATGAAGTAACTGCTGAAGATCTTCCAGTTCAAAAGGATGATCTGAGCACAAATTTCTGGGCCACAGAATCTTACCCATATTCATCAGGCATCCCCTGTACCAATGGAAAGACTGATGATTATTCTGAACAGCAAAGCACCGCGTATGATGAACTACTAAGACAATATTATGAACTTGAGGAGCAGCAGCAGAAGATTGTGGAGCAACTTCAGTATGCAAATTATTCGAATTGCCAAACAACAATTCCATCTTCCATATCTCAGGTGCATGATGTTCCCGCATATAATGGATCTAGTGCCTATGAATATGGTCGACAGCATCCATGCTCCCTGTGCTCATGCCATTATGTAGCTGTTCCAATATCTGCTTGTGCCATTAGTGGTTTGTCATCTGGAGGCTATGGTTGTTGTCCACCTTGGATTGCAAGATGTTCTGTATCTCAGGCAAATCTATTTCCTGGTGACATATCCTTTCTCCCTGGCCCTATATCTTCTTGTTTCTGAAAAATTTCAGTTGCTTGCAAACACTGGTTCTCATTAGCTGCTCATGCCTCAGGTGCTCAGTGTCCTGCTCAAAGTGGAATTTGTTCTGGTGGGACATCATGCACAATAGATCCCATAAAACAATCTATTCATGAAGATGACAAGGTTGTAAAAGCAGGGATGATGGCTGTTGAAAGAGCTATAAATTCTATGAAGACAGAAATATCTGCAACTTCAAATATCTGTGAAGGTAGGCGGACATGTTGTTGGACTAAATATAATTTTTCTGGATAATGAATTTTGTTTGATGATGATATGTTGTTAGTTAAGGTGTATCTAGCCCCGCTTCTCTCTCTCTCTCACACACAACTCATCTTGGCTCAATATTATTTGGATGGGACATGGCAATAACAGGCAAAATGCCTCCGGATATATAGGATACATTATAGTTTTCTGTTTAATATTGCCTTTTCTACAGGGAAACCTTTCTTTGGTTATTTATTTTACTAATTTTGTTTAAGCTTGTGCTATTGAGCAGCAAAGAATGCTTCCTTTGACTTTTCCACTTTTTGCTGCTTCCTTTGACTTTCCTACTTTTTCATGGTCTAAATTTGAATGTTTCTGACATCCTTAGACATTGTATCCAGAAGATCTTTAATATAATAGGCAAAGCATTCCTGAATGAACATATGTTCAGTTATTTTTGTTCCTAACTGAGAACTAGATTATGGCACAGAGTGAATTTTCATGTTGCATTGACATTTTGTTTTAATTATAATGAATTTGTTTTATTCTGGTAACCTATCTAGTTTGATTATGAACATGCAAATAAACAAATTATGCAAACATTAGCAGTGTTGAATACTATACACCCAATTGGTATGTTGTTTTAATGGAGCAGTGCAATTAATTAATTGCTATTCAGATGGTAACTGCATGTCGTTGTACCACATCACCTGTTCTGTTGAATTCTGGTACAAAAGCTATTCTGAAAGCCTTCAAAAAGGGATAATGGACTTTTTAAGATGTTGGATTTGTTGAAAATGGCAGATCAGGTTTGTTTCTTTGTTACCATACTGGGCTATCAGACTTTTGTGGGCTTTGTTTTTGGGCTTGTCAGGGCATGGGGTTCAAAGAACAATCTACCCTGTTTCCTGGAGTTGTGTATTGGCTATTACAAGCATCAGGCACGTGTCGTACATGTGAGAGTCCTGGGACTCAGTTGTATAATCCGTGTGCCAAGCTAGGAAGATTTTAACTAGAGGTGGGCACTGGACCGTGCCGCCCATGGCACGGCACGGCCCAGGCCCTGATGGGCCGTGCCAGGCACGGCCTGGCACTACTACAGTACCGGACCGTGCCGTGTCCGGCTGTCACCGGGTTGTTCTTTTCTATTTCGCAACCACGATGATGGTGTTAAGGATTTCTTCCTAACCAGTCTATACCCGTTTTTCACAAAGCACAGACAATCAACACATCACAAAGACGAGGTTTACAGGAGAAAACCTTCCCAAGGACAAAGCCCCAACCAAAGTATAATATATATAACTCTGGATTACAAGATATAGCCCGATTCGGCTAGCACTCCTCACGTCCCTAACAAGAGCTCTCAAGTGCCCCAAACCCTGACTTTCTCTTGCACCTCTTGTACAAAGATCTTGCTCGTCTCGTCGCGTGACGCTCGGGTCTTGCACCCTCCTAGCGTGCACGACTCTGCACCTTGCAGATGCGTTGGCTTGCCAGATGACTCACGCTTGAGCCACCTTGTCATGAGGCACGACTACACACCCGCCTGGTGTGCACGGCTTGCGCACCCTCCTGGCGCGCACGGCTCCGCACCGAGAGCCCTTCTGGTGCGGAGCGGAGGCAGAGGAGACAACAATGGACACTGCAAGAATCCACAATGGAAACCAGCCCATTGGATTGTTCTCGCTCACCCTCCCTCTCAATATTCCTCCGCAGCGACCATTAGAATGTCACCCCGGGGTTTCTTGGGAAACGAGTCACCTTGCGCACCTTCAGCACGACCATCCTTGGCTAACAAGTCCGCCCGCGCGCCCTCGCTTAGGCCTAAGCGCTCCCACCTGGACCTGCATGCTGCAGTGCTATCCAGCCTACCTGTCTGCACGCGCCGCGCGTGCCAGGCAGCCGGCCTGCGCGCACCATGTCACCGCTCCTACCTGTCTGCACGCGCCACGCGTGCTAGGCAGCCGACCTGCGCGCCCCGCGTGCACCATGTCACCGCTGGGTCGGTGACATACCTCCCGCCGCTTGAGAACTCGATGCCCTCATCGAGCGGTGCCGGAGGTAGTCCATTATGATGTCCTCAAATTGCCAAAGTGTTGGGCCACGCTCCCAAGTGGCATCTGACTCATCTTCACCCTCCCAATGGATTAGGAAGTCTGTGCGTCGGTTTAGCTTGCTCTTGCCTACCACGCGATGATCCAGCACTCGATGGATTTTCTTAGAGAATTCCATCCTGATCAAAGGAGGAGCTCTCTTTGACTGCTTCCGCCCTGGGTCCTCATCTTCATAGTAAGGCTTGAGGAAACTTACATGAAAAGTTGGGTGAATCTTCAGTCTCTCTGGAAGAGCCAACCGATATGCCACTGCCAATCCGTTCGGTCACCACAAATGGTCCATCATACCACTGGATCAGCGCCTTGTGATATCGCCGATTCGTCAACTTCTTCCATTCTGAGGAGTCAGCTTCAACAACACTTTGTCTCCCACTTGGAACTCACGAGGACGCCTATTCCTGTCGGCGTATTTCTTCATCCGGCGTCGCGCCTTCTCAAGGCTCTCTTGCGCTGCCTCGAGGAGCTCCGTTTTGTCCCGTGCCCACCTATATGCAGCGGGACATTCCCCTTGGTCATTCCTTTGTGCTACCTCCAGCGGATTCATGGGCTGGAATTCCATGCACAATTCGGCTGGACTATGGCCGGTTGAGGAAGACCGATGCAGATTGTATGAATATTGTCGAGAAGGTCTACCCAATTTCTTTGGCTCGCTGTGACAAAGTGCCTTAGAAATTCCTCCAGTAAGGCATTGACCCTCTCTGTCTGACCATCGTCTGAGGATGATTTGCCGTGGAAAATTTCAACTCCGACCCCATTAGCTGAAATACGATCGTCCAGAACTTCCCTGTGAACCGAGCATCCCGATCATAATGATATCACCCGGGAGCCTGAACACCTTAATTATGTTCCGGAAGAATAAACTAGCTGCTGTTTCTGCTGGACATGGGTGGGGCGCTGGTATGAAGACTGCATACTTTGAGAAACGATCCACTACCATAAATACTGTTCTCATTCCTTCCACCTCAGGAAACCCCGTAATAAAATCCATGGAAACCGATGCCCAAGGTTTCTCTGGAACGGGTAAAGGTTGCAGTAATCCGGTCTGTTTTCTCCTTTCAGTTTTGTCCAACTGACACACCATACAAGTCCGGACATGGAACTCCACATCTTCACGTATCTTGGGCCAATAGTATGATGGCTCAGGAGGGCTGTCATCGTTCCTCTCCTGGGTGGCCAGCCCAATTTGAGTCATGGATCTCGCGGATGATCTCCCGCCGTAGTCCTCCGCCTGCCGGAATGTATAATCTTCGCCCAAGTGCATAAATAAGTCCCTCTTCACACCAGAATCTCTTGGACTCACCCGCCTCAATCTCTTGGCGCAACTTCACATATGCCGAATCTGTGTCTGTCTGCGCCCGAATGCGTTGAACCAAATCACCTTGCAAAATAGTCAAGGCCGTCGCATAGGCCTGCACATCCCTGCGACTGAGTGCATCCGCCACCTGATTGAGTCTTCCCGGACGATGTTGCCAAGTGAAATCAAACTCCGCAAGGTACTCTTGCCATCGCGCTTGCTTTGGAGTCAACTTGCGCTGAGTGGTAAAGTACGTGTTGGCCACATTATCTGTCACCACAGTGAATTTTGTCCCAAGAAGATAATGCCTCCAATGTTCCAAACAATGAATAACTGCAGTCATCTCCTTCTCATGCGCTGAATATCGCACCTCTGCGTGTTTCAGCTTTCTACTCTCATATGCCACTGGGTGTCCTTTCTGCATTAGAACACCACCAATTGCCCAATTTGAAGCATCCGTCACCACTTCGAATGCTTTGCTGAAGTCAGGGAGTGCCAGAACTGGTTTAGCTGCCATAGCTTGCTTCAGATCTTCAAACGACTTTTGACACTTAGTCGTCCACTCCCATGTGCTCTCCTTCTTCAGCATATCAGTAAGGGTTCTTGCGCGCCGCGAATAACCCGCAATAAAGCGACGGTAGTAATTCGCTAATCCCAGAAATGCACGCAGATTAGTAATCCCTCCAGGAACCGACCACTCCACTATAGCCTTCACCTTGTCCTGGTCCATTCTAATCCGTCCTTGCTGATATAATGCCCCAAAAATTTTATCTCCTTTGTTGCGAATGTGCACTTCTCCTTCTTGACGAATAGCTGATTCTTTCTGAGTGTCTCCAAAACTTGTTGCAGATGAGACACATGCTCCTCTATGGTGTTGCTATAGATCACAATATCATCTAGATAAACTACCACGAAGTGATCCAGAAAAGGATACAGCACATCATTCATCAAATTGCAAAAGGTTGCTGGCGCATTTGTTAAGCCAAACGACATCACCCTGAACTCGAATGAACCATATCGCGTCACACATATGGTCTTTGGCTCATCCCCTTCAGCAATTCGGACTTGCCAATATCCCGATCGCAAGTCCAACTTGGAGAAGACCGCAGCGCTGGCTAACCTATCGAACAAGTCACTGGCATTTGGGATCGAATACTTGTTCTTGACAGTCACTTTGTTTAGCGCTCGGTAATCCACACACATTCTCAAACTTCCATCTGTCTTCTTTTGGAAAAGGACTGGTGCACCATATGGGGCTTTGGATGGCTGAATCAGTCCTGCATCCAGAAGTTCGTCAAGCTGTTTCCTTAGCTCCGCAAGCTTAGCAGGGGCCATTCGATATGGAACCCGTGCAGGAGGTCTAGCCCCTGGCTCAAGTTCTATACGATGGTCTATGACTCGTCGAGGAGGTAAAGCCTTTGGTAACTGCTCTGGCATAACATCCTTAAACTCTTGCAGCAACTCCTTGACCTGATTCGGAGCAATGCTTGCATCCTCTTGCTGAACTTCAACCATGGCCGCTAAGTAAGTGGGTTACCCACGCCGCAGCCCTTTGTTCATCTGCTTAGCTCGAGAATGCCCGAAGCGCGAAGCTATCAATGCACTCATCGCTAAGGAGTTTGGCAATGGAGGGAGCCAAGGAGAAGCTGGTCCTTCCCAAATGACACCTCTTCAACTACTTAATTCTATATCTATGGAGAAGGTCTCATCGAACACCAGAAGCTTGATGTATGTGCAAGCGCGGGTGAATAGTAAGGATGTGCGCACAATGCTGAATACTGGAGCAACCAATAATTTCATTGCAAAGCCAGAAGCAGAGCGATTGGGACTTCAGATTATGACCAGCAGCAGCAAGTTGAAGGCTGTTAATTCAGGCATATCTCTGGTGCATGGTATGGCCGAAGCTAATGTGGAGCTTGGGGCATGGTCGGGAAAATGTTCTTTGATGGTTGTTGATCTGGATGATTTTAATTTCATTTTGGGGATGGACTTCTTCATTCTTGCAAAGGCCACTTTGATTCCTCATCTGAGAGGGATCATGATTGGAGACGAGGCGTCTCCATGTTTCGTGCAAGCTGTTCAAGTTTCACAATCGGTGGAGAAGGGGAAGGCAGAGATGGCGTGGGCAACCCACTTACTTAGCGGCCATGGTTGAAGTTCAGCAAGAGGATGCAAGCATTGCTCCGAATCAGGTCAAGGAGTTGCTGCAAGAGTTTAAGGATGTTATGCCAGAGCAGTTACCAAAGGCTTTACCTCCTCGACGAGTCATAGACCATCGTATAGAACTTGAGCCAGGGGCTAGACCTCCTGCACGGGTTCCATATCGAATGGCCCCTGCTGAGCTTGCGGAGCTAAGGAAACAGCTTGACGAACTTCTGGATGCAGGACTGATTCAGCCATCCAAAGCCCCATATGGTGCACCAGTCCTTTTCCAAAAGAAGACAGATGGAAGTTTGAGAATGTGTGTGGATTACCGAGCGCTAAACAAAGTGACTATCAAGAACAAGTATCCGATCCCAAATGCCAGTGACTTGTTCGATAGGTTAGCCAGCGCTGCGGTCTTCTCCAAGTTGGACTTGCGATCGGGATATTGGCAAGTCCGAATTGCTGAAGGGGATGAGCCAAAGACCACATGTGTGACGCGATATGGTTCATTCGAGTTCAGGGTGATGCCGTTTGGCTTAACAAACGCACCAGCAACCTTTTGCAATTTGATGAATGATGTGCTGTATCCTTTTCTGGATCACTTCGTGGTAGTTTATCTAGATGATATTGTGATCTATAGCAACACCATGGAGGAGCATGTGTCTCATCTGCAACAAGTTTTGGAGACACTCAGAAAGAATCAGCTATTCGTCAAGAAGGAGAAGTGTACATTCGCAACAAAGGAGATAAAATTTTTGGGGCATTATATCATCAAGGGACAGATTAGGATGGACCAGGACAAGGTGAAGGCTATAGTGGAGTGGCCGGTTCCTAGAGGGATTACTAATTTGCGTGCATTTCTGGGATTAGCGAATTACTACCGTCGCTTTATTGCGGGTTATTCGCGGCGCGCAAGAACCCTTACTGATATGCTGAAGAAGGAGAGCACATGGGAGTGGACGACTGAGTGTCAAAAGTCGTTTGAAGATCTGAAGCAAGCTATGGCAGCTAAACCAGTCATGGCACTCCCTGACTTCAGCAAAGCATTCGAAGTGGTGACGGATGCTTCAAATTGGGCAATTGGTGGTGTTCTAATGCAGGAAGGACACCCAGTGACATATGAGAGCAGAAAGCTGAAAGACGCAGAGGTGCGATATTCAGTGCATGAGAAGGAGATGACTGCAGTTATTCATTGTTTGGAACATTGGAGGCATTATCTTCTTGGGACAAAATTCACTGTGGTGCAGATAATGTGGCCAACACGTACTGTACCACTCAGCGCAAGTTGACTCCAAAGCAAGCGAGATGGCAAGAGTACCTTGCGGAGTTTGATTTCACTTGGCAACATCGTCCGGAAGACTCAATCAGGTGGCAGATGCACTCAGTCGCAGGGATGTGCAGGCCTATGCGACGGCCTTGACTATTTTGCAAGGTGATTTGGTTCAACGCATTCGGGCGGGCGCAGACAGACAGACTCGGCATATGTGAAGTTGCGCCAAGAGATTGAGGCGGGTGAGTCCAAGAGATTCTGGTGTGAAGAGGGACTTATTTATGCAATTGGGCGAAGATTATACATTTTGGCAGGCGGAGGGCTACGGCGGGAGATCATCCGCGAGATCCATGACTCAAATTGGGCTAGCCACCCAGGAGAGGAACGGATGATAGCCCTCCTGAGCCGATCATACTATTGGCCCAAGATGCGTGAAGATGTGGAGTTCCATGTCCGGACTTGTATGGTGTGTCAGTTGGACAAAACTGAAAGGAGAAAACAGGCCGGATTACTGCAACCTTTACCCGTTCCAGAGAAACCTTGGGCATCGGTTTCCATGGATTTTATTACGGGGTTTCCTGAGGTGGAAGGAATGAGAACGGTACTTATGGTAGTGGATCGTTTTTCAAAGTATGCAGTCTTCATACCAGCGCCCCACCCATGTCCAGTAGAAACAGCAACCAGTTTATTCTTCCGGAACATAATTAAGGTGTTCGGGCTCCCGGGTGATATCATTAGTGATCGGGATGCTCGGTTCACAGGGAAGTTCTGGACGACTGTATTTCAGCTGATGGGGTCGGAGTTGAAATTTTTCACGGCAAATCATTCTCAGACGGATGGTCAGACAGAGAGGGTCAATGCCTTACTGGAGGAATTTCTAAGGCACTTTGTCACAGCGAGCCAAAGAAATTGGGTATACCTTCTCGACACTGCTCAATATTCGTACAACCTGCATCGGTCTTCCTCAACCGGCCATAGTCCAGCCGAATTGTGCATGGGATTCCAGCCCATGAATCCACTGGAGGTAGCACAAAGGAATGACCAAGGGGAATGTCCCGCTGCATATAGGTGGGCACGGGATAAAACAGAGCTCCTCGAGGCAGCGCAAGATAGCCTTGAGAAGGCGCGGCGCCGGATGAAGAAATATGCCGACAGGAATAGGCGTCCGCGTGAGTTCCAAGTGGGAGACAAAGTGTTGTTGAAGCTGACTCCTCAGATATGGAAGAAGTTGACGAATCGGCGATATCACAAGGCGCTGATCCAGCGGTATGATGGACCATTTGTGGTGACCGAACGGATTGGCAGTGTGGCATATCGGTTGGCTCTTCCAGAGAGACTGAAGATTCACCCAACTTTTCATGTAAGTTTCCTCAAGCCGTACTATGAAGATGAGGACCCAGGGCGGAAGCAGTCAAAGAGAGCTCCTCCTTTGATCAGGATGGAATTTTCTAAGAAAATCCATCGGGTGCTGGATCATCGCGTGGTAGGCGAGAGCAAGCTAAACCGGCGCACAGACTTCCTGATCCATTGGGAGGGTGAAGATGAGTCAGATGCCACTTGGGAGCGTGGCCCAACACTTTGGCAATTTGAGGACATCATAATGGACTACCTCTGGCACCGCTCGACGAGGGCGTCGAGTTCTCAGGCGGCGAGAGTTATGTCACCGACCCAGCGGTGACATGGTGCGCACGGGGCGCGCAGGCCGGCTGCCTGGCACGCGCGGCGCGTGCAGATAGGTAGGAGCGGTGGCATGGTGCGCGCGGGGCGCGCAGGCCGGCTGCCTGGCACGCGCGGCGCGTGTAGATAGGTAGGCTGGATAGCACTGCAGCATGCAGGTCCAGGCGGGAGCGCTTAGGCCCAAGCGAGGGCGTGCAGGCGGACTTGTTAGCCAAGGATGGCCGTGCTGAAGGTGCGCAAGGTGACTTGTTTCCCAAGAAACCCTGGGGTGACATTCTAATGGTCGCTGCGGAGGAATATTGAGGGGGAGGGTGAGCGAGAACAATCCAGTGGGCTGGTTTCCATTGTGGATTCTTGCAGTGTCCATTGTTGTCTCCTCTGCCTCCCGCTCCGCACCAGGAGGGCTCTCGGTGCGGAGCCGTGCGCGCTAGGAGGGTGCGCAAGCCGTGCACACCAGGCGGGTGTGTAGTCATGCCTCACGACAAGGTGGCTCAAGCGTGAGTCATCTGGCAAGCCAACGCATCTGCAAGGTGCGGAGTCGTGCGCGCTAGGAGGGTGTAAGACTCGAGCGTCACGCGATGAGACGAGCAAGATCTTTGTACAAGAGGTGCAAGGGAAAGTCAGGGTTTGGAGCACTTGAGAGCTCTTGTTAGGGACGTGAGGAGTGCTAGCCGAATCGGGCTATATCTTGTAATCCAGAGTTATATATATTATACTTTGGTTGGGGGCTTTGTCCTTGGGAAGGTTTTCCCCTGTAAACCTCGCCTTTGTGATGTGTTGATTGTCTGTGCTTTGTAAAAAATGGGTATAGGCTGGTTAGGGAGAAATCCTTAACGCCATCATCGTGCTTTGTGACCGTGGCTGATTTGGTGGCGCAGTGCGCGGAGTTAGAGGAGCGTTTGGCGGCAATGCAGACGTCACACTCCAACCTACTCCAAGCGCATGAAGAGCTGATAAGCGACCTCTGCCTCCCCTTCTCCACCGATTGTGAAACTTGAATAGCTTGCACGAAACATGGAGATGCCTCGTCTGCCGGCCCAAGTGGGCATGCTCGGCACGGCCCAGGTGGGCCGTGCCAGGCACGACCTAGGGGGCCTGGGCCGTGCCAAGCATGGCCCACCTGGGGCCTGGCCCATGCACAGCTCAAATAAAAAAAAATTATAAAAAATATAATTTTTTTTATAAATTAAAAAATTATTAGGAATAAAGAAATTTTATTAATATAAAGCCACCATAATGGTGGGGGTTTGGCACAGACCCCTACCAGTTTATTAATTTAAAATTAAAATGGTATAGAAGGGAGGAGGGCTAGGCCTGACCTCTAGAACATAATACAATAAGTAAGAAGAAAAAAATAGAAAGATCGCAACCGTCGGATCATCGCCAATCAGATGGATCGCAACCGTCGGATCGATCATCGTCGATCGGGATCATGGCTTGGATCGATCGCAACTGTCGGATCATCTTCGATGGGATAGATCGCAACCATTGGATTGATCATCCCCGATCGGGATCATGGCTTGAATCGATCGCAACCGTCGGTTCGTCTCCGATCGGAGCGATCGCAATGGTTCGATTGATCATCACCAATCGGGATTATGGCTTGGATTGATCGCAACCGTCGGATCGATCATCGCCGATCGGGATCATGGCTTGGATCGATCGAAACGTCTGATCGTTTCCGATCGGATTGATCACAAATGGTCCGATCGATCATCACCGATCGGGATCATAGCTTGGATCGATCGCAATCGTCGGATCGTCTCCAATTGGATAGATCGCAACCGTTCGATCGATAATAGCAAATCAGGATCATGGCATGGATCGATCGCAACCGTCGGATCGTCTATGATCAGATCGATCATTGCCGATCGAGATCATGGCTTGGATCGATCGCAACCGTCGGATCGTCGCCGATCGAATGGATCGCAATCGTCGGATCGATCATCGCCGATCAGGATCATAGCATGGATCGATCGCAACCGTCGGATCGATCAACCCTGATTGGGATCATGGCTTGGATCGATCGCAGACGTCGGATCATCTCCGATCAGATGGATCGCAACAATTTGATCGATCATTGTCGATCGGGATCATGGCTTGGATCGGTCGTAACCATCGGATCGTCTCTGATCGGATGGATTGCAACTATTGGATTGATCATCACTGATCGGGATCCTGGCTTGGATCGATCGCAACCGTCGGATCGTCTTCGATCGGATTGATCGCAATCGTCGGATTGATCATTGCCGACCGGATCATGGCTTGGATCGATCCAGACATCGAATCATCTCGATCGGATGGATCACAACCGTCGGATTGATCATCGCCGATCGGGATCATGGCTTGGATCGATTGCAGATGTCGGATCATCTCCGATCAGATGGATCGCAACCGTCGGATTGATCATCGTCGATCATGATCATGGCTTGGATCGATCGCAGACATTGAATCGTCTCCGATCGGATTGATCGCAACAGTCTGATCGATCATTGTCGATCGGGATCATGACTTGTATCGATTGCAACCATCGGATCATCTTCGATCGGATGGATCGCAACTGTTGGATTGATCATCGCCGATCGGGATCATGGCTTGGATCGATCGCAACCGTCGGATCGTCTCCGATTGGATGGATTGCAACCATCGGATCGATCATCCCCGATCGGGATCATGGCTTGGATCGATCGCAACCGTCGGATCGTCTCCGATCGGATTGATCGCAACGATTCAATCGATCATCGTCGATCGGGATCATGGCTTGGATCGATCGCAATCGTCGGATCATCGCCGATCGGATGGATCGCAACTGTCGGATCGATCATCCCCGGTCGGGATCATGGCTTGGATCGATTGCAACCGTCGGATCGTCTTCGATCGAATTGATCGCAACGGTCCGATCGATCATCGCCGATTGGGATCATGACTTGGATCGATCGCAACCATCGGATCATCGTCGATCGGATGGATCGCAACCGTCGGATCGATCATCGCCGATCAGGATTATGGCATGGATCGATCGCAACCGTCGGATCATCTCCGATCAGATCGATCGCAATCGTCGGATCCATCATCGCCGATCAGGATCATGGCTTGGATCAGCTGGCTGGTGCTAGGTGCACAGTGTGCTCCTAGCACTAGCCGTGCCATAGCACGGCCCTTGTGGGCCGTGCCATGGCACGGCCTACAAAATGGCCCAGCAGGGCCGTTCTGGCACGGCCCACAAAACGGTCCAGAAGGGCCGTTTTGGCACGGCCCAGCAACGGCCCTGCTGGGCCGTGCCAGGCATGGCCCGCCAGGCACGGCTCGTGGCCCATTTCTTGATGGGTCACGGGTCGTGCCGAATTTGAATTTTTTTTAGTGCCTGGCACGGCCCATTAACAAATGGGCCGTGCCAGGCACGGCACGGTAATTTTTTTGGCACGATGGGCCTGGGCTGTGCCTGGCACAGCATGGCCCAGTGCCCATGCCTAATTTCAACAAATAAGCCACCAAGAATCTGGATATTGATGGAATTTATAAAAAAAAACCTTGAACTGAGCTTGCTCCATTTGAAGACTTAACAGCTAGGTTAGCAGAGTTGCACATGCCCGAGGAGGGCAAAAAAAAAAAAAAAAAAAAAAAGAGAGAGAGAGTCGAACTCTGAGGTGTAGTTGGACCCCCTGAGTTCCCATGATGGTAGTAGAGATGTTTCCCACTCAATTTGGATTGCTATGACAATTTCAATTAAGTTAGCTAGGAGTTATATCAGAAGAGATATTTAGATTGTTTTCATTATGAGCTGTAATCATTCATAAACTTTTTTGGGCATCTTTAGTCTATGATTTGTTCTGGTAGGATTATTATATTAGAGGGGAGTACTTGATTGTTTTATGTCCTTGGAGTTGACTTTTGATCTCCATAGTCCATTATGTGACTGAAATATCATGTCAATAGAATGCATCCTCTGGATAGGGCCATAGCCAGCACCAAAAAAGCTGATGTTGACATCTTGATCAGTTGGAGCTATGAAAGATTTTGTGATTGCATGCCTTTCTTTTGTTACTATAATTTCAGTTGAAAGAGAAGGATAACAATAACAACATACCATTAACAAAAAAAAAAAAAATCATGATTATCTTTTTTGAATTGCAAGCATGGAATGAAAATGTATTCTATCCTGTAGCATATTGCTTCCTACCTTCTAACTTTAACTCTAGAGAGACTTATGAACTTACTCCATGTGTGAAGCTCTTGTTTGATAGAAAGCACAAGATTTTCGAATGTGTCAGCACTTTTGACAATGGTCATGCTCGTGTTCTTCACTTTGTATTGGTGGTTGTTAGAGCGCTGCATTATTGGATGTGGTTTACATCATTGTCAAATGTTTCATATCTTAAAATATGATGCAAGAATTTCTTAAATGCCTTTGTTGGTCAACCTTATTGTGGTCATTATTTATTTGTTTATTTATTTCATGCATGTCATGTTTTGTATAACTTACAAAATTTCCATGAATGCAAAATGCTTTACTTTTTTGTGAACATAGGGAAGGAAAGGGGAAAGGATATATCAGAGAGCTCAGGTATAGAAGAGCACAAAGGCTTAGAAGGCGTTAGCCCAGGGACTGATCTTGCAGTTGTTCTGAGCGCATGGTATTCTGCAGGATTCCATACTGGCAGGCAAGCATGTACAATTTTCAAAACAGATGTTACACATTTTTTGTGGAATTCAATTGTGGAAATGCTTCTTGTGCCATGTAGCCTACGTCTTATCAAATTGGAAGCAGTTTACCTTGCATCTCGGTGTGATGTATCCTAATGTGTGGTAAACTGGTTCCATCTTTAACATCAAGCTAAATCCTGTCAAATGTACAAATAAGTTAAAGGTCTAGTTTTTTATTTCATTTTTGCCCCTTAGCATGTAGTGATGTTGAATTTGATTATTCAGCTTACTGCACTTGTCATCAAGGAGCATGCTACAATTATTTCATAAGTAAAATTCAACTTTAGACTTATGGCTATGCTCACGGCTAGTAGTAGTACTTCTCTAAGTTATCTATTGCCTTAAATTTGCTTAATTGCTTTTTGCTGTGAAAAATAATAAAATCTCACATTTCACTTGTTTAGCAGGTACCTGTCGGAAAGGTCCAGGAGAAATGCTCGCCAGTAACACTTTTAATGCTGATCATAGCATCATGGTTGGGTCGACCCTGCAATTGTGTCTAACTTGAAAAGAATATTGGCACGGGTTCTTGTCAGTGATGTTTGCTTTTAAGATATTGTACCTTGACTTAAGATCCCAGAGAAGTCCTGCATGTATTTCTTTTGTTGCTGAGACTTTTGTCACCACTAGGTCAAAACGGGATTATTGAATTACCCTATGGTTTGTAACCTAGACAACCTTTTGAAGTGCAAGGCTGTTCTTTTAGTTGATAATTAGAGAAATTCAGTGCTTGCAGGGTTCAGCATCCCAGATCGGGTCAAAGTAGCATTTTGATTTGTTGTCCAGAAGTTTATGCAAGAATTGCCAATTTTCAGTTATTTTATAATTATGTGACCGATGTGTCATATGACAGCTGTATTGTTCATGTTCTTTGCTTGTCATGATTAAGCTGAATTAAAATTTTGAAAAGAATTGGATAATTAAAATTTAGAAAATAGAATGGAAACGCGAGAAAAGGTGAAAATATGTTTTGACTGCTTAAATTTTCATAATTTTTCATGAACATCATTTAGAATTTTGGTAAAATTAATTGCCATTGTCAAATTATTGTTTTATAGTAACGTGATTCAATCGTTAGCCAACATGGTGTAGATTATCACCTCGTTTTCAGAATACCTTCCCCACCCCTTTAGATTGATTAGGATCTTGGGACGCAAAATCGCCCCCCGGGGCCCCTTTAGCTCTCAAATACCCTCCAACAACGCTGGCCCTAGTCGCTCGCCACTCTCCGCCGTGGAGAGTCCGCGAGCAAATCTGCCCCGTTGCCGTCGTCCACTTCAAAGCTACCCCTGTTCTCGTTGCCCCTCTTGTAGCGATCCTCATGTTTGACGCCAAGAAAGGACCGCATCAAATCCAAATGGAATCAATGGTAGTAATTAAAGTCAGAAAAGTATTAAGCTAAACCACAAAAACCACCTCTGGCATCAGTTGCCATGCTTCAAGCCTTCTCTGGTGGGACCCATCGCTGATGGCTATTGATATTTTAAAGGCTCTCTTGTTCTAGTTTGGTTGATGCTTTCGCACCAACTAATCACTGCTTCTGGTGAAGATGGAAAGCTCCGATTTTTTCAAAGGAAACCTATTAATTGTCCAATAGCCGATGCAGAGACTATTAAAGCCCTTAAACACAGATATAAAATAAAGCAGGTCATCTAAAATAAGAGTAAGATCAAGCTAGAAGATATCAGAACCCAGTAAAGAACAAACAGTTCAGTTATCTGACCTATTCCATGACAATTTCTTGATAGTAGCTTCTGGGTCCCTCCATGAAACAAGATGTCCTGCAACACTAAATTCCTCAACCGACCACCAAACAAGGTCATTAAAAAAGAACACCACAGGGAAGAAGAGAGGAATATTAGACAAGAATGCTATCGCATTGCATTAGAGAGGCATCCCGTGAATGCATCAGTGGTTGTTTTTCCAATCCATTCACCCAGCCTGATCAACCAAAGAATTGCACCACTAGGAGTACTGGGTCCTCATGCTTAAATTTTATGAATACCACTGCATCTCTTTTCCCAAACATCCATTTCACAAACCATGGATCCCTACCTTCCCTGTCAGATGCCTTCTCCAATTTCAATAGGTTGTATCCAAAGCATGCTGAAAGTGAACAAGCTGACCGCATCAGGAACAGAGAGTACTACCACCTCTCCAATCTCACCTGCCTTGACTACACTGGGATCGGTCTCTTCTCTCATGCGCAATTCCACTCATCAGTTGATCTCTTCTCTCCTTCAATTCCACCTTCATCATCTCTTTCAGAGCCCACTTTCTTCAGCATAATTCACAAGTCAGCAAGCTTGAAATCTCTAGTGCGATATGGATATCAAGAGACGGCTCTGGAGTCAGCAATCCGGAGAAGAATATGATGGGAAAGAATTCGTGTATGAGCAAATACTAGCAGACCGTAATACGCAGCGGAATAATAAATAAAAATGCGCAAACCACACAATCACATAAACACCAAGATTTACATGAAAAATCCCTTCAAGATAAAGGAAAAAAAAACCACGGGCAAGCCAGAGAAGAAGATCCACTATAAAATAATAAATATCCAAGTCTCAAAGTCCCTTGCCAGAACTTGAGAAACAATCACAAGAGAATAATAGGGATATAAGGATTACGTCACCGAAAAATACGGTCTCCTGCGTTACCTCCTTATTTTCTTCCATTCTCTCTTCTTCTTCTTCTCTTGTTTTTCTTCTGCAGCACCTTCACGTGATTCCTGGGATGAAAGTCCTCCCACATAGTCAAGCACCAAGCAGCAGCCCTTCCTTCTCTTCCCCTAGCAATCCATGCTCCTAGAAAAAAGAAATACCTGCTACCTGCTTCCCCTCTTTTTCAGACGGCTGCTCCTTGAAAAAGAGAAAACCAAAAAAGGAAGGCGGCTGCTCCTTTTATAAAAGAGAGAACAAATCCTGGTAGAAAAAGGAGTAGCGCTCCTTTTTGCCCTCATGGGCTGAATAAGTGGGCCATGGGCCCAACAACCTCCCCCTTCAGCCCATAAGGGAGGCTGTCTCATGCTTCCTTAGTGTGAAATCATGCCGACCAGCTGTCGGCATATCTCTTGCCTTTCTTTTGATAAGGTCTTTGTCAACATGTCTGCCCCATTTTCATCTGTGTAAATTTTCTAAAGCTGTAACTGCTTCTCTTCAAACACATTTCGAATCCAGTGGTATCTCACATCTATATGCTTTGACTTGAAATGAAAAGTTGGGTTCTTGCACAAGTGGATGGCGCTCTGGCTGTCACAATGTACCACATAATTTTTTTGTTTCAACCCCAATTCATGTAAGAATTCTTTCATCCACAACATCTCCTTACAGACCTCGGTAGCAGCAATATATTCTGCCTCTGTGGTAGAGAGAGCTACACACCTTTGCAATCTGGATTGCCATGACACAGCTACCCCTGCAAAAGTAAGTATAAAACCTGATGTGGACTTCCTTGTATCAATATCTCTTGCCATATCTGCATCTGTGTAACCAATCAGCACAGCTGGACCACCCCCAAAGCTTAAACAAACTTTGGAGCTTCCTCTGAGATATCTGAAGATCCACTTCACTGCTGCTCAATGCTCTTTTCCTGGATTTGCAAGAAATCTGCTAACAACACCCACTGCATATGCGATGTCTGGCCTCGTACATACCATTGCGTACATCAAACTTTCGACTGCTGAAGCGTAAGAAACCTTCTTCATTTTCTCCTTCTCCTCATCACTTGAAGGACTTTGCTCTGAGCACAACCTGAAGTGACCTGCAAGAAGAGAACCAACTGGCTTTGCATTGATCATACTGAACCTATCCAATACCTTCTCAATGTACTTTTCCTGTGACAACCATATTTTCTTGATTCTTCTATCACGAAAAATCTGCATACCCAGTATTTGCTTTGCTGGTCCCATATCCTTCATTTCAAATGAATTGCTCAGCTCCTTCTTCAACATGTCAATCATAGACATATCTTTCCCAAGAATAAGCATGTCATCAACATAAAGTAGGAGTATGAAAAAATCATCACTAAACTATTTGATATACACACAATGATCTGAAGCCATTCTTTTGTATCCATTTTCAGCCATAAATGAATCAAATTTCTTGTACCACTGCCTTGGAGCTTGCTTCAGCCCATACAAGCTTTTTTTCAATTTGCAGACAAGATTTTCTTTACCTTTGACTTTGAAGCCTTCTGGTTGCTCCATATAGATTTCTCCTTCAAATCACCATGAAGAAAAGCTGTCTTCACATCTAACTACTCAAACTCCAAGTCTAGACTAGCAGCAATACCTAGAGCAACATGAATTGAAGACATTTTAACAACAGGAAAAAAAATCTTTTCAAAGTCAATACCTTTCTTTTGACCAAAGCCTTTCACAACCAATCTGGCCTTGTACTTTGGTTGAGAACAATGCTGTTGAATCTTTAACCTGAAAACTCACTTGTTCTTTAAAGCCTTCCTTCCTCTTGGTAGTTCACTAAATCATATGTGTGGTTCTTCTGTAAGGCATCCATTTCTTCCAGCATACCTACTAACCACGCATTTTCTGCTCACTTTCAACTGCCTCCTGGTAACATTCTGGTTCACTTGCATCAGTAAGCATTATATATTCATCTGTAGAATACATTTTGGAAGGTTGACGTTGTCTGATAGATCTTCTCAGCTGAGGCTCTGTAGGAGGTTGCTCCTGATCTCCTTCCTGCTCAACATGTCCTACAGGTGAGTTAATATCTGCTCCTGCACTATTTTCTTGCACATCTCCCCTATCACCCTGATTTACTGGAGGAGTAACTGGATCACAGTCTGTTAATCTCCTGCAGAAGACTTGATTGACACCTCCTTCTTGAAGTCTTGAAGGGTTTGATCTTTAAAAAATACCACATCTTTGCTTCTGAATACCTTCTGCTTTTCTGATCCCAAAGTCTATAACCAAACTCATCATGTGAGTAACCAAGCAAAGCACATTCTTTTGTCTTACCATCCAGCTTAGACCTCTCAATGTCTGGAACATGTGCAAATGCACGACAACCAAACACTCTCAAGTGCTTATAAGAGACATCTTTTCCTGACCATACACGCTCTGCAACATCACCATCTAGAGCTATACATGGTGACAAGTTTATTACATTAACCGCTGTCTTCAATGCCTCATCCCAAAATCTTTTAGGTAACTTGGACTATGAAAGCATATATCTGGTCTTTTCCATGATGGTGCGGTTCATTCTCTCTGCAATTGCATTATGCTGATGAGTACCAGGAACTGTCATCTCATGTTGAATGCCATGTGATCTGCAATAATTATCAAATAACCCTGTGTACTCACCACCATTATCTGATCTTATACATTTTAGTTTCTTTCCTGTCTCTCTTTCAACTCTGGCATGAAACTCTTTGAAGACATTAATAACCTGATCTTTGGTCTTCAAACCATAGACCCAAACTTTTCTGAAAAATCATCTATAAAAGTGACAAAATAAAGTGCACCACTGATACCTGGAACATTAACTGATCCACTAGGAGTTTTTGTCCTCAGAGGACCACAAACATCTGTATAGATACGATCCAAAATATGTATTTTTCTAGATAAAGCAGGACTAGCAAAAGAAACTCTATGTTGCTTGCCAACCAAACAATCAACACATGGGTTTAGATGTACACCTTTGAAGTCTGGTAGAACTTCTCCCTTGGAAAGAACTTGCAGCCCCTTCTCACTCATGTGTCCCAGTCGTTTATGCCACAAATCCATGCTGAAGTCGTTCTCTGTAACATTCAATTGTTCACCATAAGCTTTAGCCTGCAACCTATATAAAGTGTGACATTTCTTTCCACTGGCTACAACAAGTGAACCTTTACTGAGCTTCCATTGCCCTTTATGAAATCTGCTATCAAAGTCTTCATCATCAAGTCTTCCAACTGAGATTAAATTTAGCCTCAAGTCAGCTACATGCCTTACATCCTTGAGCACCAACTTACAGCCAAGATTGGTCTTCATGTGGATGTCACTCATGCCAATGATGTCTGCTGTGCCTTGATTTTTCATCTTGACAACACCAAAATTTTTAGTCTTATATGTAGAAAAAAACTCCCTCCATGGTGTAGCATGATAAGAAGCACCTGTGTCAATCACCCACTCATGATTCTGACACTCACATAAGAAGATACCATCAGAAGTAGACAAAATTAAATAATCATCACTATGTACAATAGCTGTGATATTCTCCTTTGACTCTATATCCTCCACTTCTTTTCCTTTTTCTTACTCTTCTTAGGCTTCTTACACTGATTCTTGTAGTGCCCTTTCTCACCACAGTTATAGCAAGTAATATCTTTTCTTGACCTTGATTTGCTTCTACCCTTGTATGAATTGTCTCTATTTCTAGACTTTGACCGTCCTCTATTCTCTGAGACAAGTGCCTGTGAATCAATCTGAGAAGTTGCTGAATTCTTCCTTCTTAACTCCTCATTCAACAAACTGCTTGTTACTTGACTCATGGTGATAACACCGTCTGGTGCAGAATTACTGAGGAAAACTACCAGTGTCTTCCAACTTTCTGGCAATGAACTGAGAAGTAACGATGCCTGCAACTCATCATCAAGAGACATTTTGATAGAGGATAACTGGTTATTAATACTCTGCATTTCATTCAAATGCTTAGCAATAGAAGCACCCTCTTTATATTTCAGATTCACTAGTTTTCTGATCAAGAAAGCCTTGTTGCCAGCTGTTTTTCTCTCATATAGACTTTCTAACTTTTTCCAAAGAGAGTTTGCAGAAGTCTCAGTGAAAACATGGTGAAAGACACCATCATCCAACCATTGCCGAATAAAACCGACTGCCTTTCGATCTAACATGATCCAAGCATCGTCTGTCACTGTAACGGGCTTTGCTTTGACCCCTTCTAAAGGTCCATATAGATCCTTGCAATATAAGAGGTCCTCCATCCTTGATTTCCATATCATCCAATTGTTTCCGTTCAGACTGATCATGCGAAAAACATTACCGGCCTCCATGCTCACACATAAAAAAAATTCAAGGCTCTGATACCAGTTGATGGGAAAGAATCCATGTACGAGCAAATACTAGCAGACCGTAATATGCAGCGGAATAATAAATAAAAATATGCAAACCACACAATTACAGAAACACCAAGATTTACGTGGAAAATTCCTTTAAGATAAAGGAAAAAAAAAAAACCACGGGCAAGCCAGAGAAGAAGATCCACTATAAATAATAAATATCCAAGTCTCAAAGTCCCTTGCCAAAATTTGAGAAACAATCACAAGAGAATAATAGGGATATAAGGATTACGTCACCAAAAAATACGGTCTCCTGCGTTACCTCCTTATTTTCTTCCCTTCTCTTCTTCTTTTTCTTCTCTTGTTTTTCTTCTGCAGCACCTTCACGTGATTCCTAGAGTGGAAGTCCTCCCACGTAGTCAAGCACCAAGCAGCAGCCCTTCCTTCTCTTCCCCTAGCAATCCACGCTCCTAAAAAAAAAAAATACCTGCTACCTGCTTCCCTTCTTTTTCAGACGGCTGCTCCTTAAAAAAGAGAAACCAAAAAAGAAAGGCGGCTACTCCCTTTATAAAAGAGAGAGAACAAATCCTGATAGAAAAAGGAGTACGCTCCCTTTTGTCCTAATGGGCTGAATAAGTAGGTCATGGGCCCAACAGAATAATGGGATCTTCAACATATCAGATGAGGAATACGGTATGACTACATTACAATATTATCAAAAAATATGTGTTCTAACTTCTTTAAGAAATCCTTTCTTCTTTGATTATGAATAATTTCAATCTCTCCCTTCCCATATATTTTAATGTCCTTTTTTTTCTTTATTTTTAATATTTTTTTTCCTTTTTTTTCTTTTCTATTAGTCTAAATACATACATATAAGTTGACTTTGCTATACTTGCACGTTATTAAGGTTGGTCATCCGGTATAGACGAATTTCAATGCTACCCTATTTTCTTATTTTTTATATCTTCGAGACATATGATTCATGTGGATTCAATGATAGAAAGAATGATTGGATCTCGCTATATATTAAAAAAGTAAACAAAAAAATAAATAAGAAGGAAATCAGAAAGAAAATTGCTGGATAATCATGATAAAACTTAACGTACTTGAAGGATATCGAAATCTCTTGCTGATTTATAGACTCTTCAGCATACTCATCTATATCACTTTTGGTGCACTCCGAGCTAACTTTTCTTTTCTTTCATACACCATAGGATTAGCATTGATCAGCCCTGTAACCATTTTTGGCTACTCAAATTGAAACTGCAAACAAATGAACGTCCCTCTGCTTGTGTATTCCTGTGAAAGAAAATAAGACAAGAACTCCAATTAATAGTTATAGTTATGATAATAATCAATAAAGAAATAATTCAATGAAGAACAAGACTAGCAATCTAGCATTTTGAACAAATGGTTTCTCCTGTCATGATGTTCTGAATGCTATCACCAGCGGGCATTAAATCCAGAAGGAAAAAAAATTATTCCAAATGGTTCCCAACATCATACTAAATCTGTCTATATATCAAGAAAATAGCAAAGAAATTATTCCAAAAACCCTAAAAAAATGATCCAGAAAGGAAAAAAAAAAGAAAAAAAAAAGGTGAAAGATAAGATCAGCAAATGCTTCGAAAAGCAAATCACAGATTTATCAATCAACACAAAAGGATGTAAATTCTATCATCCATGCATAGATCATTCGTCAGGGAGCAATTATTTTTCAATCCCGATATCATACTAAATTTGTCTATATATCAAGAAAATAGCAAAGAATCATTCCAAAAACTCTGAAAAATAATTTAGAAGAAAAAAAGAGAGGTAAAGATAAGAACAGAAACAGAAAGGAACGAAAAGAAATGGAATAACGAACCTCTTAAACCCTCGCCGAACAAGAACGTGGAAAGGAGGAGGTGGCCACTGCTAAGGAGAGAGCCAGAGGCCAACGTCGCCAGTGCGGCGTTGTGGAAAGAAGGGAGAGGGGACGAGCACCACAGCGGACGATCGTGGTGGAGGTGGTTGATCGAGGGAAGACAAGCGGAGCACCCAAGGGAAAGGCCAAAGCGAAGAAAAGATTACATTGTTGCATCGAAAGTGGCATAGTATCAACAAGAAGAAGACGAATAATCAAACGTGTTGAACGCGCGCAGGTGGAAAAAATTTTGCCATTACAGCTTATGTCGGTAATTCAAGCACCGACCACAGTTTAAGTTTTTCTGATGTGGCATGCATGTAAATATCTCGGATCCATCACATTACCAGCATGCATGGAGAGTATTTTTTTAAATAATAATTAAAATAATGTTTTATTGTTGCATGCCCCTCTCTCTGTACGTAAAGCTTAACTTAGTTACATTTAAGTGGATCATCCACTTAAAATCATTCAGATCTAAATTAGTCTATAAAAATCTTAGTAATATTTGATTCATTAGAGGTGATTTATTATTTTTAAAATATTTTAATATTAAAAGATATATGATTTAAAGATTTCTAACCTATTTGTTAATAGATTAACAATTGAACAACCTAAAAAACAAGAAATAATATATGATGTTGTGACTACTTGATGCATATGTTGGGATTTTCAAGTCATATAATTTTTAGTGTGTAGAAGATTTTGACATAGTTTGGATTGTAAGATATCCATCATTAAATCTAAATTTAATCGAAACTAAATGGAGATCCTCTTAAGTATAGCCAAGTCAAGTATGTATATGCATATGTGTAAGGCCAAGGTAAGGTATATTTTAAGTTATATGAATTAGTAGAGATAACTTGTAAACAATTATGAATATATTGATCAAATTTGTTGAATTCTGATAGTCTCTTAAATCTATATTTCTCTTCTTTCTCCATGATAGCTATTTATAAAAGATTTATTTACTATAAAAATAATATATATATTTAGAGAGAAAATAGACTTGATTACATTTGAATGTAACCAAGCTTAGATTTGATTACTTTTTCTATCCTTGAATCCACACGGTTCATGGATTCCAAAGATGAAAAAAGTGAAAAAGGTGAAATAATTTTGGGGTATGTAAAGATCCAAGGATGAGGAAGGTAATCAAATTTTGAGCTTGCCTACATTCGAATGCAGCTAAACCCACGTATATACATACATATATATCAAGAAAGAAGAGATAGAGAGGTACACTTAGCTACATTCAAATAGAATCAAGCTTGGATTTAATTACCTCTTCCACTCCTACATCCACATAGTTTCCAAATCTTCAAGATAGAAAAAGTAAAAAAGATGAGGTAACTTCTGAATCCGTATAAACTAAGGATTGAAAAAGTTATCGGATCTTGAACTTGGCTTCAAATGTAGCTAAGTTTACTATATATGTGTGTGTGTGTGTGAAAGAAAGGAATTTTGCATATAAGAGATGAACTTTCCAAGCACTATAAGAAAGTTTCTTCATTCAATTACATATGTTTACACCTAAATTCTTTAATGATCGATGAACTCTTTTTATGATTCACAACTAGGTGCTTTTTTTTGTCCATAGACTATAATGAGTTTTTGCAAGTCTTAACATAATCTTGTATGCTAATGATTGAAAGTTGGTTCCAATATTTTATCTTTTTTATCTTCACGATGATTCCTTGAACTTTTTTCATAAATGTTCCATCATCAAAATATGTTGTCATTATTTTTCCCTAATTGATGATGCTTTAGTGTTTCTTCCAATATTTCCTTTCTTAACCAATCCAATTTAGGTTTTTTTTGGCATTTATCCTCTAATGATAATAAATAAAATAATCATAATGATGATTAAAATAAGCATTTCTTACCTGAACTATTTTTTGAAGGAATGGTCGTATAATTGACCCTACAAACATATTTGTATCCATTAATGTATAACACTGCTAGCAATTAGCCTCTTCAATCAAGCCTAGAGCCAACTAGGTTGCCATCGGTATAGCTTATTTGTGCTTAACTATAATTCAAAAAAATACTTTAAAATTGATGAGAAAAAAATTGTTGTCCTAATACTCTAATAAGAAATTACAAGTACTAAATTATAAGTTAAAAATGTTATATATTTTGAGGGAACCATGAAGGCTTACAAAGCTGTTATTATATAGGAAGCGATTTGACTTGCTATAACGGGTAATGAAGGTATACAAAACTATTTTAAAACTAGGTGGTTTGAGGCGTACCAAATTAAACTATCTAGGAATCATATGGTAGCACTTGATATAGGTAATGTAAGAACTAGTTAGGATTGATCCAAATTAAAATGAGCTAACTAGTTCTACTTTATTTTGAATGACTCTTGCAAGGTTTGACTAACTAAATGAAACCTTTCTATAAAAAGAGAAATGAAGCCTTACTCTCATATACTTTTTAGCCTCCTTTTGTCTATACACAAACTCTTCTTGCCCTCTGTAATACTTCAAATTTAATCCCATATTAGATGGAAAAGAAATGTATTATGTACTTATAACTCAAATTCATTTATTATCCATTAACTTCCACTCGAGTTTTTGTGCCATATGATTTTGGTCCACTAATGGATTAATTAGGTTAGTACGTATGCCTGGGACATTACAAATAGTATCAGAGCTGATCAGAGTGTACGAAAGTTGATGAGCATGAGAAAAGGCTATCCATGGAATGGCGGTAGAGATTCACCATATGTGGAGCCACCCTTACAGCACCAATAATCTGACTCGAAGGTAGATTTTGGCTAGTTTTGTGGCCTCAGGAGAGATTGTGATACCCCAAATTTAGTCTCACATTGGATGGAAAAAAAAAGTTATGCACTTATAACTCAAGGTTGACCCAAATATTGATTTTGATGAATAACAAAAACTACATGAGTATATTGCTTTTGCTACTAATAATTTTGATTAAGTGTTTTAGAAATTTAAATAATTAATCAATCAAAATTCAAAGGTAATCGAGCTTGGTATTGAGTATCTGTCTAAGTGTCAAATTTAGGCTTAGAGTCGACTCACATAGTATGAGGATCCGACTTTGGCATGTTTCAGCATGATCTAGCACTTTTGGCACAAACTTGAGTCGACTCACTCAGAAAGACAGAGAGTTGCAATTTTGGTCCCAAGCTCGAGTCAACTCACATAGTAACTCAAGTTGACTCACACAAAGAAACAGAGACTTGTAATTTTGGCATCTTGCTCGAGTCGACTCTCGCACAAGTTTGAGTCGACTCTTGCACAAATTCTAGCCGATCCCTGAAAAGCAAGTGTCGACCCCTCTACGGGCGGATAAAGTTTTTTTTGGGCAACCCATGTTCAAGCTGACACAAAGTTTGTTCGAGCCGATCGATTCTATCAGGAGCGGACTCCAAATCTATCAGAGATAGCTCCAGATGCTAACATCCTTCCAACAGACTCCAACGACTCCTTTCTTATTCGTGCTAAACACTCTTTCAACCACTATTAATGGTTAGTTTTCACCTAAAAGTGGATTGAAAAGATGATTATAAGTAATAGCCCTGGATGCACTCAAATAGATAGAGAAAAAGAGGAGAGAAAAGCTCAATTTTCAAAAGCCTTAGAGTAAAAACAGAGATTAAAAAAAATCTCAAGAATTCAAAGCAAATCTTGAGGGATTTTCATCAAATTCAGGAAAGAAAAAGAGAGTGCTAGTTCTGATCAAGCTCTAACACTACAAGAAAATACTGAAATAGCGACGCAAATTTAGCGACGCAATGATGCGTCGCTAAATTGCGACCACATTGCGACGCCTCCGCGATAACAAAATATTGTGATGTAATTAGCGACGCATTAACGACTCAATAAACCAGAAAATTAAAAAAATTAATTTTTTTATTTAGCGACGCAAGTAATGCATCGCAATATTTTTAAATTTAGTTTTTATAAAATATAAATATAAAAAAAATATTGTGACGCAACTCAGTGCGTCGCAATGATTTTAAAAAAATTAATTATGTTAAATAGCGACTCATTAGCGATGCAATAAACCAAAAATTAAAAAATTATTTTAATTTAGTGACGCACTAATTGCATCGCAATTATTTTAAATAAAATTAATTTTATAAAATATAATTATGAAATAAAAAAATTACGATGCAACCCAGTGCATCGTAATGTTTTTTTAAAATTAATTATGTTACATAGTGACGCAATAGCGTCGCAATAAAATAGTAAATTAATAAAAATAATTTTTTATTTAACGACGTAAGTATTGCGTGGCAATGCTTTTTTAAAAAATAAATTTTATAAAAATATTAAAAAAATTATGAAATAAAAATATTGTTTAAGGAAATCTAAATATTCTTTTTAATATATATATATATATGTGTGTGTGTGTGTGTTAAACTCTAATCATATGAGAACTGGAGCGAGATAAGATACAAGAAGAACGAAAGTTAAATGACTAGCATCTAAAGAAAGACTTGGATCCAAACAGATAAACAGGGGCCAAAAAGAACAAAGAAACGATCCAAAACGGGGGGTAAAAAAAGTCCTAGAAAGGTAGACAACAAACCTTTAAACCGCGTCTAAGACAAACTCCAAAACCCTAGTATCCTTAGCTCTGATCGATCACTTAGGAGCGGCAACACGAACAAGACGAAACACGCCGACAACAGGAAAGATCTCTCTCTGAAAACCCTAGGAAAAGCTCGCCGTCGCCCCCTTACGTGGATCAGATAGAGATAGAGGGATCGGTTTCCCGAGAAACCCAAGTATTAGGCTTTTGGGGAACGAAGAAAAGAAGCCCTCCTCCACGGCGAGCTCTCGGCATCTCTCCTCTCGCTCTCTTCGCGACTCATGCTCCCCCCCACCCTTTTAAAGTTTCCCAAACGGGACTACGAGCAGCCAAGCACCATCTAGAAGCGAAGCGGAAGGGCCACGACACTGTGCCCGTGAAACTGTCTTGGTCTACTGGCTTCAATCGATCGCAACCGTCGGATCATCACCGATCGGATCGATCGCAATGGTCTAAGATCGATCGTCACCGACCGGGATCGATCATGGCTTCGATCGATCGCAACCATCGGGTCGGCGCCGATTGGATCGATTGTGACGGTCCGAGATCGATCGTCACCGACCGAGATCGATCATGGCTTCGATCGAACTCAACCGTCGGGTCATCGCCGATCAGATCGATCGCGATAGTCCGAGATCGGTCGTCACCGACCAGGATCGATCATGGCTTCGATCGATCGCAACCGTCAGATCATCACCGACCGGGATCGATCATGGCTTTGATCGATCGCAACCATCGGATCGTCGCCAATCAGATCGATCGCAACCATCGATTTTCGCCGATCGGATCGATTGCAACGGTCCAAGATCGATCATCGTCGACCAGGATCGATCATAGCTTCGATCGATCGCAACCATCGGATTGTCGCCGATCGGATCGATCGCGACGGTCCGAGATCGGTCGTCACCGACCGGGATCGATCATGGCTTTGATCGATCGCAACCATCGGATCGTCGCCGATTGGATCGATCGCGATGGTCCAAGATCGGTCATCGCCGATGGGGATCGATCATGGCTTCGATCGATCAAACCATCGGATCGTCACCAATCGGATCGATCGCGACGGTTTGAGATTGGTCGCCACCAACCGGGATCGATCATGGCTTCGATCGATCGCAACCGTCGGATCATCGCCGATCGGATCGATCGTGATGATTCGAGATCGATCGTAGCCGACCGAGATCGATCATGGCTTCGATCGATCGTAATCATTGGATCGTCGCCGATCAGATCGATCGCAATGGTCTGAGATCAGTCGTCGCCGACCGAGATCGATCATGGCTTTGATCGATCGCAACCGTTGGATTTTCGCCGATCGGATCGATCGCAACGGTCCGAGATCGGTCGCCGCCGATCGGGATCGATCATGGCTTCGATCGATCGCAACCATCGGATCGTCGCCGATCGGATTGATCGCGATGGTCCGTGATCGATCGCCGCCGATCGAGATCTATCATGGCTTCAATCGATTGCAACCGTCGGATCATCGCCGATCGGTTCGATCGCGATGGTCTGAGATCGGTCGTCGCCAACCGGGGTCGATTATGGCTTCGATCGATCACAACCGTCAGATCATCGCTGATCAGATCGATTGCAACGGTCCAAGATTGATCATCGCCGATCGAGATCGATCATGGCTTCGATCGATCGCAACCATCGGATTTTCATCGATCGGATTGATTGCAATGGTCCGAGATCGATCGCCGTCGACAGGGATCGATCATGGCTTTGATCGATCGCAATCGTTGGATCATCGCCGATCGGATTGATCGCGATGGTCCGAGATCGGTCGTAGCCGACCGGGATCGATCATGGCTTCGATCAATCGCAACCGTTGGATCGTCACCGATCAGATTGATCGCAACGGTCCGAGATCGATCGTCGCCGATCGAGATCGATCGTCGCCGATCGAGATCGATCATGGCTTCGATTGATCGCAACCGTTGGATTTTCGCCGATTGGATCGATCGCAATGGTCCGAGATCGGTCGCCACCGATCGGGATCGATCATGGCTTCGATCGATCGCAACCATCGGATCGTCGCCGATCGGATCGATCGCGACGGTCTGAGATCGGTCACCGCCGACTGGGATCGATCATGGCTTCGATCGATCGCAACCGTCGGATCATCGCCGATCATATCGATCGCGATGGTCCAAGATCGATGGCCGCCGACCTGGATCGATCATGGCTTTGATCGATCGCAACCGTCGGATCATCGCCGATCGGATCGATTGCGACAGTCCGAGATTGGTCGTCGCCGACCAGGATCGATCATGGCTTCGATCGATCGCAACTGTCGAATCGTCGCTGATCGGATCGATCGCGATGGTCCGAGATCGATCGTCGCCAACCAAGATTGATCATGGCTTCGATCGATCGCAACCGTCGGATTATCGCTGATCGGATCGATCGCGACGGTCCGAGATCGGTCATTGCTGACCAGGATCGATCATGGCTTCGATCGATCGCAACCGTCGGATCGTCGCCGATCGGATCGATCACGACGATCCGTGATCGGTCGCCACCAACTGGGATCGATCATGGCTTCGATCGATTGCAACCGTCGGATCGTCACCGATCGGATCGATCGCGACGGTCCGAGATCGGTTGTAGCCGACCGGGATCGATCATGGCTTCGATCGATCGCAACCGTTGGATCGTCGCCGATCAGATCGATCACAATGGTCCGAGATCGATCGTCGCCAACCAAGATCGATCATGGCTTCGATCGATCGTAACCGTTGGATTTTTGCGGATCGGATCGATCGCAACGGTCCGAGATCGGTCGCCGCCGATCGAGATTGATCATGGCTTCGATCGATCGTAACAATCGGATCGTTGCCGATCGGATCGATCGCGATGGTCCGTGATCGATCGCTGCCGACCGGGATCTATAATGGCTTCAATCGATCGCAATCGTCGGATCATCGCCGATCGGTTCGATCGTGACGGTCCGAGATCGATTGTCGCCGACCAAGATCAATCATGGCTTCGATCGATCGCAACCATCGGATCGTTGCTGATCAGATCGATTGCAACGGTCCGAGATCGATCATCGCCGACCGAGATCGATCATGGCTTCGATCGATCGTAACCGTCAGATTTTTGCCGATCGAATCGATTACAACGGTCCGAGATCGATCACCGCCGATCGGGATCGATCATGGCATCGATCGATCGCAATCGTCGGATCATCACCGATCGGATCGATCGCGACGGTCCAAGATCGGTCATAGCCGACCGGGATCGATCATGGTTTCGATCGATCGCAACCGTTGGATCGTCACCAATCAGATCGATCGCAACAGTCCGATCGATCATCGCCGATCGAGATCGATCATGGCTTCGATCGATCGCAACCATTGGATTTCCGCCGATCGATCGCAACGGTCGAGATCGGTCACCGCTGACCGGAATCGATCATGGCTTCGATCAATCGCAACTATCAGATCATCGCCGATCGGTTCGATCGCGACGGTCCGAGATTGGTCATTGCCGATCGAGATCGATCATGGCTTCGATCGATCGCAACCGTCAGATCGTCGCTGATCAGATCGATCGCAACGGTCCGAGATCGGTCATCGCCGACCGAGATCGATCATGGCTTCGATCGATCGCAACCGTCGGATTTTTGCCGATCGGATCGATTGCAACGGTCCGAGATTGGTCGTCGCCGACCGGGATCGATCAGAAAAATAATTTTTATCAAATATAATTATCAAATAAAAATATTGCGATGCAAATCAATGAATCACAAATTTTTTAAAAAAATTAAATTATGGTAAATAGCGACGCATTAGCGACGCAATAAACCAAAAAATTAAAAAAAATAATTTGTAATTTTGCGACTCATTATTGCATCGTAATATTTTTTTAAAAAATAAATGTCATAAAAAAATTAAAAATAAAACATTGCGACCCAACCATATGCGTCGCAATTATTTTCAAAAAATAATTTTTATCAAATATAATTATCAAATAAAAATATTGCGACGTAACTCGTTGCGTCGCAACTTTTTAAAAATTAAATTAAGTTAAATAGCGACTCATTAGCGATGCAATAAACTAGAAAAGTTTAAAAAAATAATTTTTAACTTTTCTAGTTTATTGCGTCGCAATATTTTATTAAAAAATAAATGTTATAAAAAAATTAAAAATAAAACATTGCGACGCAACCATATGTGTCACAATTATTTTTAGGAAAAATAATTTTTATCAAATATAATTATCAAATAAAAATATTGCGACGCAAATCAGTGCATCGCAAACTTTTAAAAAATTAAATTCTGTTAAATAGCGATGTAATAAACCAGAAAATTAAAAAAATAATTTATAATTTTGTGACGCATTTATTGCGTCGCAATATTTTTTTAAAAAATAAATGTTATAAAAAAATAAAAATAAAACATTGCGATGCAACTTGATGCGTCGCAATTATTTTAGAAATTTTTTTTATAAAATATAATTATGAAATAAAAATATTACGATGCATTAGCGATGCATTTTTTTGAAAAATAAAAAAAAATTCGGCCGGTCATTGCCACCAAATTAGCGACTCATTAGCGACGCAAAAAATTGCATCGCTAAATTTCCTAGAAAATAATAAAAAAACCAAATTAGCGACGGGTTAGCGACGCATAATTGCGTCGCTAATCCAAAATAAATTATAAAAAAAATAGCGAGGAATTAGCGACGCAAAATTGCATCGCTAAGCCCTAATATATAACCTCAGTCGCGCCCGGTCCCCCCCCGATCTCTTCTTCTTTTTCTTCTAACCCTACTCCTCCGCCGCCGTCCCCTCCTTCGGCTCCCCCCGTCCTCTCCCCCGGCACTAGGAACACCGGCGGCAGCCCCCCCACCCCCGGCGGCGTCCCCTCTCTACCGAGGTAAGCCCCCTCTTCCCCACTCCCCTCCCCCGCCCTCCGGCCCATTTTCCTTAGGCCACGGCCACGGCGGTGCCGTGGCCGTCGTCTCAGGCCACGGCGTCGGCCACGGTGCCGGCCGTGGCCGGTGGTGGCCTGGCCATGGTGGCCAAGCCACCAAAAAAAATAAAAAAAATTGGTTGGGGTGGGGTTTTTCCCCCATGGCCGGAGACGACGGCCACGGCCACTGCCGTGGCCGGCGGTGGCCAGGCCATCGTAAAAAAAATAAAAAAAAAATTGGTTGGGGTGGGGTTTTCCCCACCCCTGAGGCACCGGCCACGGCGCCGGCGATGGCCAGGCCACCGTTAAAAAAAATTAAGTTAAAAAATGAGTTTTAAATATTTAAATATATTTATATTTACTATTAACTATATAACATAATATTTATATTAATATTATATTTAATATTTTAAACACTATTATATATTTATAATATAAATATTAGTTTTTAAATGATTAATATTTATTAACTTGAATACTAAATTATATAATATATTTTTAAATATTAATATATTTTATATTAATATGTATATATTATACATAATATATATTAAATATTTATAATATTAAATATATAATATTTTTAAAATGAGTTAAAAAGAACCTTAATTTTTATCAGAATATTTTATAATCTAGCAAAAAGAAAGGGACCATGTAGAACATAAAAAAGATTTATAATAAATTTAAATAAAATTTAAAAACATGATAACTAAAATTGGAGCTCTAAAAATATTTTATAATTTAATATCATATTCAATGATTTAGAAATACTAACATCATATTCAATGATTTAGATTATTAATATCATATTTTTTTATATATAAATGTTTATAAATAGTAACATCATATTCAATGATTTAGATTATTAATATCATATTTTTTTATATATAAATGTTTATAAATAGTAACATCATATTCAATGATTTAGATTATTAATGATCATCATTATTTAATTTAAAAAATATTATTATCCAACAACTCGATTTCTTAAATTAAAAGCAAGCCTAACACTAGAATTGTTACTCATGATACAATTAGGGTTTCATTTAGGCTAGATCACGTGATTTAATTTCGGTTCCACTCTAATAGGATATTAATCATAATTTTTATATTATAATCACAGTCAATATTTTATGCATTAGGTTAGGCCTAGATTAGATTGGCAGCTGGTAGCCTAATAATGACTATTATTAGGAGTTGTGCTTTTCATTTCATGACTATTTTTCACATGTGGCTTTAGAGAATTGTCATGATACATCATGTTGGTTCAATAAGCTGCCAAGCCTATTTTATTTCTTTATAGCTGTTTATGCAATAATATTTGTGCATTTGTAGTTATTTACAATTGTTATGTCTTGATTATTTATATTCTGCTTCAAATTGAATGATGCATTAAATTATGTAATGCTAGAATTAAAGTCTTGTTGTAGTTTTATTTAATTTTCAGCAACAAATTAGTAGTTTCAATGATTTATATTTTAGTCTTCACAAACATTTATATTCGACATAATAATCTTAAGAAGTCAGTGATATATATAGAACACTATTCCTATATATGTATAATTGATAAGAATTTTTGAATAACAAGCATAAGTTCGATTGTCTTCGGATTTCCATATTATTAATCACAGCACTATAACCTTTAGACCCGTTTGAGAATTTGTAAGACTTAGTCTTGCAAATTCTCAAATTGTCCTGGTGGACAGTTTGAGAATATTTTTTGTGATATGTTAGTCTGCTATTAATCATCGTTGGTTGAGATTGCGGTTTGTATTTGCTCATGCGTTCTCCTAGTGTGGCATATATGCCACACATTTAGGAGAACATATGGGAAATGCTGCTGAAATTTCAACGTAAACCATCGATGATAATTAATAGCAGAATAACATATCACAAAAAATATTCTTGAATGGGATAGGGCCTTACCTTTTAGACATGGAGTGAAGGTGGAATTAATTTAGGACACTTGATTGCTTGTGAAGTCCGATGATTGAACGGACCGCTTGCGGCCCGGCCCGAACCCAAGCCCTAGCATTAGCCTGGCATGAACCTGTGCCTCGGTCCTTGCTAGCACAGCAAGGATCGTAGCCGTGGCCCGGCCTTGCAGGGTAGGGACCTTAGTTGTGTAAAAGAAAATTGTTTAGTTATAAATGATTTAATAGTTGTTATTAACCTTAGTTGAGTAAAAGAAATAATTTAGTTATATATGTACTAATGCTAATATAGTTTTATATTGTGGTTTCCTTTAATGGTTTACCAGAAATTGTATAAGTCGGTCAAAAATGAGCGGGGCTCGCTCGTGGATGTATGCAAGGATAAAAGATGGCTTGCTTAATCCAGATTTTCTGAATGGATTGGAAGAATTTATCGCATTTGCATGTAGCCAACCTGAATGGATGGATGGGCCTAGGATTAGGTGCCCATGCAACTTCCACAGGTGTCAGAATAAAGCCTACAGAGATGTTGAAACTGTTAAGGTGCATTTGTGTAAAAAGGGGTTTGTTCCTGATTACGATGTTTGGTACTGTCATGGTGAACCGAGGAAATTTTGGTAGCTGTTACAAGCCAACAAGTGTCAATTCCCGAAGATGAACCATTTGTGAATTTAAACACATATGAAGAAATGGTGATGAATGCATCGGGTAATGAATTCAATCAGAATACATTTATGGAAGAACCAAATCCAGATGCACAACAATTTTATGATATGTTGTGTGCTGCAAATCAAGAATTGTATCCTGGTTGTGAGGGTCATTCCCAGTTGTCTACGGCTGCTCGGTTGTTGAATATTAAGGCAGAACATCGATTATCAGAAAAGGCGTTCAATTCTGTAGCTGGGTTAATCAAAGAAATTTTGCCAAATGATAATGTTGCAGCAGACAGTTTTTACTCAACGAAGAAGTTGTTGCGTGGGCTTGGGCTCCCAGTTAATAAGATCGATTGTTGCTTGAACAATTGTATGATATATTGGGGTGAAGACTCAGAGCTGAGATGGTGTAAGATTTGTGGGCAATCGAGGTACAAAAACAGCGAAGGGGGAGCCAGTACAAGTAGGAGGAAAAGTGTGCCTTACAAGAGGATGCATTACTTTCCTCTTACCCACGCCTGCAGAGATTATACAGATCTGAGGCTACAGCTGCTGATATGAGATGGCATGCCGAACATGAATCTAAAGAGGATGAAATGCGGCATCCATCAGATTCAAAAGCTTGGAAGCATTTCAATGAAAATCATCCTGATTTCTGAAGATATAAGGAATGTGAGATTAGGTCTTTGTACCGATGGCTTCCAACCATTTGGTCAAGCGGGGCAACAGTATTCATGTTGGCCTGTGATACTGACTGTATATAACCTTCCTCCATGGAAGTGCATGAAAGATACTGCAATGTTTTTAACAGTTTTGGTTCCAGGACCATCAAATCCAAAGGAAAAGATTGATGTTTCCTGCAACCGTTGGTGGCCGAATTGAAAATGTTGTGGGAAACAGGAGTCGTAGCCTACGACATTTCTATGAAACAAATTTCATCATGAGAGCTGCTTTGATGTGGACAATAAGTGACTTCCCGGCATATGCAATGTTGTCTGGTTGGAGCACTGCTGGACGTCTGGCATGCCCTCATTGCATGTATGATTCGGATGCATTTACATTGCAGAAGAGTGGTAAGCAGTCATGGTTTGATAATCATAGGAAGTTCTTGCCTCCAAATCATCCTTACAGGCGTAACTTGATCGCCTTCCGGAAGAACAAAGCAGTCACAAAATTTGCCGAACCGGTTAGGTCCGGCACGGATATATTTGATACTATAGAGCATTTGGGGTTGAGGTATGCTTGGGAACCAGATGCAGATAGAATAAATGGCCGTATATGTAAAGAACATAACTGGAAGAAGCGGAGTATATTTTGGGATTTGCCTTATTGGAGCACAAATCTCATCCGGCACAACTTGGATGTTATGCATATCGAGAAAAATTTCTTTGATAACATATTTAACACGGTGCTAAACATCCCGGGAAAAACCAAAGATACTGCAAAGTCAAGAGAAGAACTTAATCAGTATTACAGAAGAGGTGATTTGAGGAGGAGTGCCGATGGGACCTATCCTAAAGCCTGTTACACTCTTGACAGAAATTCACGAGAAGTTTTATGTAACTGGCTTAGAGGGTTAAAATTTCCAGATGGTTATGCCTCAAATATCGGTAGGTGTGTGGACATGCATAAGCTCAAGTTGTTCGGCATGAAGAGTCACGACTGCCATGTTTTCATGCAACGGTTATTGCCTATAGCTTTTCGTGAGTTGCTTCCGCAACATGTCTGGAAGGCATTGATAGAGCTCAGCTTGTTCTTCAAGGAGTTGTCTGCTACATTCATTACTTCTGCATCCATGGCAAGGCTTGAGGAGGAAATTCAATTATTTTATGCAAGCTAGAGCGAATATTTTCTCCAGTTTTTTTGACTCAATGGAGCATTTACCGGTTCACTTGCCATACGAAGCGAGCATAGCTGGTCCCGTGCAGTATCGCTGGATGTATCCTTTCGAGAGGTAAATATGTACATCATTAAGACATGTTGACATTTCAAATATTATTTCATTGTGAGAAAATTGGTTAATTTTTGTCTCAACTTTACATATAGGTACCTTAAGAAGTTAAAAAATAATGTGTGTAATAAGGCAAGGGTTGAAGGTTCTATATGCAATGCACACTTGGTCGAAGAAGTTTCAGCTTTTGCCTCGCATTACTTTGAGGGTCACGTCCACACAAGGAGCCAAAATCTTGTCGTAACGATGATGTATGTGTGGACGAAGGAGAACCTGATAACGGTAGAATATCAATTTTTAAAGGTATCGGCCATTCATTTGGAGGGCAGAAGTCAAGAAATCTTAGCGATATGGAGTATAATGCAGCACATTATTACATCCTAATGAACTATAGAGAAGTCGATCCATATATTGAGTAAGTGTATACTTCAATGCTTAATTGAAACTTCTAATTCAAATTACAATATACCATAATATTTAATTGCTAACATAAGTTTTAATCATTATCATCACATAAGGATGTATTGTGATAGACAACGACAGATGAATCTCGACATCAGTCAAGTTGCAATTCGGCAGAAGTTAGAAACGGAGTTCGCTTACTGGTTTTATGAATTTGTGAGTAGTATCACTCAATCAATTTCAATCATGGCTTTATTTTTTGAATTGGTTGTGAATAGCTTATTAATTTATAGGTAAACGGTCCATGGTCCACAACCGACAATATTTTCATTAAATGTCTATCGCAATGGCCATTGAAGACCGTAACAACCTCTACTGGCTATTTTGTTAATGGGTACAAATTTTAAATTGAACGATTAGCAGCTTCAAGAGGCACGCAGAATTGGGGCGTGTGTGTTAAAGGAGAAAGTATTGGAGCAAATATACAGGATTATTACGAAAGTTAGTAGAGGTGGTTGAAGTTGAATATCCCGGTTGGCCTATGAAACGAACCGTATTGTTTCGTTACGATTGGTTCGATCCTACAGTTCCTGTGGGCAAAAGGGTTCATAACGACTATAATTTAGTTGAAGTGAACCATTGATGAAGATTGCAAAAATATGAACCATTCATCCTTGCATCCTAAGCTCAGCAAGTGTTTTACTGCGGATATCCAAGTTTGCACAACGACAAGCGAGATTGATGGGCTGTTTCTAAAATCATCCCACGTTCAACAATCGTATTAGACGAGAGTTCATCAAGTCAATCAACCGAGTGCCCTGCATTTCAAGAGGATGAGATGGAAATGCATGTAATTGAGGATGACACAAGGGCGGATGCAAATGTTCGGTTTCCTTCCGATGATAATGAAACTGAATCGCAGTTCGATACGACATCGGATGTTGAACCAAGATTTCATGAAACAAATGAAACCGACTAAACATAGAGGTTTTTTTAAATTTAGTTTATTTTTATAAATGTTATATTTTTACATATTCAATCATTAATCGTAATTACATTCATGAATCTTTAGTATTTTCAGTATGATGGACCGAGGTAGATCTACCGACGATGAACGGAGTGAGCAGGGACGTAGCCCTGCAGCATCTGATCACATGAGCTTTAGAGATGGAGAGTTTCGATCTCCACACATCGCACAGCCTTCGATCTCTCCAGCAGTCGGCAGTGTTCCTGCATTGCTATTATCATCCAGCCGATCGGCACAGACCTCCGAGAGTTCTTCTACCGTCGGCCGCACCGTACTTCGATTGAATGCTCATGGGCTGTAAGTATATACTAATTAAAAATATATATTTATGTTTTTAAGTCAATTACTTATAAACATGCATTTTTTTAACAGATTTATTGAGCAGCATCCTGTATCGAGCCACATCAGCTCCATATTTCAGAGGTGTACGGATTCCAGTGGCTACGATTAGCGCCATGTATCTGCAGCCACGAGGAAGTTTTATTTTTCAGATTTTTAGATAAACTTATTAAATATAATTTATCACTGATATAAAATTTCTTAATCTTAATAAATTCTGAAACTAACTATTTATTTTAATGCAGAAAAAGTTTACGTGGGACCCTGCCAGCCATGATGCCATTAGGGCAGCATGGGAAGCTCTTACGGGACGCCGATACTCTGACATGCTTCATCGTTGGAGGTCATCGGGTCACCGTCCTACGCATGTGCCAGAGGGTATTTGGCACGAGTGGCAGCAGGTCTGGCAGTCTGATGGCTGGCGCAGGAGGTCCGCATCAGCCAGCACGAACCACCGATCCGAGAGGGGCAGTCCTGGCACAGGTCTTTCTCGCCACACTTCGGGCTCTATTTCGATTCAGGAGCACAAATGCCGTATGGTAAGAAAATATAAATAATTTAATTACTAATTTAGTTATTTACAAATACTTACTTTAATATCAATTTTTCTGTTGTTATAGTCTGAGCAGGAGGACGGAGATTCTGGTGAGTTTCGTCTATTCAGGGCGACACACACCAGGAGGGACGTTCCTGGGTCGATACACGATCACGGAAGGTTGCGGTAAGAAATTAGCTTTATGTTGCATCTGTTTAATTTCTAAAATTTTATTTAGAGAAATTTATTGATTCATTTATTATTGAATTTATAATTCAAAGACACGAGTCGAGGAGCTTCACTCCCAGGCATCGCAGGTCGACTCCACTGATGGGGGACGCCCATCGAACTCTCAGCAGAGAAGAGTCGACATGTGTTTTTAAAGGCTGTTGGTGCCCAGCCGCGAGACCGCAGGGTCTATGGTCTGGGCACTAGAGCTTCTGCATATTTTCTCCATCAGGCCTTTAGCTTGCGATATTCTGGCGATATTCCTGCCGAGCATTTAGACGACATTCGAAGATCTATAACGGAGGAGGTTCGTCAGGAGGTTCAATAGGACGTTCGGCTGGAGGTTCGACAGGAGGTTGAGCACGAGTTCGAGTAGCGTGTGGAAGGCCTTCAGCAGGAGCTTGCAGACGTGCAAGAGCAGATGCATCAGTTGCAGGATATAGTTAGCCGCATGTCACAGAGTTTTCAGCCTCCACGTGATGTGCTGATTCTTGATGTATTTTTTTCTTTACTTTTTATATTTTGTACATGAAAACTTTAAAATTTTAATATATTAATTATTTTTAGAAATTGAATGATGAATGTTTGGATCAATATGAGTTATGAATGTTTCGATCAATATTTAAATGTAATGAAATTGTATTAACCATTTTAATTTTTAATATTTTATTTTTTTTAAAAAAATTAATTAGCGATACATTAGCGATTGAAATTGCATCGCTAATATTTTTAAAATATTATTATTAAATATTGCGACGCAATGACCTGGCGTTGTAATATTTTAAAAAAAATTAATTAGCGACGCATTAGCAACTCAAATTGCGTCGCTAATATATCTAAAATATTATTATTAAATATTATGATGCAATGACCTGGCGTCGCAATATTTTAAAAAAAATTTAATTAGCGACGCATTAGCGACTCAAATTGCGTCGCTAATATATCTAAAATATTATTATTAAATATTGCAATGCAACTAAATGCGTCGCAATATTGTGACGTAATTGAATGCATCACAATATTTAATAATAATATTAAATATTAAAAATTAGTTTTAAAAGTAGTGATACATTTAGGATGCGTCGCAATATTGCGACGCATTTAGTTGCGTCGCAATATATTATGACGCATTTAGTGCGTCGCAGAGAGTCGCTGTTAAGCGATGCAATTACAACAAATTGATATTGCGACAATCATCGTAGCGACGCCGTCATTGCGTCGCTAATGCGTCGCAATAGCATGTTTAGCGACGTATTAGCGACGCATTTGGGCGTCACTATATTTTTGTTCTCTTGTAGTGCAAGTCAAAGAATCTTCTATAGCATCAAGTCTATCTTGAGGAAGATTAAAAGAAGATTAAATAAAAAGAAGAAAAGAAGAAGGATTCAACTTTAGAAATCTTCTAATCAAGCTCTTTCTATTTTTTGTTGGATTATATTGTTATATTTACTCATTTTAGAGCTTTATTCTTGTTCAATCCAAACTCTTTTACTTTTATAAATTGATTCAATCGGGGGATTAAATCAAGGAGGGGCAGTTTGGCCTTGTGCAAATTAAGAAGGCTTGTGAGAGGTTTTGTGCTGATGATCCTGTGAAAAATCAGCTGAGTTCGTTGTGATCCCAGAGTAAAATAATAAGTTTGAGTTGTGAGCTTGTAAAATAACTCCGTTGTAATCAGGATGATTATAGTGTGGCCCAAAAGTTTCTTGGGAGTGGACGTAGGTGTAGCTAACACCGAACCACTATAAAATCTCAATGTTTGTTGTGCTTGCTTCTTCTTTCTCTACTATATCTCCTACATTCTACTTAGCATACTTTGCATTGCATTCATACCATTTCACAGCATTTTACTTGTGTATTATTTTAAAAAATAGTTTTAAATTTTTAAGAACCCAATTCATCCTTCCTCTTGATTACCATCTAGGCCAACATCAAGTCCAGTTGCTACCCATTAACTTATACTCAAGTTTTTAAGCCATGTGGTTTTGGTCAGCTAACAGAGTAAATTTGGCCAGCAAGTAGGGTTAAAGCATTGCAAATGATATCAAATCTGATCCGAGTATGCAAAATTTGATGGGAATAAGGAAAGGGCTATCTATGCGATGGTGGTAGAGTTTTGCCATAGCGTACAGCTACTTTTGCAGCACCAATGATCTGGCTCGGGATAGATTCTTGTTAGCTTATGGCATACAACGATAATGTCATATTATAAAGAGGGAAGGATGAATTGGGTTCTTAAAAATTTAATCCTACATTGGATGGGGAAGAAATATATTTTGTGCTTATAACTCAAATTTACTTATTACCCATTAACTCCACTTGAGTTTTTGGGTCACATAGTTTTGGACTGCTAATGAAGTTAATTAGGTTAATAGATGGGCTTGGGATATTACACCCTCGCTCAGCCCCTTCTCCAACATTTTTATCATTAATTTTCTATAATGTTGGTGACCTTTATATATATATATATATATATATATATAATGGCTATAGTGTACCTCAACCACTTCAAACTCCATAAAGTATTTCTCTTAGAGCTTGCTTAATATTTTCCTAACAAATATTTTCTTGAGACCCATTTGTAGGAAGAATTTTATGAGAGAAAAGTGATTTTTTTTAATGTTTGGTTGATAAAAAATTTGCATGAAAAAGCAGCTTTGAAAATATTTTTTCATGTTTAATTAAGAGAATTTTAGCATGAAAAAATGTCCATATAACTATAATACCCCATAATAAAGATTTTAAGCAATTATTTTTTATAAAAAATTAAGTGAACCATTTGAGATCAATTTCCATACTATTTTGTTGATATGCTTTTATTGTTTATATGTGATTACATAAATAAAAATATATCAAATAGACAATTTATTTGTCACATGAGTGTTATTAGAGGGTCGACATAAGACGTACAATAGGGTTTTGAAGGAGGGAAGCGCTAACGAGTTATTAGAAAGATATGAGAGAGAAATAAAAATAATAATTGAAGACTAGTTTTGACCCTTTTATATCAAATATTTTTTTAATCAAATGCCACCTCCCCATGGTACTCATTGTCTGATGGAAAGAGAAAAAAATGGGTGTAGGCTCATGTATAGTCCTCCTTCCATAATTGAGCTCTCTTTTGGCTGAGGAGAAGGAGAAATTTGGAGGTTCTGGATACAGTATGGGTATCCCCCTCCCTCCCCTCTTGCGTTCTTTATGGGCTCGTTTCCGTGTTCGGATGGCGAACGGCACAGCATGGGAAGCATATGATCTCATCCCACCTCCTTGATCATGCACGGCAATCTAAATCGTTTTTGAAAAAGGCTTGAGATAGATATGTGAGGTAACGAAAATGAAAACATGCCACCAGTTTGAATAGAGCTGAGGATTAAAGAATCGATGCCATGCATGGCATCTTATATTTTTCGAGAAATGCTGCTGAGAGGAAGTGAGGAGTAGAGACGAGGAAGAGCTTGTGGGATATGCAAGAGTTGTAGGTCCCGTAATGCTCGGATAATTTGGGCATCAAAATCTTCTTAAAATAGTGAGTTGACATATTTCAAGCCATTTATTCAGCCAATCTTTACCTTCTCCATCTGCCTACTCTTTCTCCTTCCCAACACCATGCAGGCATGAAAGCTATTATTCAATTAGGGGCCTTGGAGAAGTAGAGATATGACATGAAAGCATGTCAAAAATCCCAATATTCCACCAAGCATGGTCGTATCTTTCCAGAATCAACGTTCAGAAGGGTACTGTCATGCGCATATATTAGAGTCTATGCAGGTCTAGACCTAATTGATATGAGAAAAAAAAAAGATCATTGAAGGAGGGTAAGAATAGTTGCTAATTTAATAATTAAACAGCTATTTATTTATTTATTTATTTATTAATGCCAGCTTTATATATGTGCCAAGGAGAGGGGTGGCGACTGCCAAACTCTAACCCTCAATGGCAAATTCATAGTAGTGTTACACTAATTTGAGAACTCAAAAGCAGTTCCCTCCTGCTTTTAGAGCATTGATGAATTAATTTAATTGCAAGCTCCAGGCCCCGGTCCAGGCAGCTTTTAAGGAGTGGCTAGTTTGGCTCTCAGAACCTTCCTCAGTATCTTTCCAGTGGGGGATTTGGGAATGGCATGAAGGAAATATATTTTGTGCAATCTCTTATAAAACACCACCTGATCATATCACATAAAAATTCAATTAGTCAAAACATTACTAAGCCACCACCTTGGAGAACAACAGTGCGCATAATGGTGAGGTGAGTAAGGCATTAAATTAAACCCACCTGTTTGGCTATGAACTCTTTCACAGCTTCCTCAGTGAGGTATGTATCTTTAGCCAGTACAACAAAGGCAACTGGAACTTCTCCGGCAGCATCATCCTTTTGCCTGCCATGACAGCCAAATCCTTCTTTTATTGAGTGACAATTTCCATTAAAGAATTGTTAAGAATGGAGTCTAAAACGAACAAAAACGATATAAGAGTTTGTTGAGATTACGGGATCACAGCAGCATCAGCAATGGAGGGGTGGCCGAAAAGGAGAGCCTCTAGCTCAGCTGGTGGAACCTGCATCATGCCAACAGTCTAAAATCAATAGCTGGCCATCACAAACAGGCTATGGCCATATAGTAGCAAATCTTGTTCTCTGGTATATATATATATATATCCTCGGCATGAAATTATTGTATTGAAATCTCATAGGAATAGAATAATGTTTATGATACTGATATATATGTCAGCAATTTTCTTTTTCAGATGGTATTTTTACTAAAAGACAAAGAACCAACATGCGCACCTAGTCATCCTTGTCATGCGCACCTAGAATTTTCATGCCCTCTACGTGGGGGCGTTGCATGCATGCATGGCCATTTTGCCCGGCTTTATCCGGTTTAAGAGTGTATTTTGCGTGCAAGTAAATGCGTGCGTGGGAGGGAGACAGTGGAGCCTCTCATGAAAGGCGTTTCAGTTTTTTTTATCTTGTTCCTTAATTCTTGTGAAAGCAAAAGATGTTGACCTGAAAACCCTTGAACTTGATGAGCTCCTTCACTCGGTCAACTACGAAGACCTCGTCATCGTCATCCACGTAGCCAATGTCTCCTGTGTGCAGCCAGCCTTCCACATCTATCGTCGATGATGTGGCATCCGGATCATTGAGATAGCCTGCCACGCACGGAATCGTCATCAGGAGTCATGGCGTCAAAATAAAGTATTAAGCAGGTATGCAATTTCTAATAACTGATATTTTGAATACTGGGCATCTGATCGAAGACTGGCATATTACGTACCTTTCATGATCTGAGGTCCACGAATGCATATCTCGCCGGGCTGATTCCGGCCAAGGGAGAAGCCGGTCTCCGGGTCGATGACCTTGAGATCGGCATTCCTCGCGATGATTCCGCATGAACCACTCTTGGCCGGCGTGGGCTGCTTGGCAAACGCCGGGCACATCGATAGCACCGGCCCAGCCTCAGTCATTCCGTAACCCTGCACATAAAAGCATATATACGTTTAAGTTCGTTATCATAAATCATCAACAAGTTACTGAAAAGCTTACAAAGTTTCAGTATAACAGATCGAGTCTCTAGTTCAGTCAATTTTATGTTCTTGAGAAATATAAAACCTTTAGCATAAATTTCTAGTGAGCTTTTTTTTTTTTTTTTAACGTTAATCCAATCCATGGTAGAGCCTTTAAAAAGAGGTATCTTTTTCATGCAAGATCCTGACATCACTGCATATCGTTTTGGTTCTCTAGCTCTTTAATTTCCACACGCTATGTTGCAGTTGATGTTCCCTAGCAGCCAACAAGTAGCATGATAACTAATGACTGGTGGAAAGAGAAACAAACAAGGGTCATGTGAAGATTTACGTCTCTGCATGCGAAAATAGCATACATGGTTGAGTCCCTGCACCAACTGAAAGCGGCCGTAAGGAGATTTAAATAGTGTTTAAATAGAAAATAAGAGAGGATATCTAGGAATAAGAGAAAATATTCAGGGGATATTCCCTTTTATTCTTAAAAGCTACCAGAGGGATAATCCATGGTTAACCGTCATAACTATAAAGGATAGGTGGGAATAAAATTAACCAGAGGGATAATCCATGGTTAACCATGGAATAACATTTAACCAGAGGGAAAATGCAGGAATAGCTGGTTATCCCTCCAAATAAAAATAAAACAAGTTATCCTATGGATTTATTCTTTTTGCATTAATATGATAGCCAAAGGATATCCCTAAGAATAGCCAGGGGATAAACTCTATCCCGTACACTCATCCATCAATAATATTTTTTCTATGAAACACTATCTTAGGGTTATTTTCAATTTTTTCTTAAAAAAAATCCTTCCTTTCCTGAAAAAGAAGGCTTTTGCTATGGTATTTCAATTTTTTTAATTTATAATTTTATCTCACCGTTTCGTTACCCTTTAATGAATCAGATTTAGTAAAAAATAAAGGATTGGATTGGTGATGTGCATGGTAATGGGATTATTACGGAATGTGGATATGGAGAACATGGGGATGAGAGGGATCAATTCAATCTATGAATCAGGTCTTTTAAGTCTTCATCGATGATGTGACGCTGCTCTTAAAAAAAGAAGAACTCCATCCAAGCCGAATGTCTACATATTCTCTCCTTCTCTTCTCTGTTGTTGACTCAGAGAAGAAAGAGATTGGAAAGATGAGAAAAATAGTCTGCCTGATTAAGAAGTCTGAGGAAAAAAATCAAGGATATGTTTAAAATAAAAAATTTATTTAAACAATCAATTTATCATCAGGCAAAATATCATAAACCAAACGCAACGAACAATGTGAGCATGATTTTAAAAATAGTGAAGTGGAGCAGTCACCTGTCCAAAGACGGCCTGAGGGACTCTGCTTGCGAGCGCCTCTTCCAGTTCCTTCCCCAGCGGCGCGGCCCCGGAGAGAACGATCCTTATCGAGCTAAGGTCGTACTTCTCGACTACCGGATTCTTCGCCAGGGTCAGCACCAGCGGCGGCACCACCATGGCCACAGACACCCGGTGCCTCTGTATCCCCTCCAGCATCGTCATGATCTCAAACTTAGACATTATCATCACCGCCGCCCCTGCCCTCAAAGAGCAGAGCAAAACAGTGTTGAGAGCGAATATATGAAACATTGGAAGCACGCACAGCACCACATCGTCGGTCCTCAAATACATGTTTGGATTCTCGCCATCGATTTGTTGTGCGATGCCCGATGTCAAGCTCTTGTGCGTCAAGATCACTCCTTTGGGCAATCCTGTCGTCCCCGAGGAATACGGGAGCGCAACGGGGTCCTCTGGATCGATGGTGATGTCGGGAATCGCCGTCTCGTCGGCCTCTAACATCTCGTAGAACGACACGCATCCTTCCGGAGGGGCATCGATGGTGATGACGGTGAGCCCGTCGCCGATCTTTGGGAAAAGCTCATTGGCACTGCGGAACTTGTCGACGTACATGGAGTGGGTGATGGCTAGTTTGGCACCCGAGGACTTGAATTGTTTGTAGATCTCCGGCGGAGTGCAGAAGGGGTTCGCGGGGGTGATCACCGCTCCGAGCATGGAGGCGCCCATGAAGGCGAAGACGAATTCAGGGGAGTTTTGGAGGAGAACCATGATGACATCTCCTTGTTTGATGCCAAGCTTGGAGAAACCGGCGGCGGTCCTACGGCAGAGGAGGTGGGTCTCCTGGAAGCTGTAGGTCTTGCCGGTGGTGCAGCAGATGAGGCAGGGGGCATCGGCGACTTCAGGGAGCTTCTCGAAGCAGTAGGCGTGGAGCGAGAGGTGGTTGGAGAGAGGGATGTCCGGCAGCTTCGATCGGAATATGGTGGTTTCGGGTGGCGCGGTTTCAAGTTGGTGGATTTCGGTGAGTATTTGGGGTTGGGTTTCAGGGGAAGCAATTGAGATCATGGTTGGCAGTGTTCAAAACCTTTTTTAAAGGGAAGAGGCCGAGTTTGCTGTTTTATTAAACAGCAGATCAGGAAAACGGAAGTTGGAGCTGTTCGACGTCGAGGTGAAGATAGGACAGGGCAGTGCACAAGAGACGAGAAACTCGGTTTCCTCTTCGGAGAAGATAAGAGGGAAAAGAACAAGGGGCCGAGGCCGAGCTAATCGTGGGGCGCTGCGTTGAGAAGGGACACGACAAATTCTCCGCAGAGAGAAGTTGTCGAGACGCGACAATCTCCGGTTCTCGTCTGGAGAAGGCAAAAAAAACACACATTTTAGAACATGAAGACATTGCCAGTCCTTCTTGAATGAATGGATATAAATAGCATGAATGTACAAAGAAATCAGTAAGGAGGACAAGTAGAACACAAAAAAAAAAAAATTAAACAATGTGTTAGAGCGAATCAATCTTGAGTGGTTGGTGATCGAGGATCAAAAGAACTTAATTATAACCTGACAAGCCTGTGTCTTCGAATGGAAACAGTGACTTAATTTGGTTGACACAGAAAAGCCAGGAGAGAAAGAAGAGTCACGTACGTTCGGTGCAGCGAGAGTTCTAAGGATCGCAGCTGAGAACTGAGAAGAAAGGGTCCCAGAGGGCGCAATAAATACTGAGGAGAGAGTTGGGTTAGGTTTGGTGTGTTCTGAGGGAGACCGAGGGGGTAGGTAGGAATAGTGCAAGGGGGCGTGCGGAGAAGACCACGCACGCCGATCTCCGCTCCAATAAAACCGTCCTCTTGGACTTCCACTGCATCCCTCGTTCCCTCTATATTCCAGTCAACCACACCAACCTACCCTTCAACGCTTCCACCGAAAATTAAAGATATTTTTTTATTTGCATTTTTTATGGGATGCCATTTTGGACCGAAAATTATTCAGGAAGACTGGATCGAATTTTAAATTCTGTTATGAAGCAGCAGTCAAACTCAGGAGTGGATCTTGGAGTCAGGTAGACTTGGTCTTCACTCCAATTTTAAATTCTATTAGACTGCCGCCATCACCCATGGTTTTTAGTGGTTACATGTACTATTGAAGCGATATTCAAACACGACGCGCTTATTTTACTTTTTAGCGTGGGGATCCAAAAGTTGCCCATGGTAATTGTCGGTGTTGGCGCTCGATTGCTGAAATTAAACTTAAAAAAAAGATTCTGACCGCTGAGATAGTCCCTTTCAGAGCAAGTGATTATAAAAAATTTGATATAGAAGAAAGCTTTGATAGGGATTCTTCGATGATCAAATTAGTAATCGAAGTTAGTTAGAGATGAGCCTGTGTCATACCTATCCGTTCGATAATTTTTTTTAAAAAATTATTAAAAATAAAAAAAAATTATTAATATAAAATCATCTTAATGATGAAGGGTTTGGCATAGATCTTTACCAATTTATTAATTTAAAATTAAAATAATACATGAAGGGAAGGAGGCTAGGCCTGTCCAGAACAGAATACAATAAGAAAGGAAACAAAATAGAAAGAAAAAAAAATAAAGATGACTCACTTTAATAATTAAAAAATAAAAATATATAATTATAAAAATAGAAATGACTCACTTATCAGTCATCGATAGTATTTGTATCATCATCATCTTTGCTGGTTAAGTCATATCCACCTTTATGTTGAAGCCTCGCCTCAGCATCCAACCAATCTTTGAAGGAGATAAGCATTTCAACTGTCTCGCCAGTCATCTTACTTCTCTTTTCGTCTAGAATACGTCGACCTGCACTGAAAGTGGATTCCAATGCTACTGTGGACATCGGCACAGCTAAAATATCTCGTGCAATGGCAGACATAATAGGATATTAATTTCTAACACTCTTCCACCAAGCTAATATATTTAGACTTTCTATTTGATGTTCATCATATGCAGAATGAAGATCGTTTCGTAAATAAAATTCTAATTCATTACTTTAAGATGAAGAAGATGAAGCATGTGTGTCTTCTAATGAATGAAAAAATAGACGACGAATAAGATCTAGAAGAAGAAGCAGAGCTTTGAGCAGGTATTCTAGATTCATAAATTTTATCATTATATAAACCATAAATATCATTAAGAAGTCGTATTACCTCATCTTTAGCATGTTTAGGATTTTGATTCATATTTTCACAATATTGATCAATTAAAAAATTTACGCCATTTAATTTAACTCTAGGATCAAAAACAGCAGCTAAGTTATGCAATGGACATATCCTATTCTAATATTCATTACATTTAGTTTCATATTACATATAATAGGCATTAAAACTTCATGATATCTATATTTTTAAATTTTTCACTAATTACATATACTTTTGTAAAAATGAACAAGAAGTTGGATAATAAATACCTGAAAGAACATTTGTAGCATCATAAAAAGTAACAAAAAAAAATCTTCTAAAATTTTACCTTGATGCCAATCAGTTTCAGTCAATGTAAATCCTAATCCACAATCATTAATATAAGCACTTAATAAGTTCTTATATGGCTATGCATCATGTATCATGGTATATGTACTATTCCAACCAACGAGTTATTACATCAAGTTTAAATTTTTTTAAACGTTTACCATGATCTACACATAATTGTTTAAATTCTTGAAGTCTTGACCTTGAAGCATGAATAAAAGAAATTGCATTTCTAAATTTTAAAATAACATCTTGAATTATGTTCATGCCAGATTGAGCAGAAAGATTTAATATATGACATGCACATCTAGTATGAAATAATTGTCTATCTAAAATGGGATGCAAAGAGTCGTTTAATAATGCAACAACAGAATTATCATTAGATGCATTATCAAAAGTAATTGATATTATTTTATTATTAATATTATATGAGCATGCAGTTTGATAAATAATATTTGAAATTTATTATCCCGAATGTAAAAAATCAAAAGCACGAAAAGCAATAATTCGTTTATTTAGTTGCCAACATTATCAATATAACGAGCAGTAATAGCAATACAACAATTACTACCTACAGATGCCGACCAAATATCAAAAGTTAAAGAAATTCTAGCATTTAAATTTGAGAGGCTTTCAGTTAAACTTTGTTTTATTGCTAAAAAGTTTGTCATAGCCACTCTTCTAAAGGTACGGCTACTAGTTCTGCTATAAGCAAATTGTAGGCCTAATTGAACATATCTTTCAAAATTATAAGATTTAGATAAACTTAAACGTAATTCATCCTGAACTATCCATCTTACCCGTAATTTTTTTTGATTTTCGTGGTTATATGCAAAATTACCTATAAGTGATCCCTCTTGTATATTAAGAATACATTGTTGACGGGAATCATGCATCCTATGAGTCTCTTGATGTCTTTTTAAATGCTATGTTCCCTCAGTACTAGAATAACTGTAAAGTTTTGCACATTTTTTACATTTTGCTTTATAGACTCCATCAACCATAATTCTATCGAAATCATTCCAAACATTACTAGTCCTCTTACGAGAAGAGGTTTGACATTCACTGACATTGGCTCTAGAGGGAACTTGGAGTTGGGATTGGGATTGGAGTTGGGGATTAGTTTCCTCACCTCAGAAAAAGGGTGCATATTAAAATTACTTTTGTTAAAAGATACAATATCTAAAATTCTTAATTAATAAATATAAAAAAATAAAAACTAACCCACAAAAAGGAATTGAGAAAAGGATCAGAGGTGGAGGCATGGAGCCAAGATTTGTGAGCTTCCTATTGCGCTCTCGCCTCTCAACAAGAAGTGACCTTGTAGCACTTGACTACTTGCTTGAGCACTTGCCACTTGCAAGAATACTTGCAAACTAAAAATTAAATTGCAAATCTACTAGAACACTTGCTAGAAGAAAGAAATAGTAGTAATAGAGAAGAGTTGATTTGGTATGGTAAGAATGAGAGAGAAATGAGCTATTTATAGAAGTCCCAAATTTTTTTCTCAAAATATCCTTTGATATAGCCGTTATATGGCTGTTGGGAGGGGTAAAATGTTCTAAACCCCTCCCTAAACGACTATATAGCCGTTAGGGCCGGGCCTGGATTTTTTTTACCGTGCGTGCCTGGCATGGCTCGTTTGTTACCGGGCCATGCCAGGCATGGCACGGTAATTTTAGAGGCACGGTGGGCCTGTGCCGTGCCATGCTAGGCACGGCCCAGTGCCCACCTCTAGTCACAGCAGAGAGGGAGCTCGAAGAAGCTCCTTAGAGAAAGAAGAGCTCCGAGGGTCGAAGTCCCTTCTAGGGTTTTAGAATGTGTAAGTCAATTTAGATATGAGCGTGTGGATACTCGTGTTCACATACCTTGATACTGAGTTCTCTTACCTTTTTATAGGCCCTTGACATCCTCCTGAGGATTAGCCATGTAGAATTTCGTGAAAAGGAATGCCTGTTGGGATAATGGCTATTACATGAATAGAAGCTGGTCGGTGGGCCTTATCCCATCGAGCGCATGGGCCTGGCGGTTGGTAGGCTTGGTCCCATCAACAACGCGGGTCAAGCAATATGTAAGCCTGGCTGTGTGGGTCAAGCGGTAGGTGGGCCTGGCTGCATGGGTCAAACGGTAGGTGGGCCTGCCATAAGCCATTGGGGGTCGACTTGGAAGAGTCGGAGCCGCTAGGGACCGACTTGGAAGAGTCGGGGCCGCTGGGGGCCGACTTGGGAAAGTCAAGCCATTGGGGGCCGACTTGGGAAAGTCAGTGCCGTTGGGGCCGACTTTGGAGAGTCGGGTCTGCTGGGGGCCAACTTGGAGAGGCACGGCCGTTAAGGGCTGACTTGGAAGGGTCGGGGCCGCTAGGGGCCAACTTGGAGAGGCGCGACCGCTGGGGCGATTCGGAAGAGTCGGACCTGCTGGGGGCCGACTCGGAAAGGAATGCCATCGGTCAGCTTTGCTGTTAATATCACGTGGCACCATCGACCACATCGTATTTGAATAACCGTAATTATGATGCCGAAGCCTTTCTCACAATTAGCATTAATTGGTAAATTTGTTGGGAGCAGGCTTTCATGCTGCATGTTGCAGCACAAGAGAAGTAATCAATGAAAAAAATAAATTAAAAAATATATAAAAATTTAATATAATTTAACTAATTATTTTATATTTATATCAATAAAAATGATAAAGTTTTCTTATGAAGAAAATAAAAAAAAACTATAAATTTTATTAAATTTAACCTATATGCGTTCAACAAAATTAAGATTTATCCTAAGATTAGAGTTATATATGTTTATATAAATAAAGATTTACAGTATGTTACGTAGGCTAAGAATTTTATTTTAAACATATAAGGAAATAATTTTATTGAGCTTTTTAAACTCAAGATAAACTTAAACAAATTTTCATCTTAATTTAGGATTTTTGAAGCTAATTAATTATCTTGAAACATCTTTATCATCTTTATTACCATATTATAATGGGCATAAATTTTTACAAACTCCAAACAAGTCCAAGCAATGCTTAAATTTGTCTCTTGAATTCAACTTACTCATCATATCAGCATCTTCAATAATAATCTTCTTATTTTTATTCACCAATCTTATGTCTGTATACCTTTTGAAGTACATGAAAATCTGTTTTATGACCTATCAATTTCTTTTCTTAAGATTACTTATGTACCTACTGATCGTATTAACAACGCATGAAATATCTAGCCGAATTTAAATTATTACATACATCAAATTATTAATCATACGAATTGAATGCATATTTTAGGTTTATCCTTCGCATGGATCCATTCTAGTTCCAGCAATAAAGATTTAATTTTATAAAATTTTTAAAGTACATTTTTGATACTTCTTTTGAGAGCCTAAAAAGTAAAAACTTTGTTTGAAGAACCATAAGGAAATCTTTTATGAAAGAAACCATAGGATCAGGCGTTTGAGGTAAAAGGACCGTACCAAATTGAAGTCAGAAACCACGAGATTTCTCGGAAACCAGATTGAAACCTTCTATATTACAAAAAAGTTTAATCCTAGAAAAAATTATATACGAAGTCAATCTTTTTCTTTCCTTGAATAATTTCAGTCAAAAACTTGAAATCATTGGACAAGGGAAGGACCACAGGATTTGTACCAAAAAAAAAAAAAAAACCCACAGATTTCTTAAAAACTTTTTTTTTTCTTTACCATCTCTTATAATTGTTCTAAATATATATTTTAGGTCTATGCGAATCCATTCCAATTGTCTTTGGTGATTCTTATAATGTAGCAAATTTTGTTTCTTTCTTAATTTTGTATAAAAATATGATTTCTTTTATAAACTTCTTTTTTTTTGATCATTTCTCTTAATTATTCTAAATATGTATTCTAAGTCTATGCTTCGCATGTGTTCCATTCCAATTGTCTTTGGTGATTTTTATGCCGTAGCAAATTTTATTTTTTTCTTAATTTTGTATAAAAATTTGAATTTTTTATAAACTATTTTTTAAATATTTTATCTTAATTATTCTAAATATGTATTTTAGGTCAATGCTCCGCATGTGTTCCATTCCAATTGTCTTTGGTGATTTCTATGCCGCAGCAAATTTTGTCTCTTTCTTAAATTTGTATAAAAATTTGATTCCCAGATAAAAAAAGTATCATAAGAGATGACTTTTCTTGGTTGTCTCATTCTGTCAAAAAGAATATCATTTAGATTAAAAAAAACAATATCTTTTATTTTTTTTAAAATTAAGAGATTCCGGGTCATCTCGGTAGCCGTCTTGTTCTCGATTTAAAATTCTTGACGTGTGACACTTAACAACCAATGGTGCGTCCCTCACCCTTTTTGCGAATGTTGGCGTACGTCAATCTAAATTTTGTCGTCGTCGTCGCCGTCGCAGTCCTCCGCAAAAAATGTTTTGAATTTTATCCTCCATTTTGATGGCCGTAGCGAGGACGCCGATTCAGCCTCAAACCCAGCTAAAAAACGTCCGGGCTACGGGACTGGCCGGAGCTAGGAAAGTTCCTCCTCCCTTGCAAGGCAACGCGACGGACGGTAGGCCGACACGTGCTCGCACTAGTTAGGTGCGAGTAGTTTCTTTGCTGCGAAAAAAAATGTGCTCAGACCTTTTGACACGGTCGCTTAGTGGTCTGGGCTCCTCCACGCTATTTAGGCATCGCAAATTTAAGAAATAAGACTCATACTGACTTAGAATAATTTTAAGATAAATCTTTAAAATTCAAAACCTAACCCTCTGTTTGAACAGAGAGAAAACTAAGGAGAAAAAAAAACTAGAAGGAAAAATAGAAGAAAAAATAAAATTTATCTTGTTTGGATGGAGAAAAAAAAGTCGGAAGGAAAGAAACTAGAGAGAAAAAAAAGTCGTGGGCCCCACATAAAAGTTTTTTCTTCGAAACCGAAGAGATTTTGGAGAGAAAACTCAAAAGTGCTCTTTCTTTTTTTTTCATTCCAATATTAACCCTTCCAAAAAAACAACCGATACATTTTTAATCATCTATAACAAGGATATTATTGTCATTGTAAATTATCAACTTTTCTCTCCTCTCTGTTTTCCTCTCACTCATCCAAACAGAAGGAGAGAAAATATTTTCTCTTTAATTTTCTTTCCTTCCACTTTTCTTTCCTCCCAATTTTCTTTTCTCTCACTTTTCTCTCCATTCAAACAGAGCATAAATCTTTGAAGCTGAAATATCGATGTTGAAAAAGTTAAAATCTATCTAATTTTTTTGTTCTGATGCTGACATTTGAGTGGAGTCAAATTAATCAACGCCATGCATAGAATATTTTTTGACGAAAAATGAGACCATATGGGATCTAGCTACGATCGACAAAGCCTTTCTTTTCTTTTTTTTTTTTTTTTTTTTTTTTTAATGTACGTAGGACGTATTCTAAGTCATCTCATCCACATGGGATCTAGTTACGATCGACAAAGCTTTTCTTTTTTTTTTTTTTTTCTTTTTTTAATGTATGTAGGACGTACTCTAAGTCATCTCATCCCTATTTTGTTGACATTGTTATCCATGAAATACTCGTTTGTAACAATAAATATGAGCAGGATACTGCCTCAAGATTTGAATTTCCATGTTGACATCTTGCTAACATTGTTGTTATCCGTGGAATACTACTTCTTTGTAATATGATTGGGGTGACGTGCTGTCATCAATATTGGAATTTGTACGGTGACCTTCTGCTATAACATTGTTATCCATAAAATATTTCTTTGTAAAAAATATTAAAATATTTTTGAGGAATGCGTTGTTATCCATGAAATATTTCTTTGTAGAAGAATATTAAAATATTTTTGAGGAATGCGTTGGGATGCTGCCATCTCGATTTGAAAATTTTGACTCTCTCTCAGTTGAAGAAAGACGCTAGCTAGATTTGCGGAGCCAACTGATTATAGAAGAAAAAATAAATAAAAATATAAGTTGATAAAATATAAAATAAAATTTAACAGCATAAATAAATTTTTTTCCCCTATAAAGTCTAATCCGCATCTTTTTCTTATGGATGAAAAAATAATTTATAATGTCTGGTTTGACCCATGAACTAACTATATACGGCTTCATCGTCAATGGTTACCGTAGACGTACGGTCAAGAAAGATGGCTTTAAGCATAGACTTGGATGATAAATTAATGAAACTTGGCTGAAGAATTCACGGAGAAGACTTATTCCGACCAAAGGAGTAGATCTATGTCACGTGCTCCTGGATGCCACAGCTACCCATGAAGAATCCAGGAAACTTGGCTGAAGAAACCCCATCAAGAATCCAGGAAACTTGGCTGAACAATCCATGAAGTCAACGCTTTAGTAAGTGCAAGGAATAGTCTCAAAATTCTTTGATTTCTTCTACATGGGTTTGAACTGTTAAAATCTTCCTAATTAAGTTCTGTTCGAAACATTTCCGGGCATAAACTTTTGATGTCAATCGTGAGTCTTAGAAAAACCTGACAAAATAGTTGAGAGTTAGTAACTAAACATTTATTAATGAGAACAAAGTCCAGTCATATAAAAATTTTACATACAATATCATGGCAACAAAAGATAAACATCAAAATAACTAATAAATGATAACCAGTAGTCCATATCAATTACAATATCCATAACAAATATAAAAATACTACATACTGTGTGAAGGAAGCGGCAATGAATATGGTAAAGACTGTGTAGTATTAGCTAAAGCCGATGGTGAACTTGATGGTATATCATGTAAAAGAGGAATAGTAACATTAAACCCAGCAGCAAGTGTAGCAATTAATTTCTGAATTATTTGTTTCTGTCGCACAACTTGCTCTAGTAAAGCATCAACAATTGGAGTCGAATGTGATGCATCCCTACTAAAGGTAGAAGCAGAACTTCTCTATCGCAAAGACGTGTACCAAGAATATCATCAACGATGTCATCTTCAGTAATATTTTTACTCTCGAAGCCATCTTTCTGGATGGATAACGATGTGCGACGTTGGAGCATTTTTTTTTCTAAAAAAAAATTAAAAATTAAATAGTAATCATTCTAAAATCAACAACTACTACAAATAAAATAATGTAAACACTCTAAAATCAACACAACAATAACTACTATAAATAAAATAATTTAAAAATTAAATAATAAACATTCTATTTTAAATGGGACCCAACAATAAATGATTGGATCTGCAAAATGAAAGTCAAGTTGAAATTCTTGATGCCATCACAAAGCATACCATCCGTATTACAAACTTAAAATTCCACATGACAGCGTCTGTTCTTTTTTAAAATTATATCTCATTTATAGCAGGATAACTAATGATGTAAAACTAATAATTATAATATACAAATTATAAGAAGACAATTTAATCCCTTTTGTTGGATAAGTGTACATCCCTTACTATAATTATAGACAAAGGCCTAAATATAAACTGGACTAGAAAATGAGGGAAACAAAAAAATGGATCAACCATGTGTGTGTATATTGGTATAAACGGGTGATAACACAAGTGTAGTGCAAATCAGCTCAGATACATTAGAGGATAAAATTTGCTATAGAAGACTAGGACAGGGGACATCCGGTCTCCATAATCAAAATCCAGTATACTGAGCCACAAAAGAAGCTATCCAGTCTGCCGCCGAATTGACTTCACGAAATATATGACGAATCTGAACAGAACCAACCTCCCGAAGCATAGACCAAATATCCCTGAGGATCGGATTAGCATACCAATACATCAATGCTCGTTCTTCAACCAAGAGATAACCGTCATAGAATCACCCTCAACCATGATCCTACGAGCGTGAAGAATCCGAGCAGCATAAGAAATACCCGCCCAGGCAGCATAGAACTCAGTCATCGGGACAGAGGAGTCAAGAGAGCCAAAACCTCCAGCTGCCAACAAGTCTCCCACCGGCCCTCAAATGATGAAAGCCGAACCAGCAACTCTACCCCGAACGCTCCCGTCAAAGTTAATTTTGACAAATCCTAGGGAGGGTTCCCAAGAAATAAAAACTGTATGCCGGTTCGTTGCCGAAGCAGCAGGAGAACCCCAGAGGCCAGAAGAGTCAGAACCAACTCCACTAATAATACGGGCGCATTCTTCCGTCAACGATCTAATCTTCCTCACAATCCTATAAGGAGCAATAGGGTTATTAGAAAAGATGAGTTGATTCCTCGACATCCAAATCTGATAAGCCGTGACAGCCCAAAGCCCCCGCTTATGCTGAGAACCCCACTGAATATCATGGAAAAACAAAGATCGCGGGGAGGCCATACCATCCAGCCTACTAGTATAACCCATCAGATACCATATCCGTCTAGCTCTAGAGCAAAGGAAGATAGCATGATCAGAAGACTCCTCGCTTTGCCTACATAGAGGACAGGACGGTTGAATAGACTGACCCCTTCGAGAGAGGAGGGCACATGTTGGAAGACAATCCCAAAGAAGCTTCCATATGAATAACTATACCCTGGAAAGAATAGGAAGCTTCCAAATCCAAGCTGCATCCTCCATACACTGAGGCTGAGGCCTAAACATCCTCATAAGGTCCCTAGTAGGGGCCCTAGAGAGATAAGATCTCTGCCAAAGCCTAGAATCAACAGAATGACCATGCATAATAGGCAGCGAGAGAATCTCCGAGAGAGCTCCTCCCCAAAGAAACAGGTCACAGTAGGAATATGCCAAGCAGGGGGATCAGAGGAAAGCAAATCCTTAACCTTTAAACTGGTGGGGGCTTCCATATTTATAAAGGAGGGCCACCTCGAAAGAGGGAGCTCAGAATCCAAGTATCCTGGACGACATCTATCGAATAACCATCTCCTATCATCCAAGAGATATTATCCCTGATAGACTGACCATAACTACAAATCTCCTTCCACAAGGGGGAGGAGCCCTGGGGCGTCGTAATGGGCAAGCTGGACGACCAGTTACCATACCTCGCTCGCATCAGAGAGCTCCAAAGACACTGCGGCTCCAAGAGGAAACGCGATGCATGCCTGGCAAGAAGAGCTTCTCTTCTAACAATCAAAGACTGAATTCCCAGACCACCATCTTGGATAAGAATACATACCTTATCCCAGGATAATAGATGAATACCATGACCATCTTGCATAGAAGCCCATAGAAAATCTCTGAAACATCTCTCAATCCTCCTAAGACACGTAATCAGAATGGCAGCATTCAAAATAAGATACAAAGAAAGAGAAGAGAGTACCAACGAATAATAATGACCCTGGCCATCATAGATAAATTGGTGACCTGCCACCCCTCCACACGCTGTCGCACCTCCCTATCAAGCTCAGCATATCAGAACAACGGAGGCGTCTACCAGTTATTGGGATCCCCAGATACATAAAATGATCAGTCTGAGTAGTGATACCTGACAGATTAATAATGGCTTCCCTGGTAGATCTAGAGGTCTTCGAGCTGAAACATATAGATGACTTAAGAAAGTTAACCCTTTGACCCGAAGCTTGATAATAGCGCTGCAATATATAGTATAAGGAAGCCGCATTATTAATAGTGGCCTGACCCAGAAGAATACAGTCATCGGCGAAGAGAAGATGAGAGATCGAAGGGCCCTCACTACTGGCCATGTACGGAATAATCCGCCGATCCAGTTGGGCCTGATGAAAAGCATGAGAGAGATCGTCCACAGCCAGAATAAATAACAAAGGGGATAATGGGCATCCCTGTCTCAACCCCACAGAAGAGTGGAAATACTCTGTCGGACTACCATTGATGATCAAAGCAAAGGAAGGCTTCTGAATACAGGCCATGATCCACTCAATAAACAAGTTATCAAACCCAAACTCCTGAAGAGAGCAGTGCAAAAAATCCCAACTCAATCTATCATAAGCTCTCTCCATATCAAGCTTAACTTCCATAAGACAACGATTGGCTGGAGCTCTATGAAGATCGTGCATAAATTCCTGAGCAATGAGAACATTATCCGATATAGAACGCCCTCTAATAAATGCCGCTTGTTCAATAGAAATGAGACGAGGAATCACAAGATGAAGACGGCCAGCTAATAGGTGAGCACATACCTTATATAGGGTAGTGCACAGACTAATCGACCGAGAATGCTGTGGGAGAGAAGCCGCCGAACGCTTGGGCACCAAAGTAATAAGAGTCTGATTCCATTCTAAAGGGATGTGCTTAGATTGAAAAACAATCTGAATAGCTTGAACCACCTCCGGCCCCACAATATCCCAATAGTGACGGAAGAAGAGAGGCAGAAACCTATCAGACCCAAGGGCCTTATCTAGGCCAAGCTCCCAAAGAGCCATCCGAATCTCCTCCGAAATGATCGGCCTAACAAGCATAATATTATCTTGGGAGGAAACCTTCCTGGAATTAGGCACCCGAACAATCGGAGCCCCATCAGCTGTGGATTCAGCCCATCTAGATTGAAAGAAATTTAGAAGCAGGTCCCGTATAGATTACATATCCTCCAAAATATGCCCCTCCCCATCGACTAACCTCCGGATCCTGTTAGCGGCACGTTGCTTCAAAGTAGCATGATGGAAGAATCTGGTATTACGATTCCCCTCACAAATCCACTGAACTCTGAACTTCTGCCTCCATAACATCTCCTACTGCCGAAGAAGAGAATGGTGACGAGCGAGCATGTCCTGAAGAGAAGAGAGATCCGAGTCCAACAGAAACCTTTCCTGGTCCTCTTTTAACTGCAAAGCCGTAATGTCAGCTTCAACCAGTTCAACTTGTCTAACCAAATCCCCCACCTCCCGCATATTCCAAGAGGAAAGACGACGTCTAGCCAGCATAAGACATCGAGAAAGGTGATAAATAGCATTACCCCCGATAGGAAGATGCCAAACCTGAGAAATGATAGACCGAGCAGCTGAATGAACCATCCAGAACTGCTCGAATCTAAACTGTCTACACTGATGCAGATCAGCCTCCGTTGAAATCAAAATAGGGCAATGATCAGAAGCAATCCTCGGAAGGTGAGAGACAGTAACCCCCGGGTGCATATGGAGCCACTGGGCCGTAGCCATAGCTCTGTCAAGTCTCTCCCAAACACGAGCGGAGCCTTGACGGTTATTGCACCAAGTGAACTGGGTCCCCGAATGCCCCAAATCCAAAAGCCTTGAAGAGCCAATAAAGGTTCTAAATTCATTAACATCAGCTGAAGCCGAAAACCGTCTGCCACCATGCTTTTCCTCAGCCTCAGTGATACAGTTAAAATCTCCAGCAATAATAGATGGGATACCCTGAGCAAGGAGGGAAAGCAACTCAGACCAGAGGATCCATCTCTCCCTATAATCCGTACTGGCATATACAGCCGAAAGAAGCCAAGGGTCAGACAACCCCTCAATGACAACAAGCCCAATTTGCTGGTTGCACTGATAGAAGGCATCAACCGTAATAGCAAAGGCATGCCAAATGGCCAAAATACCCCCTAACATACCATCAGCCTCCACAGCATATGAGGACCATGAACGGGAAATCTGTCTCCGAAACCGAGCCAGACTATCACCGGATAGCCTAGTTTTCAAAAGAACACATATATCAAAATGATATAAATGCAATAATCTGGCAAAAGAGGATCAAAATGATGGCTTTGGAGCTCCTCTAACATTCCAAATTAGGATTTTCATTTACAAACTGGAAGAAGCTAGGACCCCTCCCTGGTCCTCTACCATAGCAATATCAGAAAGGCACCCATTAGACAAGGTGCCACCCTCAGTAATCATTGAAGAACCGGCCTTCAGGCCTTCCGAGTCAATGCCTAGTGCAGCAGACTGGGGAGACTAGGCCGATGGCAGGGAGCCTGAACTAAGGCCCGAATGCTCTCTTGCAGAAACCTTCAATGAGGAATCAGCAGCCCTATCAGGACAGGGACTCATAACCACCTGACCCCCTTCCTGAAAGCAGGAGGGCAGAATTAATCTGTCTGAAGAGACTATAGACACCCCAGAGCTCTTTGACATAGGAGCCTTGCCTTTTCCCTTCCGTTTTTCTGATTTGGAGAAAGACCTCGGAGCCAGACCATCCACTGGTCTGGCCCTCTTAAGGGGACCAGGAAAAACATCCCGACTAACCTGGTGCACACCCGCACCCGAACCCGATCCAAGGGAGGCAAAATGATTCTCAATCAGCATAGGATGTATCAGGTTAGATTCCAGGGGCCCCTCCTTCTCAGCCACCAACAGCCCCTTCTTTGAAATTTCAGAACCGACACAAAGCCCTACTTCCGGCACGGACTTAGTGCCTAACTCTCCCTGATTAAAACCCAACACTAAACTAGCCTTAGCTTTGGCTGAGAGCACCACAACCTTCGGAGACGATAGCGCCCTCCTCCGAGCTACCTTCACGGGGGAACACCATCCCTCAGCATCAGCAGCACCAGAGCGGCATTCTACTTGGGACTTTTGCGATGAAACACCACTGCCAGATGCTCCCGACGAAGGCAACGAATCCGGCTTCCTCCTCTCATCCCGAAGGCCATTAGAAACAACCCGACGTTGACGAATTGCAGCAATCCAAGGACCATAGACCGGGCTGTGCTCTGCTACCTCCTCAATTGACCCAGACGACAGAGAACAGGGGCCATCGAGGTGAATCATGCCACAGAAAGAGCAGATCCCCTCCAAGTTCTCAAAAGCAAATTGCTGCCAAAAAGGGCGATTAATCCCTTGAATTCGAGTTCCAGGCCGGAGCGGCCGACGGAGATCAGCCCGGATAGAAACCCTAGCAAACCCACCTCTGCATTTCGCCTGAGTGGAAGCATTCGCACATACGAACTGACCTACTGACTCAAGAATCATCCTGAGGAACTTCACCTTCCAAAATTCCATTGGAAGATTAGGCAGACGCACCCAAACCAGTGCCGAAGGAATGGCATCCTCTGCCAGGATGAACTCCGGCTTCCAAGGTTCCATCCCGATAACCTGGCCATTGACGACCCAAGGACGATTCAGCACCAACTCACAAGCCTTCGGGTCCTTGAAGCGGAAGATATGGCACCTGAATGCCAAACTGATCGGAGAAATCTCCCCCTGAATCCTGGCACGCCTGAACTCCCTGACGAACGCTGCAGACGGAACCCACCTATAGAAAGACCGAGCAATAATGGCACTCGACTGCCATCCAGCCATCTCGGCCTCCAACTCCTCCATAGGGACTCGGACCACGTTCGGAAAGGAAGCCTCCAGCCGCTCCACCTCAACTGGCGACGGAGACGGAGAGACCCAATGGAATCTGGAAGCCACCGCCTTCTTCCCAGAGGCCCTATCGACGGCTCTTCCATTAGACGCCATGGGAGACAACGGGACCTGAGAGGGAAATACCTACGGAAGACATAGCCGGAGAAGACAACGATCGCCGGAGATCGGAGAAGACCAGGGAAGAAGCACGAATCTTAATGCCCTTCTTTCAGATAGAATCAGAGCTATATCGCGCACGAACCTCAAAGCAACCTCTTGCCACCAACCCGCCTACTGCGGCTGTTCAACCACGTATATATTCACATAAGAGCAACCATCCCCAAGAGGCTAAGGAGCACATGAAAATGGCAAAAGCAGTTAAAATGAAAAATCTACACGTTAAGCAGATCCTGGTAGACATGATAGTAGTGCTAACATGATGTAACCATATGGCGACAACTAACATTATCCATCAAACAAAGACGTATATGTTAGTTCCCGCATGACTTGTGTGAATCTTCTTTGACATATTGCAACCTAATGAGGCTTTGACATTAATTATTTAAGGCATCTAATAGAAATGAAAGGAACAGCAGGAATCAATGGATAAATACACGGTCAACTTGTTTGCAACTATTTAAATATTGTTTTTCCACCGGTTGCTTTTTAAAGAAGCTAAAAAGGAACAGCAGGAATCAATGGATGAATGCATGATCAACTTGTTTTCAACTATTTAAATATTGTTTTTTTATCAGTTGCTTTTAAAAAAAGCTTCTTACATGAAAATTTTCTTGACAAAGACAAATTAGCCTGCTGCTATTCTGCCAAGAACAAATGACAATAAAAAAGATAAGATTGAATATATGGTTCTTACAAAACATTAGGAGCATACTTCAAAAAATTCTAAAATAGGCACTGTTGATGCCAAACCACCGTCCTCAAACGTCCGTAAGCGTCCGGTTGCCTCCTCCAACGAGCCCGGGATCCTTCGGCGAGCTCCTTGCGCCTGTGAGCCTGTAAACAAGTCCCGAAGGCCAGAGATTCCGACGGGGACCCTCCGATGCTCAAGTCAGTGCTCTGGGCAACAGCCATGAGCTTGAGGAAGCTCGAAAGAGAGAAGAAGAGAGAGGCTTAGAACCATGCTCTTTGTGAGCAAGAATGAGCGTTTAGGAGTGTAATGAGTTCCCCTCTGGTCGGAAGTCCCTCTTACCCATTTTATAGATGCTTAGAGTCTACTAGTTTTTGGATATAATCACTTGTCAGAGCATTAATTGATAGCAGCAACAATGAAGCTTACCTCCATGTGACATGTCAGAGCTGCAGGCTGTGTCCGTCAGAATAGGTGGCTGCAACTGGTTGGTAGGTGCTATTTTTGGTTTGGAAAGCTATCACAGGCTGTTGCAGGGCGTGGCCGATCGTTACGACGCTTGCCAGACGTATTTCCTACGTCGCCTTTTTGCAGTCATGGCACTGTTCATGGCCAAGGCCGAGGCTGAGATGGCTGAGCTCTATTCATGGCTGAGGCCGAGGCTAAGATGGCCGAGCTCTGTTCATGGCCGAGGCCGATTGGGGTCGAGGCCGACTGGGGCCGAGGCAGACTGGGACCGAGGGCTGAGGGAGCTTGGTGCCGAGTCCGTACGAGACTGAAGGGGCAGCCGAGGCTGAGGGAGAAGTCTGAGGCCGTACGAGGCCAAGGGAAGGGGCCGACACCGAGTGGAAGTTGGCAGCGGAGGAAGCCTCTCGAGGCCGACGGGAGCTGAGAGCCTGGGAGAAACCATGGAGGCTTTGGGACGTGGCAGTCGGGCAAGGGAGCATGCATAGTCGAGTGCTGAGGGGGAGCTGAGGCTGAGGCCATACGAGGCCAAGGGGGCTCGGCAGGCTGCATGGCCGAGGGAAGCTCGGGCGACTCGGGAGCTTGCTGGATCCTGCAGCGGAAGCCGAGAGGGAGCTCGGGCACTAACAGGAGACGTGGTCGGTAGCCGAAGGGGAGCTCGGGCACTTGCCGGAGTTGGTCGAGAGGACCTTAAAGAAGGGAGGCTTCGCTCGGAGAGGGCCTTAAGGAAAACTGGAAGCCGAAGGCCGAGACGAAGCTGCCGGAAGCCTCGGGGCCGAAGCAAGGTCAGTCGTTCAAGCTGGGAGCAGCCTATAGTCGGGAACCGGTGGGACAGGTGGAGAAGTAGAGACAGAGCCAAAGCCATGGATGGATCTGGGTGAAGACGGGAAATGTCGGGGCCGAATGGTCAGGCTCCAGAAATGGCCTAGAGGAAGGTCCGGAGCTGGGGACATCTATGGAAGGAGTCGAGACCAACCGAGGTCGGCCATCCGCGGAGTTGGAGTGATTCTGTAAATGCCCCGGAATCACTCGGAGATGACACGGCTGATAGGCCTCCCCATCATGCCCAGCACCATCCAGGAGACCTAATGCACATCGTGCTGCATGGAAAACCCCAGGCATGCAGACCCATTGCCACCCTCCACAGTTAGGACTCAATCTCAGAGTTGGATGAAGACCCGAAGTGGTGGGGACGAAGACGATCTCCAACATGGGATTGCGACCATCCTTGGAGGCGGGGCAGGTCGCAGTCGGGGGCGTCCGGAGAGGTTGGGTCGTAGTTGGAACAGAGCCGAAGCAGTGGATGGCTGTCCGGGGGCAGAGTCAGGATCTGTATTAGAGCCAAGTTGGGACGAAGCCTGGAGTTGGTTGATGACCAGCTCCTCTCCGAAACGATGCTGGGGACCCATCTTCGGCGTGCAGGGAAGAGAGATGGGATCCCGAGCTAGGGACACTGGAGCAAAGCTACGGACGAGGGTTGGAGGAGTCGAACTCGGGAGCTAGAGGCCGAGGAAAGCCTGGGCAGACGAGCGGCAGAGTCCACTGAAGACTGACAGTTAGGAGAGGATGTTGTTGGGAGTTATCAGGATTCGGGCAGCCTTCTCATTGATTCAAGATAAGGGGCCCTCTAGCTTCCACGGTCTCTCTCTCCTAGGAAGTTTTATTACGTGCATGGGTGCACATAATGCACTTGGACGAGGCTGCTTTGGGAGCTCACTCAGACTTGGGATGCGGCAGAGAGGAAGAGAAGCTTGCTTGGTGATGAACGGCCTTGGTTTGTGACAAAGAGAGAGAAGCTTGCTTAGCGCTCGGGGATGTGGAGCCAGGAGTATGAAAACGGGAGCCTCTGGGGCTGGATCTAAAGCCGAGGTGCTAGAGCTGGTCTGGAGAAAAGCCGAAGCCTTGGGGCAGAGTTGAAAGCCGGATCTGGAAGAAGACGTGAGCTGCCATGGCCGAAGTGTCAGCAGGTCCGGAGCTGGGGACTTCTGCGAAAGAAGCTGGGACCAACGAGGAAGGGAGCTGTAGCGGGCTTCCGGAGCTTCATGGTGGGTTAGGCTGGAGCTGGTGTGGAGATGGGATCAAAGCCGAGGGGAACAGCTCAATGCCAAGGGGAGCCGGCATGGCCTCACACAGAGAAGCCTTGGGGCAAGCGGCCGAGGCTGGCGTCGGCTAAGGCTGCTAGGAGCCAGGGGCCGAGAGGAGAGGCCGAGGACATGCATGGTCGGGACCCATGCACGTAGCCTTCGGACCCACACACGCAAGACGCAAGCCAGCTGGAGAAGTTGCACGAGGGAAGTATGCAGAGGAGATAGAAAAGGTGGCGGACATAAGGAAGGTTGAGTTGCCAAATCCGGATGCTGTCATTATGGCCCATGGGGGCCCACTGGCCCCATCAGACATAGTTTAAAGTTCATAAAGAACCAATCCATTGATAACAGGTATCCATTAAATTTGATGAGTTTCAGGCCATTGAAAACAATCCTCTTTAAGTCTCATTCAAGTTTCTGGGTTCCTCTTATAGGTAAAAAATTGCGAAGAAATTTTTTAAAAGATAAACTCTAAATTTTGTAACTTTTCAGAAGATCTATACGAATCTTGATCTTTAGCCTAGCTAAAGATTTTTTTTCTTTTTTATATTTAGGCTGCTTCCAATAGGTATGGAATTGTGAAGTGAAGAAAGATCTTTAACAAACAAATGAAATGCAACCATAGAACCTTTGCATATTATTTTTTTAAAATTATAAATTTAATAAATTGATAATGAATTTGACCTCTTTTCTACTGAAGGTTTATGTTAAAAAAATTAATCAAAATATGGGTTCATTCCAATTTCTTTCACATGTTCTCATAAAATCATCATCAACAACAACAACAGCAGCAACAACTACAAATAAAACAATTCAAAATTAAACAGTAAACACTCTAAAATCAACAACAGCAGCAACAATTATAAATAAAATAATTTAAAATTTAAATAATAGACACTCTATAATCAACAGCAGCAGCAGTAACAACTATAAATAAAATAATTTAAAAACTAAATAGTAAACACTCTAAAATTAACAAACAATAATAGCGCAACAACAGCAACTATATAAAATAATTTAAAAATTAAACAGTAAATACTCTAAAATTAACAACAACAACAACAACACTACCAACAAAAACAACAACAACAATAACATCAACAACAATACCACCACCATCACCACCAACAACATACATATCTCTATTGTGCAACGTCGTTGACCCACCCAATTGATTAACTGTAATGCATGTCCTTGAAATGCTCTATAGGCTTGGGCATTTCTTTTATCTCCTTATTCATCTGTTATAAAAGTAATATTAGAAAACATACAACATCAGTTTAATGTAATAATAATAAATTTAAAAAATAAATATTCATTTACCATTCTATATCGATGTGCAGTGAAAGAGCTAGATCCATGGCAACTTTCATACTCTCTTTTCTTTCTATTTTCAGAATTACTATTTCTCTTTTTTTGCAAAAAAAGTTATTTTAAAATTAGTATAAATAAATTTAGGATTAAAAAAATTAGTATAAAAATTAAAGAAGTAATTTTAATTAATTTTTTTAAAGTTACTTATATTTGCTTCCACTGTTGCCCAATGGTCACAAAGACATTCCCAAACGTTTTGTCTAGACAAAGTATGAGGCCTCTTTGTCTTTGCCATTTATGGATCATCTTCGCTCCCAATTTCTCTAAAGTGGACATGCCATTGATAATGAGAATCTCTCCAATTGTTGCTCATCGTCTGATCAATTGCATCATTGATGAGATCACTGGATTCAAAAACAAACTTCTCCTGCACATTATTAAAAAGTTAATTTAAAAAATAAATAATATTGTTATATCATAAAAAATGAACTTATTTAATAAAAGGAATAACAAAAAATTTACTTACATGCATCTGATTCATCACAATTTCCTTTTCGATAGGTGAAACCTTCTTTCAAGATAACATAGAATGATTTATGGCTTGTCGAACTACTGGGGCCAAATGATTATTGAATAACTTGCCATTTCTCCCTATAGGTTTATAAGTAGCACTCATAATCATCTCCAATATCAAACTACAAAGATAGAGGATTTCCTTTGTTATCCTCAATAGTTTCTCTAATTTCATGCTACGAGAAGATTCTTTTTTTGATTTTTCATTTGATGAGGCTACCCTTTTCCCCTTATTACGATGAGGATCATAAGGAGGTTATGCGTTAGATTCATCTTCACCTGGTGTAGACATAATGCTACAAAATAAAATAAAATAAAATAATAATAATTTAAATTATTACAATAATCTTTAAATATTTACTAAAATAAACATACATATAAGTTTTTTATTATGATTCATCGTCAGAAAATATGTCTTTACTTGTAGAATCTTCAGATAATGAATCCTCTTCCTTGTTTGAACTTTCAAATAGGTCATTATCGTATTCTTCTGATATTTTATCAAATTCATCTTCATCATCATTGATAAAGTTATCATCTTCAACCAAAATGGGCTCTCTAAGAAAATCTTTCATATTTTCCATAATTTCAAGTTGAACGTCATGACGATTGAGTGTGCTATTATCTAATGGTGAAAGTTTAACCCAAATACAAAATTCTGATGAGTTATTCACTTGTAAGATATGTTCAGTATCAGTTGCATTATGACTGCTCACTTCAGCTTGTGGATTATCCCACAAGTTTCTATGGTTAACTTATTGTACAAATCTCGAATTCGGGCCCTTTGTCAAATCTTGAATATAAAAAACTTGTTGTGCTTGTGAGGCCAAACTATATGGATCATTTTGATACCATTGTCCTCTAACGAACACACTTGTGAAATTATTGTCCTTCTGTATTCTTTTTCTTCGTGGATTAGTATCATATCATTTGCACTTGAATAAAATGATATGATTATTGAACAAATAGGACAACTCAATTACTTCTTCTAAAACTCCGTAAAATTTGCTTCCATCTATAGGTCTTTTACATATACACTACTATTTGTGTCTTACGGCAAATATCACATTCATGTGTTAGAAACTTAACACCGTTGACAATATACCCAAGATAAGAATATGCATTCAAAAGTGATTGAGAGGCCAATGCATACAATTCATCTGTTGCTTCTAATGATTTAATAGATTGTAAATTTTCAATCTGTAAATCATAATTGGAGAAAACTAAATTAGTAATTTTAGGAAAAAAATAAGTTTAGATTAGTAAAAAATGGATAAAATGATTCGATGAATAATAACTTACTTTGTCTATGAACCAAAGAGAAAATTCAATTTCTTGTTTACGATATAAGTTTGTGCCACCCTTAGCCCGCAACAAGTTCATGTGCACACTAAATATTAAACACAATAAAATTAGACAATAGAATTTAATATGAAAAGAGAAATAAGTTTAGATGAAATTTGGAAAAACTTACTCCAAATACTTCTGCATTTGAGGGCTAGAATTGTTAAGCACATACCACTCTGCTTTTAAACGAAGTTCTGAATCTAGCATTATGACATTCTTCTTTCCTTATGGTCGATCAACACGTTGAAACACACTTAATTATCATACTGGTTCATTCCTTCCTATATCTTGATGTTGTTCAGGTCTACAAAATTTACTCTCAATTCCTTTTAAGTACATTGAATAGAATGTTAAAGCTTCATTCACAATGTAACCCTTCGCAATTGAATCTTTTGGGAGAGCTTAATTACGAACATACTGCTTGTACACTTTCATCATTCTTTCAAATGGATACATCTATTGTGTATGCACTGGACCTCCTAAAAATGCTTCTTTTGGCATATGTAACATCAAATGCACCATAATATCAAAAAAGGCAGGTAGAAATATTCATTCAAGTTTGCATAACAAAAGAACCACTTGATCTTGAAGGGCCTCTAAGTCTTTAACAATGAAGAGCCTCTAACTCTTTAACTATCAACGTTCGAGCACAAATTTGTTGAAAGAACTTAGATAACTCAAAGAGGGCCTCACGAGTCTCCTTGTTCAAGAATGTTCAAATCGCAGCAGGTAATGATCTTTGAATGATGATATGGCAATCATGAGACTTCAATCCATTTATCTTATCATCAGTCTCACTCACATTCTTCAATAAATTTGCTGCGAAGTTATCTGAAAATCTTATTGACTTAATAAAATTAACAAATATCTTTCGCTCTTCTGATGACAATGTGTAACTTGCTTGTGGCTTCTTCCATCGATTTCTATTTTTAAAAATGTGTAATTTTTTTTGATATTTAAATCTTCATGCTTTGGTTGTATCCTTAGACTTTCCATCGATGCTCAATAAAGTTCTTAACAAGCTGTCACACACATTTTTTTCAATATGCATAACATCTAAATTGTGTCTGCATAACACATTGTGCCAATATGGCAATTCATAAAGAATACTTTTCTTAGTCCAGTTCAACTCGATAGGAGACTATGCAACTTTTATGCCCAAAATTTTTATACTTCCCTGATATCTTCTCTGGCAACTTTTCTAATTGTTTTAACATAATTTTACAAGAATATTGCATTGAAGGTTCCGATAATCAGGCTCGCCATTAAACTGTCTACTCTTTCTCAAAGCGGTTTCAGTTATGGAAAGAAAATGCCTATGTCCTTTGCATGCAATTTTACTTCTTATTTTATCAAAGGTGTTTCTTCATTACAAGTATAGCATGCTTTATATCCTTTTGTACTCCATCCAATATATACTGAAATGCAGGATAGTCATGAGATAAAGATATAATAGCAGCACGCATATGAAACACCGACTTAGTATATGCATCATAAGTGTCGACACCAATCTCTCATAACATTTTCAATTCATCTACAAGAGGCCTCATAAAAATATCAAAATCCTTGCCAGGAGCTTTAGGACCAGGGATTAAGAAAGACATTATCATGTTTGTTTCTTTCATACACCTCCAAGGTGAAAAATTATAAGGCACCATATTGACTTGCCACATGCTGTATGAGTTGCTCATATTTCATATGGATTAAATCCATTAGTTGCCAAACCCAACCAAACATTTCTAGGTTCTCGAGCAAAATTAGGATACTTTTTGTTAAAATCCTTCCAAGATTCTCCATCTGCAGGATGCCTAAGTACACCTTTGTTCTTAGGACATTCACTTTCATGCCACCTCATATCTTTTGCTGCGTGTTGCGAACTATAAAGTCGATTTAATCGAGAAGTCAACAAAAATACCGTAAGACTTTATGTGGTACTTTTTTTCCTTTTGCATTTCTATCGACCCAACGAGATTCTCCACACACATGATAATTTTCATATTGGCACTTTCTTTCCAAAATATAGCACAATCAAACTTGTATACATCGATGGACTCATAACCCAGGCCAAAATTGCGTAATAAATTTTTTGCTTCGTAATATGAACCTGCCAACTTTGTTCCATTTGGAAATATCTTCTGCAAAGCTTTAAAAGTATATCAAAAGACTTGTTACTTTAATTATTTGAAACTTTCAAGTGGAGAAGCTTCACTAGGAAAGTCAATGAAGAGAAATTAGTACACCCAGGGTACAATTCTGTTTCTATCTCTTGAAACAACTCATCATATCGATCAACATTAGAAGTTCTTAAAACTTGGGAAACATTATCAACGATCTCACAAGGGGTTTTAAATGCACTAGGGCCAATAAAGTCAGCTAATACATCAAACATTTTATCACCGTCATCTTCCTCAGTGATGGTACTTCTTTTGGTTGTTAAGGCTCAAGAGACTCTCCATCGTATACTAAGTTTGATATGATTGTTGGAAACCCTTATTAATCAAGTGATTATAAACGACCCTTAAATTCTGCCAATAATGATTAAGACACTTTTGACATGGGCATCTCACTTTACCCTCTTCATTGACATAAGCCTTTACCCTTGAAATAAACATCTTAACACCATCAAGATATTCCTTCACAAACATTTTTTTATGGAAGTCCAGCTCTTATCAATTGTCATCTTGACAGATCTGTAATTTATATGCATGTAACAAGTGTCCTAAATAAGTTCCACTTTCACTCCAAAAAATCTAAAAGGTAAACCCTATCCCATTCAAGATTATTTCATATGATATGTTATTCTACTATTAATCATCGTCATTTACGTTGAAATTTTGGCAACATCTCCCCATAGTTCTCCCAAATGTGTAGTATATACATAGTATATGCCACACTAGGAGAACATATAAGAAAATACAAAACAAAATATCAACCAATGACGACTAATAGCATACTAACATATCATAAAAAATAATCTCAAACTATCCACTAGGATAATTCGAGAATTTGTAAGACTATTCAGTCTTACAAACTCTTAAACAGGTCCAAAGGTTATAATGACGTAAAAAATGATATGCAAATGCAAAAAGTCATATAACAGACACTATGTGACACATATTATAAATTTAAATTGATAAATCTCCTTTTCTATTATACTAACAATCTATATAAAGATATAAAAATAAATCAACCAAATAACTATTTATACTAAACAAATTTATTACTAAAAGATATTGTTGTTTCTCATTGAATTTGAATGATTCAATCATCTAAACAAAATAAGTCAAAAAATTCTAAACAATGATTCAATCATCTCAACAAAAAAACAAAAAGATAGTATATCCAATTGACTAGTAATAAAAAAACAATTATCCAATTTATCTTAAGATGCCAACAAAAAAATAAAAATTGACTAGTAACAAAAAAACAAAAAAGATATCAACAAACACAAGATTTACAAAATAAATTTTTGACTAAACAATAATTCAATCATATAAACAGTTATTCAATTTATCATATTATATCAAAAATTCTAAGTATAACAGTCATCTAACTATAACAATTGTTCAATAGAACTTCTTAGTTTAATAGTTTACTTTCAATAATAATAGTCAAATACCACCACTAAATTCTTTAAAACAATAAAAGTTTTTCAGCCGTACCCACTGGAATGTGATTAAAAATAATAAAATCAATCAATAAAAATTAGAAATATATTAATGGAGTCAACAGAAAAAAAAAATTACACATAATGAAAATAGGTGCCTATAATTTTCATTTTGAGAAAGTTTAGTGCAAAAGACTGATTTTCATAGAGATTTTATATAAGTTGCCTTGACAGAATTTATTAAAGAATCCAGGAGCTGAACATCAATAAGATACCACAAAACAATGCATTGCATCAGTTCAAAAGAAATGCCTCTCAACCATCTCAAGCTTCCAAAAGCTCAACACATAAAGGGTTTTTAATTTTGTTGTCTTAGATTACTTTTGTAAGCTTAGTAATTCTAAAGTTCTGCAATATGACACTATACTACCCATACACAATACAGGCCATTTTTTTTCTTTTTCTTTCGTAATAAGAGAAATATGGGTTAACTCCGAAGAAAAGAGGTTTCACATGCATGAGCATTCAATATGCACATTAATTAAAAAGAAAAAATCCAAAGGATCAAAGCCTCAATTGCTGATGTTGAATTAACCAATTAAGGCTTATTTGAGTCTTATAAAATTTATTTAAAATAACCTAAACCCTTCCTCCAACTACCAGCCACCGGTCACCATGTAGAGATCGATCGGATCTAAGTATTGGCTACCGATCTAACATCCATGGTAAAAGAAAAGGGCGGAAGGCTCCCCCTATATCAAAGACATTGAAAGATTTGGCTCCATTTATACCAAAGACATTTGAAGGATTTAGCTCCAATCGTCAGAGATCTGGACATGTGTCATCTCCATACCAAAAAGGGGAGAAGGATTTATATCCGCCATCGTCGATAAGATAAGGGAGAGGCTATTTGGACAGCTATATTTGCTGAGGAGCCCCCTTATTTTGGGTTTTTTTTCTTTTACTCAGTACTCCAGAAATTACTTACTATCCCCCCCTAAAATGATAAAATACTTAAACTACCCCTTCCCCCTTCAACCCCCTGTGCTGCCTCTTCCTCAATCTCCCCTCCCAAATTGCTGAGTATCCCCCTCTCCCCCCGTCCGACCGCTTGCTCGCTCTCGCTCTCGCTCACGGTGCTTCCCCGGCAGCGTCTTCCCCGGCGGTGGCTTCCCGGCAGGTAAGTTCTTCTCCCCTCCCTCCCTCCCTCCTTCGATCTGCTCTCATCCATAAGTTTTTTTTTTTAAGCCAACCTCCCCTCCCTCCCCGGCGTCCATCTCTCCCATGGCTCCACCCCTCCGCCACCTCTCCCCCTCCGTTCCAAAGACTCTCGATCTCTGTTCGGCCCTGGTGGGCCGAACAGAATTAATCTGTTCGGCCGAGCTGAGCCGAACAGATTTAAATCTGTTCGGCCTGATGGGCCAAACATAATTAACTCTGTTCAGCCCAGCTCGGTCGAACAGAGTAATTAAATTATTAAATATAATTATAATAAAGTATATTATAATAATAATTATAATAATCAAGTATATTATAAAGTATATTATAATTTATAATATATTATAAAGTATAATTTATAATATATTATAAAGTATATTATAAAGTATAAAGTATATTATAATTATAAAGTATATTATAATTATAATCAAGTATATTAAAGTTTATAATTTTAAATGAGTTTATATTATTATATATTTTTAATAAAATATATTATTTGACATATTTTTATTTTAATGATAAATATTGTAATGTTCTAGATATGGATGCTGGTCCCTCACGAGTTAGATCCACTGCGTCTGTTAGGAGACGTAGAACCCAGACACCTCAGGTTATTGAGATTTCTGAGGTTCTTGAGGTTGTTGTTGCACCATCGCCCTCAGATGAGATAACAGACGAGGACATCCAGCTATAGATGTTGACGATGATGAGGCGGATGGTCCTTGTCCAGGTGGTCCTGAGGATGACTCTGTCCTTAGGAGTTTCAGGACACATATTGCAGCCCCCATTTGGAGGCAACAGGTATTTGTTCGTTGTTCTACTGTATGTTATTTATTATATTATTTCGATGCTGTTATGTGTTATTCATGTTATCCATTTATATTTCGCATGAATGAACTCCACTGAAGTGCATGAACCATGCTGCCAAAGCAGGTGAGTGGCAGTGGTGGGCATCAGGGCAATCGAAAGGAGATTCAGGGATATAAATACTGAAATAGCGATGCAAATTTAGCGACGCATCATTGCGTCGCTAAATTGTGACCACCTTGCGATGCCTCCGTGACAACAAAAAATTGCGACGTAATTAGCGACGCATTCGCGACTCAATAAACCAGATAATCAAAAAAATTTAATTTTTTAATTTAGCGATGCAAGTAATGCATCGTAATATTTTTAAATTTAATTTTATAAAATATAATTATGAAATAAAAGATTGCGACGCAATACAACGCGTCACAATGTTTTTAAAAAATTAATTATATTAAATAGTGACGTAATAAACCAGAAATTTAAAAAAACAATTTTTTATTTAGCGACGCAATACTTGCATCGCAATTATTTTAAATAAAATTAATTTTTATAAAATATAATTATGAAATAAAATATTACGATGCAATTCAGTGCGTTGCAATGTTTTCAAAAAATTAATTATGTTAAATAGCGACGTAATAAAATAGAAAATTAATAAAAATAATATTTTTATTTAGCGACGCAAGTATTGCATCGCAATATTTTTTAAAAAATAAATTTTTTAAAAAAATAAAAATAATTATGAAATAAAAATATTACGATAATTTCAATGCATCGCAATATTTTTAAAAAATTAATTATGTTAAATAGCGAAGCATTAGCAACGCAATAAATCAGAAAATTAAAAAAAATTAATTTTTTATTTAGCGAGGCAAATAATGTGTCGCAGCATTTTTTTTTAAAAAAATAAATTTTATAAAATATAATTAAAAGATAAAAAAATTAGAAATAAAACATTGCGATGCAATGAAATGCATCGCAATTGTTTTAAAAAATTAATTTTGGTACATGCGTCGGATCGGTCATCACCGACCGGGATCATGAGTTGGATCGATCGCAACCGTCGGATCGTCGCCGATCGGATCGATCGCAACGGTGCGAGATCGGTCATCGCCAACCGGGATCGATCATGGCTTGGATCGATCGCAACCGTCAGATCGTCCTGATCGGATAGATCGCAATAGTGCGAGATCGATCGTCGCCGACCGGGATCGATCATGGCTTAGATCGATCGTAACCATCGGATCGTCGCTGATTGGATCAATCGCAACGGTTCGGGATCAGTCGTCGCCGACCGGGATCGATCATGGCTTGAATCGATCGCAACCATCGGATTATCGCCGATTGGATCGATCACAACGGTCCGAGATCGGTTGTCGGCGACCGGGATCGATCATGGCTTGGATCGATCACAACCGTTGGATCGTCGCTGATCGGATCGATCGCAATAGTTCGAGATCGATCGTCGCCGATCGGGATTGATCATCGCTTGGATCGATCGCAACCGTCGGATCGTCGCCGATCCGATCGATCGCAATGGTGCGAGATCGGTCGTCGCTGACCGGGATCGATCATGGCTTGGATCAATTGCAACCATCGGATCATCACCGATCGGATCGATCGCAACGGTCCGAGATCGCTCGTCGCGACCGGGATCGATCATGGAGCATTTGCCGATTGCAACCGTCGGATCGTCGCCGATCGGATCAATCGCAACGGTCCAAGATCGGTCGTCACCGATCAGGATCGATCACGGCTTAGATCGATCGCAACCGTTGGATCATCGCCGATCGGATCGATCGCAACGGTCCGAGATTGGTCGTCGCCGATCAAGATCAATCATGGCTTCGATCGATCGCAATCGTCGGATCGTCGCCGATCGGATCGATCGCAACGGTCCAAGATTGGTCGTCGCCGACCGGGATCGATCATGGAGCATTTGCCGATCGCAACCGTCGGATCGTCGCCGATCCGATCGATCGCAACGGTGCGAGATCGGTCATCGCCGATCAGGATTGATCATGGATCGGATCTTTGCAACGGTGCGAGATCGGTCATCGCCGACCGGGATCGATCATGGATCGGATCGATCGTAACGGTGCAAGATCGATCATCGCCGACCGGGATCGTTTATGGCTTGGATCGATCGATCGCAACCGTCGGATCGTCGCCGATCGGATCGATCACAACGGTCCGAGATCGGTCATCGCCGATCGGGATCGATCATGGCTTGGATCGATCGCAACCGTCGGATCGTCGCCGATCGGATTGATCGCAAGGGTCCGAGATCGATCATCGCCGACCGGGATCGATCATGGCTTGGATTGATCGCAACCGTCGGATCGTCGCCGATCGGATCGATCGCAATGGTCCGAGATCGGTCGTCGCCGACCAGGATCGATCATGGAGCATTTGTCGATCGCAACCGTCGGATCGTCGCCGATCGGATCGATCGCAACGGTGCGAGATCGACGACGATTTTATCAAATATAATTATCAAATAAATTATTGCGATGCAAATCAGAGCATCGCAATTTTTTTAAAAAATAAATTATATTAAATAGTAACAAATTAGTGACGCAATAAGCCAGAAAATTAAAAAAAAATTAATTTTTAAAAATTGCGACGCATGTATGCATCGCAATATTTTTTTAAAAAATAAATGTTTTAAAAAAATTAAAAATAAAACATTGCGATGCAATCATTTGCGTCGCAATTATTTTCAGAAAAAATAATTTTTATCAAATATAATTATCAAATAAAATTATTGCGATGTAAATCAGAGCGTCACAATTTTTTTAAAATAAATTATGTTAAATAGTGATGCATTAGCGACGCAATAAATCAAAAAATTAAAAAAAAAATTAATTTTAAAATTGCGATGCATGTATTGCGTCGCAATATTTTTTTAAAAAATAAATGTTTAAAAAAATTTAAAAATAAAACATTACGACGTAACTATTTGCGTCGCAATTATTTTTAAAAAATAATTTTTATCAAATATAATTATAAAATAAAATTATTGTGATGCAAATCAGAGCGTCGTAATTTTTTTTAAAAATAAATTATGTTAAATAGTGACCCATTAGCGATGCAATAAACCAAAAATTAAAAAAAATTAATTTTTAAAATTGCGACACATGTATTGCATCGCAATATTTTTTTAAAAAAATAAATGTTTAAAAAAATTAAAAATAAAACATTGCGACGCAACCATTTGCGTCGCAATTATTTTTAGAAAAAATAATTTTTATCAAATATAATTATCAAATAAAATATTGCGATGAAAATCATTCGTCGCAATATTTTAAATAAATAAATTATGTTAAATAGCGATGCATTAGCGACGCAATAAATCAGAAAATAAAAAAAAATATTTAATTTTGGGACGCATGTATTGCATCGCAAAATTAAATTAAAAAAATAAATATTTTAAAAAAAATTAAAAATAAAACATTGCAACGCAACCATATGCGTCGCAATTATTTTTAGAAAAAATAATTTTTATAAATATAATTATAAAAAAAATATTGTGACGCATTAGCGACACATTTTCTCATAAAATAAAAAAAATTTCACCAGAAATTGCCGCCAAATTAGCGACGCAATTATTTGTGTCGCTAATTTTCTCAGAAAATAATGAAAAAAACCAAAGTAGCGACGGATTAGCGATGCATAATTGCATCGCTAAGCCATAATAAATTTTAAAAAAATTAGTGAGGGATTAGCGACGCAAAATTGCATCGCTAATCCCTAATATATAAACTTAGTCGCGCTCAGCCCCCGTGCCTCTTCTTTTTCCTCTTCTAACCCTAACCCGCCGTCATCCCCTCATCCGGCTCCCCCCGTCCTCTCCTTCGGCGCTAGGAACCACACAGTGCCGAATAGAAGCAATCTTTCTTTCAAATTGGCCCTGGTGGGCCGAACATATTTACGTTGTTCGGCCCTGTATGGCCGAACAGAGCTCACCTGTTTGGCCACACAGGGCCGAACAACGCACGAACCGTAAAAAAAAAATGACGATGGATGCACGCACTAACCTTTGCGATCATAGCACATCATAAATTATTAATTGCTTGTCATTGCTTGATTTTAACCTTAAATCGCTTCAATCGACGATCTAATAAAGCTCCAGAGTGAGGCAGGCGGGAGGAAGGTAGAACAGGCTCTGGGGGCTCTTTGGGGGGCTCGAGAGGCTGTTTGGGGGGCTCTTGAGGGGGGCTGTTTAGTAGGTAGGGATATTTTGATCCAAAAAATTTAGGGATAAAAAAGGTTATTTTCTTACTTTAGCATGGGGGCTCCTCAGCAATATTTGTGGGCCAAATAGAAGCTCCCATAAGATAATGCTCCTCTCTCTCTCTCTCTTCTCTTTCCTGGAGATGAAGAAGCCGACACTGATATCAAAGCAAGGTTTTGGTCGGTCTCTGGCGGGGTGGATGTTGGAGGAGGTGGAGGAGCGGGGCTCGATGGCCGATGGCTAGTGGCCTGCTCCTCACGAGTCATCACGAGAGCGGCTTGGACTGCCCTCTTTCTATCAGTGGAAGGGGCCATCGGACTGGAAAAGATGGCTGGCAGGAGTCACGTTCTTTACTGCTGAAGAGGTTGGGAAGGTTTTTCCTTGACCACGAAGGCCGGAACCACTCTTTGGATCCCTCCTTGCACCAGGTATTCTGAGGACCTAGGGGCGTAATTCGGGCTCATGAAACTTAGATTTTTTCAACTCTAATCCTAATTCTATTCATAAAATATCAATCCTAATCCTATTTATAAAACCTCAAGCCTAACCCTATTTTTAAAAATCAGGTTCAGATTTAGTTTCGAATTAAAATTCTGATTGATGAAAAAAAATATGACAATTTGAAACAAACAAGCTTAACTTTATACAAATAAACTAAAGTTTGAAACAAATAAGCTTCACATTGCACAAACAAATTGAAGTTTAAAAAAAATAAACTTCACATTCCAAATTGCACATCTAAAAATATACAACTTTTTTAGAAGACTAAACCAAAAGAAAAAAAATCATATACAATGTTATATATACTTTAAACTTATTTCATATAAACATATAATCTGTTATTTATAACAGTAATTAGCTATAGTCAAAATATGTGCATAAACCCATATAATTACAACAGTAATTAGCATATGAAAGAACCTAAGAAGCATTAGAAAATCCAAAGTTTCACACATCTACGAGATATTATAATCCGAATTAGCTATTTATCTTCAAATGACAACCTGATTGAATAACATCACATTACATTACCATTTCAATTAAAGTAGCACAACAAGCACCTCCATTTCTGCATTTGAAAACAATGAACCATGATAATTCACTGGCAACATTTTCATAACTTCAATCAGCTATAGTTTGAAGCTCACAAACCAATCATGTTTTCATGCGCTCCACAAAACTCATCGGTTGTAAGCCCAGTAAGAATTTTTTTTGGATAAAGAAATATCTCCAACAAAACCATCACCAACATAGAAAGATTTAACCTGTCAAGAAGACCAACAACATAGAATTTATGACTGATAAAAGATTTAATCATCACCAACTTAATCGAAATCCAAGAAGAAACTTAGTGATTGATAAAGGAAAATATTGCAGTGCATTGAATAACATACAAGCCATTATCTGATATAACAAGATTTAGAAAGAAAACATTTGAGAATACAACTAATACCTCCAATATCAATCTTTTAGTGAAATAGGAGGTAGAGAGGAGGAAGTTATCGAAATACTTTCAGCTTCCTCTAAAAAAATAACAAACATGAGTCAAACATTGTGTTGAAAGAATGATAAATAATTCAAAATATAACAAAATATATTTTACCTTTTGCATATCTATCCAAATGATTGATGAGTTCTTCATATTCTGGATCCTTTGGTACAGTTCTTAACCAACTTGAGTACAAATCAAATACTCAACCAACATTTGTGTCAAAGAACTACGATATTGGTCAAGAACATGGCTTTCCGCACTAAATGCAGATTCAAATGCTACTGTAGAAACAGGAATAGCCAAAATATCTCTTGCCATACATGCTAATGTTTTATATTTTGTAGCAGTAGACCACCATGCCAAAATATCAAATGGTTCTACAGCCCTCTCTTGAAGATCTTTTAGGTAGGCATCAACTTCAGACATGCTACAATCAAAACTACTCTTCTCTTTTTCACAAATGTACTCCTTATATTTCTTGTCATCAATAGCAGTCATGGAAGAAGCAAATGTTGAAACACTCCCTTGGGATGAAGAGCATGCACAAGAAGCCTCAACTTGATACATTTCATATAATGCAACCATTTTATCATACACCTTTCTTGCTATTGCAGAAGCATTATCAATTGGAAGAACTCTTTTAAGGCACCAATATAAATAATCTAACTTGTACCTTGGATCCAAGACAAAAGAAATAAGCAGATAGGTATTAAACTTATCAACAGAACCCCAATACTTATGAAGCTTCTCCTTCAAATTGTTGCACATACAAAGAAGAAGAGGGTCAGTTTGCACAGCTGAAAAAGAATTTAATGCATCTTGGATCTTGTCAACATAACGAAAATGTAGGGATGAAGTGATATACTTGGTACCCGATAATATCTCAGTAGTTTCAAAAATATGCTCGAGAAGTCACAAAGTACTCTAGCATAATTTCAATCCTCTTCAAAAGAAGGAGTGGTACTTCTAAATTCATCACTATCAGATGCAAGACGCTTGAAAGCCTTCTCAAAGGGTAAAGCATGCTTCAACATGAGGTATGTCGAATTCCAATGTGTTGACACATCCAAACACAAAGACATTTTGGTTGAAATTCTAACCATTTCATATGATCTTTCAAATGCTTGTTTTCTACTAGGAGAACTCTTTACCCACTTTACACTGTTACGAATACGAGCTATGCAATCTTTAATTTCATTTGTTCCCTCTCTCACAATCAAGTTTAAAATGTATGCAATACAACGAACATGTAAAGAATCACCATCCCTAAGCAAACCATCTTTCATTCTTAAATTTGTTGCAAAGTGTTTAATGCAACATCATTAGATGATGCATTATCAACAGTAACAGCACAAACTTGTCTGATTTTTCAAGCATCTAAACAAGATTCAATTGCAGAAGAGATGGCTTCGCCAGTATATGATGAAGGAATAATACAAAAATTGATGATATGCTTATGAAGCTTCCAAGAAGAGTCCATAAAGTGAGTAGTCAAACATAAATACCCAATATTCTGATTTGAAGTCCAAAAATCTGTTGTCAAGCTTACCCGATGAATACTTTTCCGAAACAACTTTGCAATTTAGTCTCTCTAACTTGTAAATTTTGTAAACTTCTTTAACAATGGTGGTTCTTAAAATATTCTTGATAAGTGGCTGCACAACTTTACAAAATTCTCTAAATCCTTCTTTCTTCACAAATTTGAATGGCAATTCATCAAGGATAATCAGTCGTGCCATTGCTCTTTTGTAAGCCTCTTGATCAAATTTTCAATTCAATAAATTGCCACTACCATCAGATGATGTTGTTGTTGTGAATGACAACATTTGTTGACCCTTAGCTCTTTGGTTGTATTGTATTTGCATAAACTTAAGTGTCTTGTTAATGTGCTTGTCCCTTGAGTGCTTGGACACTTGAGTTTAATTTTACAATATTTACAAATAACATATTCTACTTTCCCCTTTTTATCACATATCCTTTCAAAATCAGCCCAGACTGGTGATGAAATTTTGTATGCTTTTTCTTTTTACTCAAAGGAATATTTACATCTGAACCTTTTGTAAGATCTACGGTATTTGAAGTTGTTGGTGTTGAAACATTTTTAATTGGCTCACTACTAATCTCTTCCTCTATATCAATTTCTTGCCCAACATTTATATCCTCCATATTTGACAACCTAAAAATAATTTTTAAAGTACTCAGCAGTTTTAAGTGTTGGATTTTAGAGCTTTGATAACTCAAAAAAAAAAAATACAAAAAATATGCCAACAGCTTCTACGTAGTTATATGCACTTAAATATAAAAGAGGCTAACCACACTGATCAAACAACACCATTATTATCTACTGGCCACTATTTAAAATCACAATAAAGGTTATTTGTAGGGAGAAACTATCTCCGAGGCATGCATATTTTAAAAATTAATAATAATTATTAATGCGGAAACTTAAAGATTACATATTAACCTATCTAACATGCATCAAGATCATATCTTTGCCTTATATATTGGATCGTTTGATCTAAAATATGCATATAAATAAAAACATCAAGATCATATCTTGATCTTCAAGATGACAAGTCATACTACTTATCTTAAAGCCTGCCTTAAGATCTAGGGATCAAATCGCTTACCTTAAGAACAGTTGATAAATCCTTATTGCTCAGCAACCGTTCAATCGTCCGGCCTCTAGTATCATCCTCGCGAAGCCCGAATGATCGGATTCCCGGGAGTGCTAGCTTGCGAAAAAATGACTTTGCTTATCTTGAATCCTCCCACTTGAATTCTTCCTCCAAGATCCACCAAACTTTTGCTAACACCAGAATCGCTCCAGGATTTTATGTTCTAACTCTTTAGAATTTCAATCCACGACATATCGTGTGTTGTGTTCTTTTCTGGTAAAGAATGTCCTCCAATTTAAGGCTCAATTCTAACACTTAGAATTCTTCCATTCGGTTAAAACCAAAGAGATGCAACCTTTGGTTAATTCTGACGTTTGGTAAAAACCAAAGAGATATGAATTCTAACACTTAGAATTCCATCGCGTGGTTGATTCAAAGAGGCACATTTATTCCATATAAATTCTAACACTTTAGAATTCCAACTGAATTGTTTGGAGAAGATTAATATTATACATTAAATTCTGTATAAGAATTTAATCTCTCGTGAGATCCTTATGCGAGAAAACTATTTTCACACATGGGGTTTAGTTTTGGGTTTTGGTTTAAGCTGATTTGAATTTATTGGATTGAACCTACATAGATCATGGTCTTAGCCCAAATCAAATTTGGCTAGTCCTGAATCTATTTAAATCTAAATCAAGTCTAATTTTAAATCAATATTGAAATTGATTAGTCCTTCTAATAGACTTAAACCAAATTGAATCTTATTCACTTGTACTTAACCTAATTGAGATAATTCAATCAATCAAATTGATTAATTAAATCATTTACGATTCTCAATCGTTGATCAACAAATAGATCATCCTAGGAAACTTCTATGCGTGTGACTCTCTAGGTTCGAACCTAAGCCAGTAGCATAGAAACAACTTTCTATACTAATCGATGTGCCCATATAGCAATGGAACCCGACGTCCGAATAGGTCGAAGAGTTGCCAAGCAAACTCCAAGAACTCTAAGAAACAGTTATCGTATAATTCATCCTCTTGACCACAAATGCTAAGGATGGCTTAAGAGTCTGTCAACTCTAAACATCAAATCCATATAGTGATTTCAATTTTAGTGATCATGTGACCTTCACATAAAGTGCCTTTGCCAAGGTCTTGCTAAATTGAAACACAAGCATTTCTCCTTTTAACGGGATAGGTTAAACTCCATCTTGATCCACAACTAACTATCACAAGTACTTGACTGCACTCAGTAACCTTTCGTAGCTGGATTAAAAATCCAGGTGGTTCGGCACCTAAGTATAATGAGTTGCTTGCAAGTCACTGGTTGTGATCTTCAGGTCTGAAGGATACTTATACCTATATCTTTTCGGATTAACTCTTGACAACAGAGTATCCGGAAATGAGTCACGTTCGGTGAAATGTACTCTACACTTTCACCTATATGTCATACCAGTGTCTCTGCACTCCTTGGTTAAGAGGACAACCAACAAATATGATATACATCGTCCTATAATTGATAGTACTATGGCCCTGTCATAGTATATCATTTGGTTGCGAACTCTTTTGAGGACCTTCAAAGATAAATCCTCCTTTATCGTGAAAGAAGATCCTAAGGGCTTCATTACTATCAGGAGTATTAAGAAGATGTTCTTGTAATGAATAAACTACCAAATAACTTTTATTAATATATCAATTTATATGCTATTTACATTAGCTCAATCATCAAATGATTGGCTTTAGGATACAATTCCCAACATTATTTTCATCTCATAAAATTTCCTACAATTCTATATTAATCAATGACCAATCCCCTGCCAATTTCAGCATATTAGATTTCACATGCATTCAGACAACATATTAAGAGAAAGGCCGGGAGATATAAATGCACCACCCCTCTCACACAAAGATGATATCACAACACAAGATTTCAACAAACTATAAAATTCTATTGTCAATCACATGATTCAGCTAGATTCAGCACCTGCACTCAGTCATGATGGCATTTTCTAAGATCAATACATCAACCTTCCTGACTCCGACAGATGACTGAAAACTATATATGCATCAAACAAAACAAAGCCGAAAGCAAAATTCACACAATTTCTTTGAAAAAGATCCCTGAATTTCTTAGAAAAAATATAATAATAAAATTTTGATAATAAACTCCAAGATATCATTGCTAGAAATAAGGAGGAGAAAAAATACACAAGATTTGAAACATATCCAACATTGCTTGCTAATTCAAGAAACAGAAAGTTGAAGAAATTGTTTGTGAAACAGGAAATTACCTGGGATTTCGTTGCTCGCCGGTGATGATCGGAAAGATCCGGTAGCTCCCCTAGGTCCGATGAAGTCATGAAGTTGAGCGGCGGCGACGAAGTCACAAAGGTGTGTGGCCGAAATGAATGGGAGGCTGGAGCTAGGGTTAAGACTTGAAGGCGAGCGGGCGACAGGGCGAGCAAAGTGGAGGAATTGAGGAAATAAGGCGAGCGGGTTCGGGTTATCCCGGGTTTGGGTTGCAGTCAATCCAAACCTAGACTGATTATAAATTGGTTTGGATTAAACTCGAATATTTTTGGTTCAGGTTGGGCAAAGATGAGTTTGAGTACCACTCCAATTTGGGTTCGGCAGGCCGGGTTCGGGTTGAACCTGGCCCAAGTTGTACCCCTACAAAGAGAGAGAAGGGGGGCAATAGTGAAACATACCTTTAGAGAGAGAGAAGCTTGGAGGGAGGAGAAGAGGAGCCCTAGGACTCCAAGTTGGCCGATGATGCAAGCAGAAAGGAGGCCAAAATTAGTCACCTTTCTGGCGATAGACTTTTCGATGAGGATGGCGAGCATCAATATAATTTTTGGCAAAGATGGTGCAGGTTTCAGCGGTGGTTTGGGAGCTCAGGGACGAAGGAAGGCGAAAGCCAAGGAAAATAGGGTGGAATGAAGAAAGAGTCAAAGAGTAGAGACTGTCGGTGGAGTAATGTTTAAGTCCAAACCTTTGCCTACATTTTTAATAAATCTCATAGGCAAAGGTCTAACCTCTTCCTTTTGCCTACGATATTCATCAAATTCATAGGCAAAGATTAAGCGGATAGACTTTGCCTACAAATTTCATGAAAATCGTAGGCAAAGTCTCATCGAACCTTTGCCTACGAGTTTGACTTTGCCTACGAAATAAGTCAAACTCGTAGGCAAAGGTTTGGCTTCCTACTTTTTCCTTCGATTTTTATAAAAATTATAGGCAAAGACTTTCTTCTGAAGTTTTGCCTATGAAATTAGTCAAATTCATAGGCAAAAGCAAGAAGCTGAATCTTTGCTTACAAGTTTGACTTATTTTGTAGGCAAAGGTTCACAGGCCAGCCTTTGCCTATGATTTCCATTCAAATCGTAGGTAAAGGCTATCCGTTGAACCTTTGCCTACGAATTTGATGAATTTCGTAGGCAAAGGTCTAGAAGAAATTAAGTCTTTGCCGGCGAATTACATAAAAATCATAGAGGAAAGCTTACTAAATATTTTCCTATGATGTTGACTAAATTTGTAGGCAAAATGTTTCCCTATGACTTAAGAAAATCATAGGCAAAATTATTCAATTTAAAGGAAAAATTAGTTGATGATTTTGCCTCCAAAAATTTTTTGACTCAAAAAAAAAAATCCCTACAAATTTTTTTCGTAGGAAAAAATTTTTAACAATAGGCATCAAAACCTTTCCCTACAATTTTGAATTTTCTCATAGTAAAAGATATTTTCAGAACAATTAAAAAAAAATTCTTCTACAAAACCTTTTCCTATGATTTTTAAAATCATAGGAAAGGTCTTTTTTATATATATAATTTAAAAATCGTAGGCATAGAAATCGTAGGCAAAGCCTATATTTGTTGCAGTGAGGCGGCTTTGGGTTGTCCTTAAGACATTGCGTTTTGTATGGTATGATGGCTAACATATTTATTTATTTATTTAGTTGATTAACCGGCCTGCTGGAATGTCAAAAGGATCCTTGTCCACCATCCTCAAGAAATTGGGGAACAGAGTCCAGTGCATGTTCGGGATGGGGGGTAAGTTCTAGCTTCAACTTGGGGCGAGGTCTAGTCGCTTTGGATGATGGCAAACTGTATCGCCGGATGGGTGAGCCCCAAGGCCCGTTGAATCCAATTCTAGGCGACCATCAGGGTGAACATCAGGACTGGTTATTTTTTGGGTCCAAGCCTGCCAAACATCAGAGTCAACCTACTTCAAGCCGGCTCAATTGGGTCGTGGAGTTGGTGGCACGACATGAGGTGTAGCGCACACCTAATTCCTTATTCTCTTTTTTAGCAATTGGAGCAGAGGATGCCTCGTCTTCACTAGAGTTTTGAGGTATGTATGAACATTGAAGAGGATGTGGCTCTTAGCCACTCTAATTAATTGCAAGAATGAAAGTCTTCCTCTTACGTACTTAAGACTCTCTAAAGACAAAAAAAATACTCAAATAATACTGACATTTACTTATTAAAAAGATTGAAAGAAGGTTGATCTCATAGAAAGATAAAGTACTCTTTATTAAAGATAGATTGTGCCTCATCAACTCGGTGCTCTATGTTCAATCTTCTAAAATGCATAAATGGTAGGATAGATAAGTTATGAAGAGCCTTTCTTTAAAAGGAGAAAGAAATAATAAGTAGGTTTTGATGGGGCCAATTAACCGGCCCTGGGGCAATGACGATGGTAGTCTTTCCTGGGGCGGTCTGCTCCAATTTCGTCTCCGAACCTGTGCTCAAAGCATGTCAGGGGCGGGTCAAGAGGCGATAAGAGCCGAGTCAGATAACCACGGCCTTGGCTAATGTTAATTCCGTTTCCCTCTCTCTCTCTCTCTCTCACCCTTTGGCAATCAATGCAGAAAAGTAAGAAAGCCATTATGAGGAAAGAAACGGTGGGGGAAGAAAACGTGGCCTTTTCTCTTTCGCTCCCTGCTGTGCCTTAAAGTTTGGGTCCCCTCAGCCCTCATTTTGGTCATGAGATCCGTACGAAGCCCCCTGCTCCCCCGAGTCTCGATGAGAGGCTTCGTGGTCCGCGGCCTTGCTCTGAGCATTTTAGCCATTCCTGGCTTCTTCCCGGGTTTCAGCTCTCTCTCTCGGCCGCCAACCGTCCTGGCTTCTTCCTTCAACAGCTCCGTCCTCAGCCGCCTGAATGTCTATGACGGCCCCATTCTCAACGGCTGCAGCGTACCAGGTCCACGGCAGCCAGCGGCTTCCTTCACGACAGCCCTCCCTTAGGCGGCCTCCTCCGTCCATCCTAGGCGGCACCAGACACTAGGATCCCAGGCAGCGGCTCCGTCTTCACAGCAATCTGTTTCCTAAAGGTTCTATGAAGTCTAACAGCAGAGACTAAAATTAAAGGATGGTGTAGATGGCCCCTTAAGAGGTTCCTAGCTCTCCGTTCTCCAACGATCGAGTCGTCCATGACGGTTTCATGCCAAATCGTCCACGACGGCTTGCGGCTTCTATCGCGGCCCTCGGCCCCTTCTACAGAGATCGAGAACAGCCGGGCTGCTCTCACCGATCCATCCTTCCGGTCGTCGAACTCCCTCAAACTCCCCAACGGCCTTTCAGCCTTCCATAATAGCTACAGTGGCCCCATTCTAGGCGGCCTCCAAGTAATTCCTCGACGGCACCCGGCTCCCGGTCCACGACAGTACTAAGTCGTCATCCACGACGACACTCAGACCCAGTTCGTAGCAACCCCGGGATGGCCTAGACGGCCCCATGCATGTACGTAAGGGAGCTGGGCGGTCCTCCTAAATTCCTAAGCGGCCCCTAGCGTTCCTAGGCAGGCAGTCCTAAGCGGCCCCTAGCGTTCCTAAGCGGCCCCTAGCGTTCCTAGGCCCGAGCTAGTCCTCCTAGGCGGCCCCTAGCGTTCCTAATAGCGTTTCCTAAGGCGGAGTCCTAGGCGGCCCCTAGCGTTCCTCCTAGCGTTCCTAGGCCCGAGCAGTCCTCCTAGTTCCTAAGCGGCCCCTAGCGTTCCTAGGCGGCCCCTAGCGTTCCTAGCGGCCCCTAGCGTTCCTAGGCAGGCCCGAGAGTCCTAGGCGGCCCCTAGCGTTCCTAGGCGGCCCCTAGCGTTCCTAAGCGGCCCCTAGCGTTCCTAGGCAGGCCTGAGCAGTCCTAAGCGGCCCCTAGCGTTCCTAAGCGGCCCCTAGCGTTCCTAGGCAGGCCCGAGAGTCCTAGGCGGCCCCTAGCATTCCTAGGCGGCCCCTAGCGTTCCTAGGCAGGCCCGAGAGTCCTAGGCGGCCCCTAGCGTTCCTAGGCGGCCCTTAGCGTTCCTAAGCGGCCCCTAGCGTTCCTAGGCAGGCCCGAGAGTCCTAGGCGATCCCTGTCAGATCATTCTTAGCGGCTCCCAAGCAGTTCTTGGCAGCCCCGGCCCAGTCGATAACGACCTCACCAGAAGTCCCCGGCGGCCCTTCCTTAGCGACCTCCAGGTAATCCTTGACGACCTCAGTCCATGGCTCAGACTAAGGTCTAATTAATGAGGACGGTACGGATATGATTAAAAGGGTAAGGCTCGAACACACGTGGGCCCTACAGTGACTGTTCATCACATCATCTTCTGGATTAATAAAATATGGCCACTTTAGTGAGATAATTAAGTGGTCATCTGTCTCTGACGAGATTGCGCCTGTAGCTCTGACATTCCACTAAGAGGTAAGCTTTATTGAAAGTTATCGTTTATCCTTGACAAGTGGCGGCATTTTGAGCCTCACATATGTCAGCCCTGACAAAAGTTTCAGTCATCATGACACTTCAACCACTCAGACTAAATGAGCCCCAAAAGTCATAGTCCATCATGACGTGGCTCATTCCCTTCAAACTTCTCAAGCTCAGTAACTCAAAAAGAACACGCTCATTCTGAGCGAGCTTTCTCAAGCTCACGGCTGTTGTCTAACTTGAGCGTCGGAGGGTCTCCGCCGGAATACCCGGCCGTGGGACTTCTTGCAGGCTTTGAAGATGAGGGCCCGATATTCACGTGGCTCATTCCCACTAGATGACAAAGATTCAAACTTCTCAAGGCAAGCGCACTATTTAGTCTTGTTAGCTAAATGGAATGAAAGTTGGGATATGAAAGGAAACTCTTATTAGATTAGATTAATCTTTAAAGTCTAAATAGAAGACATACCATGCATGATGTAGGAGATTAGAGCTCAAATAGTTTCATCCATTTGGAAGGATCATATACAAGTTAATGCATTTCAAATTATATAACTTTTAATCAAGGCATGAAGAGAGTATCGAATTTTAGGATAGCTAGAATGCCTCTTAGCCCACTTTTTTGAGAATCTCTATGATCAAGCGAAGTCTACTTTCAGCGAGCATTCTCAAGCTCACGGCTGTGATGTACCCAGGGCACTAACTTGAGCGTCGGAGGGTCTCCGCCGGATATTTTATAGGTCATTGGTAAGCTCGAGATGCATGCTTATTGGCTAGGAAGGAGCCTTTGGGACATTCTTGAAGATCCTAGCAAGCTTTGAGATTGCCTAGACTTTCATAAGCTATGTTTAGGAAGGAGGAATTCGAGTCGATCATATCTATGTGGCATACAGGAGAGCTTTCCTAAGAAAGGGTAATATTCTACCAGCCCACGTTGCTTATTCAAGGAAGCCGTCCTGCTTATATCTGCAAACGTGCATAATTCGTGATCGGTGCATGTAGGACCCATCACCCCGTCTTCATTACTGTTGCTTTGTGCTATGGATTCCCTCCCTTCAGGTTTGCTCATGACGAAGAGGACTACTCATGAGACTTCCCATTGTTTTCCATTTCCAGCTCCGTCGACATGTTTCAATCTAAGGAGGATGATGTTAGCATAATCGACGCCATGCACGACAGTGACTGCAGCACGTGACGGCCAGGGCTCAGCCAGCACGTACTGGAGACGGCCGCCCGTTGTTCTCCATCTCCTCCAGGCCGAGCATGGCTCGTCGATGCGATTTAAAGAAAAGTGGAGCGCTCGGATCTATGCCCCCTGCAACAGGATCCGGCCATGAAGCTGCGCCGCGGTGACTCGCACCGCAACCTCCCCGTGAATGGAGTCACCGTTCACGAGTCCGGGTTCCTGGCGCAGTTCTCCACTGAAGCGGTCCTCGACGTGATTAGAAATGGGCCGTATGAGCGCAGGTTCGCCGGGTAGCTGGGCCGTGGACTCGCCCAAGGCTCCCTGGCGGCGTATGCCGCGCGCGAATTGTTTGCCAAGGAGTTGGCGCCGAGCGACGTGGGGGGAGGATGCGCGCGGTTTCTTCTTCCCCGAGGTGTACGTCTCCGGATGAGTCAGGGAACGAGCTTTTGCTCAGAGTTCTGGGACCCCGAGAGCCGGTCATGGGTCTTCTGGTTTGCTTAATTACTGGGAGCCTAACCAGTGTCACGTCTTCATCAAAGGCTGGTATCACACATCAGATCCAAAAATTTTAAGCTAGGATGACAATCCGCCGCATGCTGGGCATGCAAGGCATTCCAAAATTTACACATCGATCATTATAAGGCAATAAGTATAATAAGTCAATCCAAATCAATATTTTATTACAAACTACTAATATAAGTTTGGGGCTATAAGCCCTACACACAATATTACTGGGGTTACATCAACACTATGGAATCCACTTTATTTTAAATATAAGCTCCAACGACCCTATGGTTCCTTCTTCAATCCTGAGGCTCTGAAAAACATTGTGAGATTTATATGAGCTCACACTCAATAAATAAGCCTATAATAATGACATAAATAGTCATATATCATCTTATCTCTCAAGATATTATTAAGTCATCATTTTCATAGAAACTTCCAATTTAATTAACATGCTATCATAATCATGCATATCATTAAGTCAAAATAATCATTGAAGCTTATAAAGCAAATACCAGAATATGCATTGTAAAAATTCCACTGTTTATATTTAATCAGTGTCATATATATCATATGTATCCCATGGCCCTGCAATGCCTCCATCAATCAGCACATATCCTCTAGATGTGCGTGGCCTCCACATGCCATATCAAAGGAGAACCGCAGCGACACACATAAATATAATTCAAATCCACTGTTTATATTTTATTGTTATATTATATCATATGTGTCCCACAGCCCTGCAATGTCTCCATCAATCTGCACACATCCTCTAGATGTGCGTGGCCTCCACATGCCATATCAATCAGCACACACCCTCTAGATGTGCGTGGCCTCCACATGCCATATCAATCAGTACACATCCTTTAGATGTACGTGGCCTTCACATGCCATATCAAAGGAGAAACCGCAGCGACACATATAAATATAATTCAAATCCACTGTTTATATTTAATCATTGATATATTATATCATATGTGTCCCACGGCCCTGCAATGCCTCCATCAATCAGCACACATCCTCTAGATGTGTGTGGCCTCCACATGCCATCAAAGAAGAACCGCGGCGATACACATAACTATAATTCAAATCATTTTACACATGCATGTCACATATTATGCGTCATTATAAGCATAATTTCTCTCATAATACATAAACAGTGGTTTGTACATTTTTAACCATTGCATATAATCAATTCACTTTGCAAATAATATCAACTATTATAACAAATATGCAATTAGCTACACATGGTACAGCTTACCAATTTCCAAAATAATCAATAAACTCTATTTCATAAATATGCATAAAACTATAAATACAACCATTTATAATTTATGAATTATTATATTTGGCTTACTTACCTCAATACGCAAATCCAAGTGATAAATCAGCTACATGGACCACTGGGCACCTGGGTACCATGAGAGAATTCACAATCCAAATCAGATCAAGAGCATAGTCATAGTAAGGAACTTGGCTGCTTAACTAACAAAGGTTGAAGTCATCTTGTATGTATTCGTCATCAACTTCACAAAAGACACATTCCCTCGTAGATTACAGAACCATGAAATCCAAGATGTGTCTTCACCATCAGAACCACTAACTTCTGACCCTTCACTGTTTGTTTCAGATTCTCCATCAGAGCATTTGTTCTTAGAAAGCTGATCCTGGTAGTGATCCAGCTGCTTCCCTGCAGCGTGGACAGCCCGGGGAGCCGCTCCATCTCCCTCCCGTTCATCAACCCCTCGAAGTCGACGGCGATAACTTCTCCAGGTGATTGTCAAGAGCATCATTGATCCGCTTGCGATCGAGGGCATCGATCTCCGACTTCAACCCGCTCACTCCTCGACCGCTGTACATATCTTCCACCCCTCTACACCCTCTCGATCCGTCGGACCAGCTCAATCGACTCAACCCAGCATCCCAATATTCTTGGAGAGTAGGGAGAGAGAGGCAGTGCTCTCCGAATCGAGGGCTCCAATGGCCAGGCGATTGCAAGAGAAGAAGAAGAAGACAGCGAGCGGGGAGGGAAAACGGTGATATGGAAATCTGGAAGGATGCTATTGGTTTTTGGACGCTACGTCTGCCCAGTAACCAACCAATCAAGCATACTTCTAGGTTAGTGCTTAAGAACTTAATCTGCTAGTAAAATTATTACTGTGAGGATTTGTAACGCCTAGGATTTGTAACGCCTACCATCACGTGGAGTTACTATACACGCAGGCTGAAGGCGAAGGCTGCTACGCCGCCTCCTCAGCTCAATCATGGGGACTCTGAGGGAATGGCATGATTAAATCTTTCTTCTTCTCTCTCCTTCTTTCTCTATGAATCCTACAGTCTTTCCATTCTCTTCAACCCATCGGATGCCGCCGGACCTCCGTCGGTGCCTCCTATGATCCACAACAACTTAATCATTCCTCTCTCTTTGATCTGCTCTCTCTCTCTCGTAGGCATTAGGAGGATGGCAAAGGATTTCCTAGAGGAGATGAGCGCCCGGTTGAAGGGGGGAGTCACCCTCCATGTCCCTATAACCTCATGCGATGCCTCATACAGAGACTCCGGAAACCCATTCGTTACGTGAAATTGAAAACTTAACCGCCACATGTAACCGCAGGAATCCCAAGCGTCACCCGTCCCAGGAATCCTACGCTAAATCTCACGAACCAAGTAATTAAGATCCCGGGGGTTACAGCTAGAATAAGTTTGTGAAGGAGAAGAGGCTTCTGGCCAAGGATGCGTCACCTTCTACTGGTGCGAGCGGGGAACGCAAAGAGATCATACTTCATAGTAATGCAATATTATCAAGATTCCTATTTGATAGGACCAGTTAACATGCCCATGGGCAATAAAAATAGATTTTCAAACAATTTTCTAGGCAGCCATCTTTGGCGGCCTTCCTAAGCAGCTTAGTTCCTAGGCCGAGAGCTCCATGACCGAGAGCTCCAAGGCCGATAGCTCCATGGCCGACAGCTCCATGGTCGAGAGCTCCAAGGCCGATAGCTCCATGGCCGACAGCTCCATGGCCGACACCTCCAAGGCCGACAGCTTCAAGGCCGACAGCTCCAAGGCCGACAGCTCCAAGGCCGACAGCCCCAAGGCCGACAGCTCCAAGGCCGAGAGCTCCAAGACCGACAGCTCCATGGCCGAGAGCTCCAAGGCTAAGAGCTTTATGGCCGACAGCTCCATGGCCGAGAGCTCCAAGGCCGACAGCTCCGAGGCCGACAGCTCCATGGCCGAGAGCTCCAAGGCCAACAGCTTCAAGGCCGACACCCCCAAGGCCAAGAGCTCCATGGCCGACAGCTCCAAGGCCGACAGCCCCAAGGCCGACAGCTTCAAGGCCGACAGCTCCAAGGCCGAGAGCTCCAAGGCCGAGAGCTCCATGGCCGAGAGCTCCAAGGCCGAGAGCTCTATGGCCGACAGCTCCATGGCCGAGAGCTCCAAGGCCGACAGCTCCAAGGCCGACAGCTCCGAGGCCAAGAGCTCCAAGGCCGACAGCTCCAAGGTCGAGAGCTCCATGGCCGAGAGCTCCAAGGCCGACAGCTTCAAGGCCGACACCCCAAGGCCGAGCTCCATGGCCGAGAGCTCCAAGGCCGACAGCCCCAAGGCCGACAGCTTCAAGGCCCACAGCTCCAAGGCCGAGAGCTCCATGGCCGAGAGCTCCAAGGCCGACAGCCCCAAGGCCGACAGCTTCAAGGCCCACAGCTCCAAGGCCGAGAGCTCCAAGGCCGATAGCTCCATGGCCGAGAGCTCCAAGGCCGAGAGCTCCATGGCCGACAGCTCCATGGCCGAGAGCTCCAAGGCAGCTCCATGGCCGGCACCTCCAAGGCCCTCAGGAGCTTGCCAAAGGACAAGGCACCGCCACAGTTCATAATTATAAACGACAGCTGGCGAAAGATTGATTCGGAACTACGGATCAGCCGAGTATCTTCAACGGATTACCATAATTCGACATCAGATTCGCCGAGTCAAGGTGAACACAAGTCTCAAAGTAAGAAAAGAGAAAAGTGATGAAGGATGTGACATCGCCTGTAGCTCTGACATTCCACTAAGAGGTAAGCTTCATTGAAAGATATCATTTATCATAAAAGTCTTGACAAGTGGCAGCATGTTGAGCCTCACATATGTCAGCCCTGACATTTCACCCACCAAAAAGTCCTTAGTCATCATGACACTTCAGCCACTCAGACTAAATGAGCCCCTAATAGTCATGGTCCATCATAAGGCTCCACGTGACTCCTTCCCACTAGAGGACAAGAACCAAACTTCTCAAGCAAGTTTCACAGAGTATAAAGGTAAATAAATTAGGTAAGAAGAGGTAACTCCAAAAAAACTCAACAGGCTCATTCTAAGCCTGTCTCTTCTTCTCTCTTTCGAGCTTTCTCAAGCTCATGGCTGTTGCCCAGAGCACTAACTTGAGCATTCTGAGGGTCCCGCCGGAATACCCGGCCGTGGGACTTCTTGCAGGCTTCGAAGACGAAGGAAGGGTTCCGATATTTCTATGGAGGAACGACCGATGCTCAAGGACTCCGACTCAAAGTGATCGGGCATCAACACTATTAATTCCTTGTGATGGCAATCAGCTGACTCAAAGATTATATCGTATTTGTTTCCTAATAACAAAAATATAGTAATCAATTTATTATATTTTTAAATGTTATTTGTTTTTTATTTTTAAATAACCTTTCTTTTTTTGCTATATAAAATATTGGATATAATCAAGATTTTTAATAAATTAATCTTCAAAATGTTATATATATATATATATATATATATATGCGGCAAAGATAAAAGTTATAACTGAGAACGAGTTGCCTGACAACAAGCGCATATAACAAAATTGATACAGATATGTGTCGAGATAAATTCTTATTTCATCAAACATAAAAAAAAGCCACGACAAAAGTTTTCAAGTTGGCAACGCCGGCTTTTTCTTTTCACTCAAAAATATTTATTTTTGCATCATCAAACTTTTATTCAAAATTTATTTTAATTTTAATTTTTATTAAGATAATTAAATTTATATATTAAAAATATTTTATTTTTATGCTTATTATATTAATTATTTATAATTAATAAAATAACTGGTATATCATTAATTATAACAGGTATTTCATCAACTGTAACAGACTACAAAAGCTTAAAGGTGTAACAAAAAAAGAAAAGTTTTGGAGAAAGGAACGGAAAGTCTGAGGACCAAAGTCATATTTTATTTTATTTTTCCTCCTCTCTCTCTCTCTCTCTCTCTCTTCTTCCTCCTTACCATGGATCGCTTTCGAGACTAACTGGAGTTAAAAAAGACAGGGTTGGGCAAGTACGGTGACTGACGCATGGAATTTTCTAGACATTTGGGCCGAATATCCACGTGTCTGTCATTCAATTACGCATGGGATTTTCTAATCGGACGGCTGGAGTACGAATCCTCTGTTTCATCCCGTGGAAAAATCCGAACCCCGTGATGCACACCTGGTTTAGCCCAACCCTGGTTAATCAGTACTATTGAACGGCTGAAATTCTGCGCATGGCGCCGCGGTAAATTTTTCCCGTTAGTTCCGACTTTGTCCCTCACCTTGGCCCCTTCTCCGCTTCGCTTCCTCTTGTTCCTCTCTCTCCCCCCGCCCCCTCCTCGTTGAAACCGCCGGATGGATTGGGCTCGCCGTATGATTTTGTTCTAATTCATGCCTGGATCTCGCTTCCGAGCTCCGTCTTAGCTCGCGAGAGCTCGTCCTTCGATGTGAGTTTCTCTCTGCTTGTTGGTTAATGGAATTTGTGATCTATTCTCGGAAAATATCAGTTGTTATGGGCTGGAAATCTCTTTTGTTTTAGGTTTGCAGCTTTTCTCCTTAGTTTCTGCCAAAATTTGCTTTTTTTAGGGCTTTATAGAGTTCCAGACGAGTTAGGGTTTGGAGCAAGTGCGGGAGAGGAATTGAGTGATTTCGGGCGTTTGCTTGTTTAATTGGTTCGCGCGATTCGGAGGTTTTGTTGCTCATTAGGATGGCTGGTGGAAAGCACTAGTGGATCATGGGAAGCAGCGAGACTGACACGCCGTCGAAGGCGCCGAAGACATCCGGGGCACAGGTACACGATTTATCTTCCAAGATCCCATGCTGTATTTAAATTCGTCCTTTGGTCTTCTTCTTCTTCTTTCCACAAGTGTACAAATCGTTTCCTTTACTGTTCAGGAGCAGCCACCGGCCACAACCTCCAGTCTTACCGCCACTGTGTACCCAGAGTGGTCAGGATTTCAGGTGATCTGGGTGGAGATATTTATTTCTGTTTCGATTGGATCGGAAATTCCAGAATTTTTGATATACTGTGAATTTGTGGAGAAAAATGTAGATTTAGATATCATAATCTTGTAATTTTCGTTTGATTAGGCATACTCTCCGATTCCGCCGCATGGGTTCTTTCATGCTCCTGTGGCATCAAGTCCCCAAGCTCATCCTTACATGTGGGGAGCTCAGGTGCTCTTTATTTGTATTATTTCTTACTTGAAATTGTTTGATCGTATGTATGTCTGAGACCTTTCGATTCCTGTATTGGATTTGCAAGTCTCGTTGATTGGAAGGTTTATAACTGGAGACAATTTGAAATTGAAAATATTGGTAGTCATAATTAAACAAGAAAAATTTGTTTACCAGTCCAACTGTGTAGCGAAGTAGACAAGGTCAGTTGTTTCTTGGAGGAGAAAAATCTCATACAACATGCTAAGAGTACGTAAATATGAATATTTGGCTGGGATAATTGTTTGAAGACCATCTATCTAGTTGACGGTTTATATGATTAGTTCTGTTGAAAGGAAAAGTCAGTGAAGGCCCTATCTCACAGTGCTACCTGCTTCTTTTCCTAGTCTGTTGTTTAACGGTCATTCTTTTGTCAGCAATAAAAGGTGAATAAAAGGGAAAACGGATTTAATGCCTGAAGCCGGAGGTTTTAAGAATGGTAGAATTGGCAAGGAAGCAACAAAATGGCCCACTAACCTAAACTTGCTTTGGTTGAGTTTAAGAAAGAAAGAAGTATAACAGAAATAATCTCTCGGCATGATATTTTGGGTTGTTGCAAGCAGCCTGCTTAAGACTTGTCTCTAGGTTGTATTATGTTGAGCCTATGTATGGACCTTTTATTGTGTGAAATCGGTTTTGGATATGGGAGTTGATGTGAAACACATTCACTGGGAAATGGAGTGGAAAGGAAGGGAAATAAAGAAAAGATTCTTAACAGCAATTTAAATAAGGTGGAATAATGGATTTCTGTAGTTACAGTTATCTAGTAATGATGAAATTTATTTATATGTTTCATCTTTCTCTTTTCAGCACCTCATGCCTCCATATGGGACCCCACCACCTCCATATGTTATGTATCCTCATGGAGGGCTGTATGCTCATCCATCTATTCCACCGGTATACCTTATAAAATATCTTTGTCAGCAGTTGTTATCCTTTGAATGATTAACTTGTTTTACCTGTAGTCAGAGCAGAAGGCAGCTAACTAGTTGTGCCACTTTGTATGTTCGATCAGGGTTCACTCCCATTCAGTCCTTATGCTGTTTCTTCTACAAATGGCAATCCTGAGGCTTCTGTGAGTTCCCTGCTAAACAACATTATCATTAAAATCATGCATGCTATTATACATGATAGTGTGTTACATATGCATCTCAACCTTTAGGGGGCTATGACTGCTGGAATGGAAGGGGATGGTAAGTCATCTGAAGGTAAGGAAAGGAGTCCAATCAAGAGATCAAAGGGAAGTTTAGGAAGTTTAACATGATCACAGGAAAGAACAACGGTGATCTGGGGAAAACATCAGGAGCAGCAAATGGAGTATTCTCTCAAAGGTATAAGGACATGCAGGCTCAATTATTCCACTGATTATCATAATTATGCTTCATACTGGTATTCCATGCTTGCTATTTGAAAATTCCAATAACTGATTTGATAAAAGCATGATCTTTGGAATAGTGAAAGTGGAAGTGAAGGTTCAAGTGATGGAAGCGATGCCGATTCTCAGAATGTAAGTTGCATTCCTTGCATCTTTATTGATTTGTAGATCTCCAACTTATAAGCACAAAGCCACCCCAACCCCCACCTCCCCAACAATCCCCACAAAAAAAGAAGAAAAAGAAAACTCCATATAATGAATGTAACATCCATCAGCTGTTATGCAACAACAGGTTCAACACATCATAATACACCACCATTGTTACAGTTGAGAACACTTGCTGTTGTGTTGTATGCATCTGGTTTGAGTATTGCTTCTTAGAAATCCTTAATATAGAAAACTATTAACAATTTGAGTTATTAAGAATGTAAGAAGCAGTAGTAACTAAATGATGATATTTTGTTGATTCTTTTCTCATACTTGGCACTTCAGGTTGTTATTATTATTTGTCTACTTTAATTTTGGATGATTCCTTGGAGACTTGTTTTCTTCCCTCTTGCCACATCTTTCCTAATGATTACCAGAATTCAACCATTATTTTGGAAATTATGTGATACTTGTATGTTTGAGATTTTATGATTTTGCCTGATGTTTGATGTTTAAACATCTAGATAGTTGTTGCACTCTTCTGATAGTTTCATTGTCATAGTGATGGTTGCTGTAAAAATTATCAACTGGCTTGTCTGCATTTACTCACGTCAAACATCATAGTTGATGCAGACAAATGTAAAACCACACCAGAATTTTGGATCTGCATATTTTCTCTAAATGCTTTGAGCAGCATCGTTTCTTTTTTTATGACTAATATTTGCTCTAACTGTATTGGTATAAATAAGAAGTGCCTTGTTATTCTTGCTCTTGAGAATACTGTATGCAAAATCATTCTATTCACGGCATATTAATGTTGTGCGGGTTGTAAGCTTCTACAGGACTCACAGCCAAAGATGCGTGGTGGACAGGATACTTTTGATGGTATGATATCTTATATTCACTAATTAGATAATTTCATATTTCATAATATCTGCTGTCCTCAGAAGATGATATTTTGACCCATATGCGATAGCAGAGGCATCCCAAAATGGTACCACTGCACATGGTTCTCAGAATGGAGTAGCTCATGCACCAATACAGGCGACATCAAGTCAAACCAATCCAATAATGCCAATGCCTGTAGTTGGTGTGCCTGGTGGGGTTGCTGGTCCCACCACAAACTTAAAAATAGGGATGGACTACTGGAATGCATCAACCCCACCGCACATCCCTCCAATTCGTGGGAAGGCCCCTGCAGCCACAGGTGCAGGTGCAATGGTTCCTGGTGGGCTTGTTGGATCTCGTGAGAATGTTCCAGAGCTTTGGATGCAGGTGTTTCTCTGTAGCCACTATCATAGTTGTCTGTGAATGATTTATTTCAAGGCTCTATATGTGGATAAAATTATCTTGGCATTATTTTTTTTTTATCTTGTGAGTAGCTCAAGAATTGCATCTGATGAGTTCTGAATTTGTAGTTTGTAATTTGTGCTTTAGTTTTACGTATTATCAGGTATGATCTTTTTATGTTATACTTGCAACTTGTTTTGAGGTTTTATATGTGGATAAATTTATCTTGGCAGTATTTTTTTAAATCTTGTGAGTAGCTCCAAAATTGCATCTGATGAGTTCTAAATTTGTAGTTTGTAATTGGTGCTTTAGTTTTACAGATTATCAGGTGTGATCTTTTTATGTTATACTTGCAACTTGGTTATTGTGAAAGTTAAGGCTTTTAGTTCTAACATAACTCTATTCCAATATGTATGCTTTTAATAAGTTTCTCTCCACATGTGCCAACTGCTTTCTTTTATGTCGCTCTCTGCCTAGTTTGGATGCATGATGGCTTGTTCTTGGGCAACTTTTACTGAGGCTGTTATGTAATACTCTTAGTTGGAAAATAAATTTATTTCTGACATTAATGGGTTCCACTAGTGTTGCTGTTGCAGCTAAACCTCTAGATGTGTTTTTTACTGTTTTAAGCAATGATTCGGTCACCCAGAATGAAACAAAAATCCTAAACATTCATTCCACATGATCATAAGCACAATAAAATTTCCAAATACATTTATCCTCAACATAATGATATCTTGTCATTTTGCACAACAGTCCTCCACATGAATTTATGCTCGGCATAATCTATATATCTTTTATCCTGTCATCATTTATTGTAGCATAGTATTGTGAATGCATTTGTTGTCATAATGATTTGACAAAGGTTTTGTTTTTTAGCAGTATCCCTGTCAATATCATAGTTGTTTATCAGAATAAAGTGAAGCACCCTCCCTTGTAATTCTCTCCTTACATTTGAAATTGTTCTTTGTTCTTCATTCTTCTTTCTGTCCTCCATTTCCTAAATATTTAACCCTGCATTAGTTAATCTTTTCCTTTTCTCCTTGACTTATGCTGTTAGTATTCGACCGTAGTTTGTGTTCCAAAAATGTTGTCTTGTTTCCTTGCCTGACATGATTTCATGGAACCACGTGATAGTTTGGCTGAATCTTGGAATGATTGATGGTTAACTGGACAGGATGAAAGAGAACTCAAAAGGCTGAGAAGAAAGCAGTCAAACAGAGAATCTGCTCGTCGATCCAGGTTGCGCAAACAGGTATAATGCATAAGTTGAGGCAGAGTGCTTTTGCAGGCAATACTGAAGATTTGCTTATTGGTTGAGTTTTGATTTATCAGGCAGAGTGTGAAGAACTTTCTCGACGTGTGGAGGCTTTGATAGAGGAAAATGCTTCCCTTAGAACAGAAGTAGACCAGATGAGGAAAGATTATGAGCAACTTCTTGCTCAAAATGCCTCTCTCAAGGTATTGAGTGTTATCTTGGTCTGCTAGCATGTTGATCTTCCTGCAGTACAACAGCCAAGACCAATAGAACTGCTATATTGCAGGAGAAACTCGGGGAAACCACAAAAGGATCAGAAGATGGGAGACTTGATGAGGGCAACCAACATTCTGTTGATGACACTCAAAAGCACTCGGATTCTATTGTGAAAGCAGGGCAAGCAGATACTGAGCCAAGTGGTTGCTAAGACCACAACTGCTCCAGACCATTTTCTGGGATCGTAACCCTGGCTAAAATTTGACCATGCCGACATCACATAGTATTTTTTTAAATGAAGATTAAAATTTGATGCAGTAAGTTATTTACTAGGTAGCCATGTTGTTGGTTCTGACCTGTCTTAGCATGGTTCCTCTTATTATTTTGCCTTGAACGACCTTTTAACAGTCAAGTCAAGCAGGATGCATTGGAACCAAGTCTGGCCCTTGTCTTTTAAAAGGAAGGCTAGTGACCTTTTCACTCCTTATCTACCCTATATGCTTTATGGTTTGATGCAATGTATAATTAGTGGGACTTAATTATCGACTTCTCTGTTATAGATGTTTTATATAGACAAAGGTTTCTTAATGTAGTATGTATCCACTGTCAAATAATAGAGCTATGATCAAGTTGTGATTTGCTAGTCCTTGTTGGACAGTTTAGCGGTGCTTCAAATGTGTACCAGAACATGTTGACATCTAAAACATATTATATGCTTTTTCTTGAAAGTTATTCTGTCCTTGAAATGAATTTACTAGATGTGTTTTGAAACCTTCCTTGTGTGCAAAAAGCATGAAATTATTGAGTGACTTGTGGAGTCTTAATCAACCTGTGGTGGATGATTATTTCAATTCTGAAATTATTTTGAGGTATCCAGGTTGCTGAAGAAATTTTGCAAGCAATTCAGATCTCTGCAATTGATATCTGACAATATCTCGAACTTAATAGTTTATTTATTTTGTTTTGATTTGATTTAATTTAGAAAGAAGCAAGAACTTTGAATAAAAAAGAACAATCCAGTTGTTAGTGACGCTGGAAGCAGTAGATGCTGTTGCACTGGAAATATCTTTGTTGAGTTTTGCACTTGTCAGGCACTCAAGGTAATCCTTTAAACAAAGAATTCTATTCTTATATATTTTGCACTTTATGTTTTCAGTTTCTGAGCAAATGGCTGATAACCAATGTAAATTGATGTCTGGCACTTGGCATACATTGTGAATACTGAATGGTAGTCTTAAGGTATTGCACTTGAGATAATTCTAATCGGTTTGGTTAAATGACAGTGACTAACGTTTATTTCAGAGCATGGATGATACAAACAGGACATACGAAGATGATCCAGAGCAGGACACCTGATGGTAATGCTTGTAAATGGTCCTCAGGAAGTTGACCGTGGGATGAAGTATATCATGGAGCTAAAGACACTGCAATCGGACGCATCATGGGATTCATATCCACAGAGCCAAGCGAAGGGAGGCTGTAACAAGTAAGCGGTAGATTATGCAATGGTTTTGATGCTGCAGCTGGTGGACTTACAGGTGCCAGCATCTCCAGAACTCCATTTGTAACGTGACATCTGATTGAGGACCCAGAATCTTGCATCTCCTGCGCCACGGTATAAATATTTTTCGTTAAAAGAGATGGCTTATGAGAGGCTGAGCTGATAATGCTGTAGTGACCATTAGCAAGGCTGCTGTCAGGTACACAACCATCGGAGACCTTAGCACGCCCCATCTCCCTGTTCCAATGGTGCTTATTCTCCAATATTTTATCAAGCTACTCCTATACTAAATGATGGCTTCACATTTTTGCTCAACAACTAGGTTCACGTCTCTGCATTGTTATTCTGTCAGCAGGCTTTTATTTTTGGGCTCGCATTTTATGATGGTTCAGAATGCAAAATAAACCATCCAACTGGTTTTCCTTGATATGTCTTGGATGTTAAATTACTATTTAATAGGTGTTATGAAACATATGATGACCTTTCTCCCACTTTCTGTTGCCTTGTCCAGGAATGGTAGTGGTTGTTGATCAGATGTATACCTTGTAACGGGCAAAGATTAGCTGGAAACTGATCTGTAGCCTTCTTAGCCCTTGATTAATAAATTTCTGCAGCTCTGTTAATAATAATTGATAGCTGCCAACTTGTTTATGTTGGAAGAAGTGGCAAACCTCAATCCAGCTTCTGCACTCGGTGACTGTGCCTTGTCTGAGATTTTGTTTTCAGGACAGCCGGGAGCTTGAGTGTATAAAACTCGTTTCAACTCGCCGATTAGCTGGCCTTTGTTAAAGTTTGTTAAGGCCTTGTCTCTTCTAATTGTTCTCATTTCGGGTTTGCAGGCCTTTAGCAAAAGTGAGCACTGAGAGGCTCGTTTGGTCATACAAGGGAAGGGAGGTAATTTTTTAGGGCTTTTATCTTTTCACCTTCTCCCTCTCTATTCTTGCGTGGCAAGCTGTTAGGGCTTTAGTTATTATTGGGCATGCTGTCATTGTCCAGAGAAGCTAGTTAAGAGTAAGCAGAGAACTAATCAACCTTTGATGTTGGGTGCAATATTTTTTTTTTTCTCCAGAAGTTATTAATTGATATGGGATTTGATGTCATGGTTATGTGAAATTTGAAAACCCTAAAGCAGCCTATCTTATTTTAGTCAAATCAAATTACTACCAACCGAACTTCATTAAAGGACTATATCACTTCTCAACACGGCACGACTGTTTAAAGGACAGATGGAAATATGGATGGATCTCCGAGCAGAAGAAGTTTGGAAAATTGAATGTCGCAATGGATAATGGCTGAAGAAGAGCTATTTAGGAATTAAGCACCCAATCGGAAGTAAGTAGCAGAAACGGGATCCATGGTGGTAAAAATTTAACCCGAGTGTTTGCGAATTAAGAAATCCTTAAATACAAAACTTGTTTGATTGGAAGAGAGATAAATTGCATCTACTACATCTAATTCAGCAGTGCTCCGGTGCCACAGTCCAGTAAAGGTCAATGTCATACCAAACGCTGTTAAGCTTTGTACTGGTAAAAGGTTTATACCATGACACATTTGGATATTTAAAAGCCTCACACACCGAGTATATCAGAAAAGCCTTTTGAAGAAAATAATAAAAAAAAAAACTTTGTTTACGCAGCCCAACCCCCATGATCGTTAGGAAAGTCTTGGGGAACCGGAACAACCACCAAGGCGAAGAGAGTATTTACCCAATCCCAATATGTTTCCAATTAACCAATCTTCTCCAGCTAGGCACCAAAAAGTCATCGCCTACAAATAAAACATCCTATTTGTTTGATATGGAAAGATCATGAATCCCACTTTGGCATTCAAAGTAAAAGTAATGCCACATCACAGAACCTTTTTTTTTTTTTTTTGTTATAATCGAGCGATCATACAATACGGGTATGAGTCAGCCTTTGAACATTCGAATACATAATTTATTGTAAAACAAAAGGGCAGCCTTCACCTTCAAAACCCAGAGTTGTGAGCCACAAAGAGCCATCCAATCGACCGCAGAATTAGCTTCATGATAGGTATGACGAATTTGAACTCCTTGGGCCACCCTTAAAATAGCCCAAATATCATGTAAGAGCGGAATGACAGGGGCAAGGGAGCCATGATCCCTCCGTAACCATCGAATACCAGTCAAGGAGTCTTCCTCAATAACGAAGTTGTGGGCTGAAGAGACTGAATGGCGAAGGAGATGCCAACCCAAGCAGCATAGAGCTCAGCCATTGGGACAGAGAAGTCCAGACTTCCAAATCGTCCAGTCGTCAGTAGGTCTCCCTCCGGCCCACGGATGACATAAGCTGATCCCGCTAATCTATCCCGAACACTTCCGTCAAAGTTGATTTTGACAAACCCTGGAGGGGGGGCTCCCAAGATATGTAAACCGTATGCCGGTTCGCTGCCGAAGCAGCAGGGGAACCCCATGGGCCAGAAGAGTCAAAACTACCAGAATAGAAGCTACGGGCACAGTCCGATGCCAGGGATCAGATTTTTCTTATGATCCTGTGAAAAGATATACTGTCATTAGAAAAATCATCTGGTTCCTAGACAACCAAATCTGGTAAGCCGTAGAAGCCCATAGGGCACAATTGTACTGAGGGGCCTTCCGGAGGTCATTTAAGAAAAGGGAACACTGAAAGCCCATATGATCCAATCTATAATAATAACCAACAGACTGCCAGATCCACCCCACTCTAGTGATTTGTCTCCTAATCCTATGTAAACAATTCAAAATTATTAATCAAGTTAACAAAACCGGCTTCTGTTCTTGGTTTTTATAGCAACACAAAAGTAGATAAATTTGGTTTAACTCGTAATCAGGCTCGAACAAGCTTGCTCATAGGGGAAATTAGCCAAGCATGATACTGAATTCAGGCTTGAAATTAGTTGCAGACCAAGTTTGATGAGGCCCAGGTATCATTGAGCTCGACTGATTACACCTCTTGATTGGAATAATGCGAAACTACAAGGTATAATGTTGAGGACTCTCACTGTTAACATTACATATGAAGTTGTGAGTGGGTGGATGTTTAGTGGCAAACTGGCAACAAATGCCTAAAGAGAGAGAATAGCAGAACTTTCAACCGTCCCAACAACAGAGGGTGAGAAGACAAATGCAAGGAGCTAGACATTATGAAAGTAAAAAAATTTAAGTTCAGAATAAGATATATAAATAAATTATCAAGCTAATAGGATGGACAAAACTCTTGCTGCTGTGTTTCATAAAGCCCGCAGATCTGTGAACAAGGACCAAATGCGTCACCAAATAAGCAAAATTTATTTGACAAGCGTTTAAATGTAAAATACAGATGGAACTGGTAAAATTCCACATATTAGCTGGACCTTCTGATTTCCTCACCAAGATATGGGAGAATTTAGGATGTGAAACCTCAGTAAACACACAATACAGAATCCCAATGTCACAGAATTCTAAATAAAAATGCATTAAAACTACAGCAACACAAATTTAAACGGTTCAACCGATTTTCTAGTCCCAATTTAAGACATTATTTTGTCAAAAAGCAGATGTATCTCAGCCAAAGATGCATAGCTCACTAATATCTCAGCGAAATAACTCATTAAAGATGGCCTCCAATCTTTGACTGTTGCGCAATCTTGAACCACTCAGTGTGCCAAGATCCAGGCATGTCAATCCTCTCATAAGTATGCGCTCCAAAGTAGTCCCTCTGAGCTTGGACCAGATTAGCTGGCACCCTTTCCCTCCTATAGGTGTCAAAATAAGCCAGACTTGCAGACATACCTGGAGTGCTTATACCAGCATTGATAGCAAGGCAGATGACTCGGCGCCAAGCTGACTGGCGATCCAATATCTCCTTTGCAAACTCTGGATCCACTAGAAGGTTTGATAGTTCTGGGTTCCGATCGTAGGCCTTCTTGATCCGATCCAAGAAGATTGCACGGATGATACATCCACCTTTCCATATCCTTGCAAGCTCACCCAACTTGAGCTCCCATCCTTTCTCCATGCTCTTAGCTTTATCAAGTTCATCCCTTGTGCATAGCTGCAGATCTTTGAAGCATAAAGAGCTTGCCTCACATCCTCGATCAATTTTGCTTTATCTACTGGCTGACTGCTCAAGATGTCACTGAAGCCGCCTGACTTAAAAACTTTGGCAGCTTCAACCCTTTCTTCCTTCATTCCACTAAGGAACCTTGAATCCAAAGATGCTGCAATTGTTGGAGCAGCAACCGATAAATCAGCTGCCTGCTGAACAGTCCATTTACCAGTACCCTTCATCCCAGTCTTGTCTAAGACCTTGTCTACCAGATAACCTTCACCCTTGTCATCCTTGATTCCAAAAATATCTGCCGTGATCTCAATCAAAAAGCTAAGCAGCTCTCCCTTATTCCATTCGGAGAACACCTGTTGTAACTCATCATTTGAAAGCTTACCTACAGATTTCAATACATCATAAGCTTCAGCAATCAGCTGCATGTCTCCATACTCAATTCCATTATGGACCATCTTCACAAAATTGCCTGAGCCACCTTTGCCTATGTATGTAACACAGGGTCCACTATCTCGAACCTGGGCTGCCACTTTGAGGAGGATGTCTTCTATGTTTTTGTAGGCCTCATATGACCCTCCAGGCATCAACGAAGGTCCATTTCTTGCTCCCTCCTCCCCACCAGAAACTCCCATCCCGAGATACAGAAGACCAAGTTGAGCCATGGCTTTCTCTCGCCTCTCTGTGTTCTCATACCACTCATTGCCACCATCAATTATACAGTCACCCTTCTCCATGTGAGCTGAGAGTGTTGCTATGGTCTGGTCCACAGGTGCACCGGCTTTCACAAGCATGATGATGACACGAGGCTTTTGAATTGAATTGACAAATGAGGCAGGATCATGGAAACCATAAACTGGGAGATTTCCCTCAAGTTTGGCACGTTCAACAGTCTCATCAACCTTCGAAGTGGTGCGGTTGTACACCGAAATGGGGAACCCTTTCTCAGCTATGTTTAGGGCTAAATTTTGGCCCATGACAGCCAGACCAGCAAGACCAATTCTTGTGAGAGCCATCTTTCACCTGATGTAAGCGGATTAGCAGGAAAGGGAGTTACGAGAATTGTAATTAAACAATGTGAATCAAAAATGAAATCATACACACACAAAAAAAAGGATTCTAGGATAAGATGGAAAAACTTATAAATAATGAAAAATCATATAAGAACTTAAAAGAAGCCTTTGCCACAACTAAACAAAAAAAAAAAAGCACTTCTAATACCACTATGACGACATAAGTGGAGATCTTCAGCAAATCCTAACCAAGAATTACAGCCCAAAAATGAAGAATAAAACTAATTGACAAATGAGTTTCTGCATAACTTGTTTAATTTACTTGTCTTTGGTCTGCATAAGAAAACTAGTAGGATAAATCACCATATTACCAGATAAACAGCATAGAACAAACAGAACATTAGATGATTTAAAGAAAGGAAAGAAAAGCCAGGATCTACCAAAACTCATCCGCCATAAACGAAGAATAGAAGACAAACCTCCAATCTAGACTGAAGGTTCTAAAACACCTGGCAGGACCTCAAGATCCAGACAGATATCCATGTAAACTGACAGACTGATTTATGATTCATATGAAATAACTCATAAGACAGTAGCATTTGGATTTTACAAGACAAAACTCCAATAAAAGTCATGAGTTGAAAATATTATTCTAGTCTGATGAACTTCAGCATGGTACGTGAAAAGGATCTGTGACACATCTTTCTCTAGGAAGGAAAATGTTTTCAAGGATGGATCCCCAAATGTGAGAACTGGGCTTCTCTTTTAACACATTCCAACAAATAATCCTTATTGAATAAACCCACAACTATTACAAGCGAGCCTTTCTTACCCAGGAAGCATTTTAGCTAAGTCCTAGACAGATATCTAATCCGAAGTATTTTCCTTTATTAAAATCTACTTTATAAAAAAGTCCTCATAATCAAGATTCCAATATCAACACACACACACACACACACACACACACACAGTACAGGTAGCTTATTTAATAAGAGAGAGCTACAAATAAGAGAAGTGAAAATCCTTGATCAAAGGGCATATGTAACGAATATCATATAATCAGGACAAAGTTTCAAGTGATATGCTTGAATAAGTGGAAAGACAGTTTCCAAGCAGAATCCAAGCATCAAAATCTCGCAAAACTAGCAGAAGCTTGTTTTCTTTTCCTTGATCAATTTTCTTTCCTTTTTTCTTATATCAGAAGGGACTAATTGCCAACTTTCTACCCTATATCCATTCAACCATTTCCCTCTCCCCTTTAAGGGTTGACTCTCACCGGAATCAAATCTCTTCCTTCTTATCGACGTGGCAAAGGGTGTTAATATTTTCATTCTAGATGACAACGTTGTGTTACAGGTTAAATTTCATAAGCATCACAAAGTCACAATTTCACCTTCTAGAATGAAATATTATGTCCTCTTAAACAAGTTTCCAACTACCTCACAACACCAAATCTCACCATGACAACAAGCACTAAAATTCCTGTTTCAAAAGGGGGGAAAAAAGGAAAAAGCCACATCAAACAAAAGCAGCAACAGACCAGAATCATTCGAGAGGATAGCCCTCCAAAGAAACCAGTTAACAAGTGCCAAAAAGGTAACAGATGAATCTCTCTATACGAAGAAAGAAATCTTAAAAATACTGTGAATTAAAACATTGCAAGTAAAAACCCAGCATCCGATCTCTCATACACACTGCACAACCATGCTCGAATCTCTTAATAAAATCCCACAAAAATCACGACTTTGCCATACAGAAGACAAACATCCTCAACAAAATCCTCCTCTCGTATGGCAAAACTGGAACCTTTCACTAAAATCCCTCAATAAAAACCAATTAAACTCATGAATTCAAACAAAAAGCAAAATTTTTTCGATCAGCAAACCTGTACGTTGTACCCACAAACAAAATGTGATCAAACATAGAGAATTGAAGAGAAAATAATCACAAACCAGGAGAGTAGAGAGTTCGAACCTTGAGATTTTTCTCTCGCGCAAAGCAAGACAAAACGTCTAAAACAACCGGAATGGCTCTTCCTAAAACTGTTCCCAATTTATTGGATTATTGGGTGGGTGGGTAGGTGGACCGGTGATCCGGTTACCGACAGGTATGTAAACCGAACCGCGTGCAAATCGCGATGCAACGTTAGGGCTCTTCCAAACCGAAGTCGACCAGGTGTAAAAATTTATTCAGATCTTTCATATATTAGTTCAGTTTAAAATTAGATAATTCACAGGTCCCATATTTCTCTCTACTAAGATGGAATGGAATTTGGCTTCATCCCTGCAACTATGATGAAGGAACCTTCTTTTATTTATTTATTATTATTTTTTTATAGATTACTAACAATTTAATAATCTACAGATTATTTATTAATTTTTAAAATAAATATTGTTGAGTTGTTAGTGACTTACAAAAAGTAAAGGATGGGATTCTTTGCTATAGTCTACAGGTAATGGACTGAAGTTAAGATGGACTGGATGATGCTGCAAAACATTACATTAAGATAAAATATTATTTCACGAGATTTGGAATACAATCAGAGGAACTAAAAATGTTCAGTCTAAAACATTTGGTACTGTGCATAGAAGCCTTTACGCATCCCAAATAATCAGCAATGTGTACAATGGCCGCTGGCCAAGGCATAGCATGTAAAGCATAAAAAAGAGCAAGAAAACTATCAAGAGCTTAGGTCTACTTGCCATCCCCATTAGTTTGAGCTTAGGCCTACTTATTATTGTACTATATTGATAAGGGGTAAAATCTTCATTGCATTATCGATCACTTACATCAGCGATAAGGTCGCGCCCAATCTAAATACCCTGCTTGCTAGCTGGCCAACTGGCGTGACGTTCTAGCGACAAGATTAAATCAGCTTTGATGAAGTCGGATCACCCTGACAATCCGAGCTATCTTTATTCTTCGGTCATTTGAGCCGATCCATTTTACACTTCGAAAAATCAAGCTATTCCTCATTCAGGCCAACCATGGCATTCGAAATACCTCTGCGGAATCCGGCGCGGGAGAGTTCAAACCCACTGTAACAGAATAAGATTCCAAACAGAGAATCATACCAAGAAGTGGCCTATAACCTACGCAATCGTGGAATCCCAAGGTATCGGCTAGCTCTCATAGCCGTCGATCCTCTAACTAACAAGATACAGATCCTACTGATCTCGTAACAAACTCGATTCGAATCCGTTTCAAATCATAACAACTTTCGACCCCCACGACGTGCTCAGGGAATCAGGTGATCCTCTATAAATACCACAGCACTTCAACCTCTCAGGTACGCACCAAAAAATTACCTTGTATACTTATTTGGCTTTACGGAATCGATCACTCCATTAGAGCTCCTATCGAAAGCTTGAAGGAAGATTCTTCTGTGAAAAGTCTTCTCCTCACATCTGCCTGTTGTGAATCTCCACTAACTTGGGCGTCGAATGGTCCCCCGCAGAGGACAACCCCAAGGAAATCCTTTGCGAGTGCGGACTATCTTGCAGGTTCCACCCTAGACGTATCGAAATTCGGACCAGAGCCGAAAGTGCACCCGAGTCGGAGAACGAATTTTCGCGACAACAGATTGGCACTAGAGGAAGGGCCTCAAGTCCCATAAACTTGTAATCCATAAGACAAGACTAAAAAACCAAAAGAAGCATCCTCTAATAGCCAATCAGAAGAGAGCCACCTCTGAGGCTCAAGATCAGGCCGCATCTCAAAGGCCTGATCCAATTAGTGATGTAGCACCTTCGCAACCATCATCAGCTGAAACTCCTTCTCCACCGGCAACGGCGGTAACCCTGGACCAGTTTGCCACTCTGGTCCAGCAGGTTCAAGCATTGACCCAAATGATCCAGGGATTCCAGGCAATCCCTGGCCCTGTCGTTCCTGCCTCCCAGACTCGCGAGGAGGCCGCTGCCCCCGCTTCGCCTGCAATCTCTTCTTTTGATCCGCCTGGGAGGGGGGCGAATCGCGATCATCGGCCTGCGAAGGTGAGACCGGCGCTGCAACGGACTGGAGGGAAGAGCCCACTTAGATCCAGGTGGGTTCGCTCTCCCTCCCCGATATCCTCTCAGGATTCCATACCACTGCCGTCTTCTCATCGCCCAATCCCTCCTACCACTCTGGATGAAGGGATCAGGTGGCAGATGCAGGAGATGCGTCAGGAATGGCGTCAGGAGTTAGACGCCGTCAGACAAGCCCATCCGCTTCAGCATAAGGCGAAGCAGGGCATTCCCTTCTCCAAGGAGATCATGGGGGAAGTAATTCCCTCCCATGTCAAGCTGCCCGCCATCGAGCCTTATCACGGATCCTCCGATCCCGACGACCACCTCAGTAGCTTCCGATCGATCATGATGTTCCATGGGGCATCAGATGCGATTCTCTGCCGCGCCTTCCCCTCCACCCTTAGAGGATCCGCTTGAACCTGGTTTAGTGCCTTAAAACCATGTTCCGTTGGTTCATTCGACGAGGTGAGTCACCTCTTCATCAGCCAGTTCGTCAGCAGCCGCCGTCACTGGCGGAGATCTGATTCCCTCTTCGAGGTTAAGCAAAGAGAGGGGGAATCCTTGAAAGGCTATCTCGGTCGATTTAATACGGCCATGCTGGAAGTGGATCATCTTAACCATGAGGTGGCTATATCGGCCCTAGCGGATGGAGTGTTAAAGGAGAGTGACTTCTACCTGGCATTGGAAGTCAGTTACCCTTCGAACCTCTCCGATATGATGGCCATGGAGGACAAGTATGCCAAAGTTGAGGAATCGCAGAGGACTGCCCGCGCCAAGCTGGCAAGAAAGAAGAAGTTCGAGGGCTCAGACAAATACCGATCTGTCCATCAGCTGAGCCCACCTCGCCGCCAAAGGGTTCCTTCACCACCGCCGAGGAATCGCACCCAGAGCCCGCCTAGGAGGTTCAATCGGTTCACCCAGCTCACTGCCCCGAGGGCGCAGATCCTCATAGAGATAGAGCGTCAACTCCCTCGACCGCCTCCTCTCCAAGGGGATGTGACCCGGAGAGACCCCACCAAGTACTGCTGCTACCACCGGGACCATGGCCATGACACCGAAGAATGCTAGCAGCTGAAGAATGAAATCGAGAGGCTCATCCAGCGGGGCAGATTGAACCAATTCAGGAGGGCACCCGAGCCAAGAAATGGGGTAACCGCCAGCCCGAGCCTCAGTAACCTCCTCCTCCAAATCTTCCGGTTGTTGGCCACATCAATGTGATCGATGCGGTCGGTAGTCCGTCGGGCCGGCGGGATGATGAAGAAGAATTCGGCACCAAAGAGAGCATGGACTGACGGGCTCTCCTTCTCCAATGATGATCTCTAGAAGATACAGATCCAGCATGATGATGCGCTGATTGTATCTCTCAATCTAAATAATCATGATGTAAGCCAGATTCTTACTGATAGTGGGGGCTCTGTCAATATTTTGTACCTTGATGTTTGCAAAAATAAAATTACTCATGAAAAGTCTCCGAGATGTGGACTCCACCCCAATGGGGTTCACCGGCGATGTTATTATCTCAGAAGGAGACGTGACCTTGACGGTCTAGGCTGGAACTTGGCCTTGTGTTGCCACTATTCACACAAGATTTCCTGGTGACCAAGCTTCTATCACCCTACAACGCAATCTTTGGGAGACCCGACCTAATGTCTCTGAAAGCTGCTGTCTTCATCTCGCATCTAGTCATGAAGTTCCCTACCGAACAGGGAATTGGAGGAGTTCGAGGAAGCCAAGCTATGGCTCGGCAATGCTTTGTCACCAGCCTTCAATCCAAACTGCTCGAGGTTGACAGGTTGGACGCTCGGGAGGGTTTCGCCGAGCATCGAGGAGAGCCAGCCGAGAGCTGGAGGAGATACTGCCGAACGAAACCCAGCCCGACCGAACTATAAAGATTGGGTCGCTACTGAAGAGGAAACCTCGGCTGGAGCTGGTCGACTTTCTCCGACCAAATGCTGATATCTTCGCCTGGTCCATTTCTGATATGCGGGGATCAGCCCAGGTGTTCTCATCCACCGTCTTAATATGGACGAGATACCCTGGCCCGTTAAGCAAAAGAAAAGAAACTTTGCCCCCGAATGCCAGAAAGCCATCGAAGAGGAGGTGGATAAGCTTATCAAGGCCAACTTCATCCGAGAAGTCAATTATCCCAATTGGCTGACAAATGTGGTTATGGTGAAAAAGTTGAACGGTAAGTGGCGGATCTGTACCAACTTCACTGACCTCAACAAAGCATACCCGAAGGACAGCTTCCCTCTCCCCCGGATCGACCAGCTTGTAGACGCTACTTCGGGTCACCAGATGCTGACCTTCATGGATGCCTATTCGAGCTACAACCAAATCCGAATGACGTCCGAGGATGAAGAGAAGACTGCCTTCAAAACCAACCGAGGTACGTATTGTTACCATGTCATGCCTTTCGATCTGAAAAATGCAGGTGCTACTTACTGAAGGCTAGTTAACAAGGTCTTCAAGGAATAGGTCGGCCGTAACATGGAAGTGCACGTCGACGACATGTTGGTCAAAAGCAAAAAAGCCTCGGCCAAAGCCGAAGTGCATTATGAGAAGCCTTGGCCAAAGCCGAAGTGCATCTATTATTATGGGAAGCCTCGGCCAGAGCCGAAGTGCATCTATTATTATCAAAAGCCTCGGCCAGAGCCAAAGTGCATTATGAGAAGCCTCGGCTAGAGCCGAAGTGCATCTGTTATTATGGAAAGCCTCGGCTAGAGCCGAAGTGCATCTATTATTATCAAAAGCCTTGGCCAGAGCTGAAGTCCATCTGTTATTGTGGGAAGCCTCGGCCAGAGCCGAAATGCATCTATTATTATCAAAAGCCTCGGCCAGAGCCGAAATGCATCTATTATTATCAAAAGCCTTGGCCAGAGCCGAAGTGCATTATGGAAAGCCTCGGCCAGAGCCGAAGTGCATCTGTTATTATGGGAAGCCTCGGCCAGAGCCGAAGTGCATCTATTATTATCAAAAGCCTCGGCCAGAGCCGAAGTGCATCTGTTATTATGAAAAGCCTCGGACAGAGCCGAAGTACATATATTATTATCAAAAGCCTCGGCCAGAGCCGAAGTGCATCTATTATTATTGAAAGCCTCGAACAAAGCTGAAGCACATCTCTCGCTACCAGAACCCTCGGCCAAAGCCGAATCGAATTTCTTGTTAATCTTTGAAGCCTTGGACAAAGCCAAGTGGCCCTGCGGTTCTGCGGTAACGACAAGGCCGGTTAATTTCTCAGACATTTTAGCGCAATTGATATGTCTTATCATACTTCGGTGCAAATAAGCAATCCCTCTCTTTGCCCATCAAAAGAATCATGCAAATCTTTCCTCCTTAGGAGAGAACCTACTTAGCCCCTTTTTTATCGGGCCGCGCCTGTCTTGTGAACCAATCAGGTCGCCCAGACCTCCCTCTGACTTGAACAGAGACCAGTGCCTCCTCTGAAGGAAGTCAAACACTATGAAAATGCCTAACGAAGGTAGTGCTACCCAAGCACAATCGAAGGTTTACGAACTAAGCATGACTCGGTGCGCTTAAAAAGAATGAGACTACATGGTCACGCTAAAAGGGAAAAGCAAACATCTGCAAACATTTGAAAAAAGAAGAAAGAACGAAAGACTTTCTTTATTCCGTTAATCGATGAGAAATACAACTTCTCGAGAGGCATTACGAGTGCGTCAAAGCACAGGAAATATAAGTAAAATAAAAGGCTCGGGCGAGCAGCTTCGGTCGATAAATGATGTCTTTACATCCGATCCTAGAAATCAGAGAAACCAGACAGGCTCTGATTAAGCCACTGGTTAATCCCAAAGAACAAAGCAAGCCATCCACAAATCTCTCGGAGGAATACGTGGAGGGATCATAACCAGGTCAAAGACCCGTGGATGTTTATGTCAATGAAGCATCCCCCCAAGTGGGATGCTGGTCTGCTAGCCATTGCCCGACCATAAATGGCAGAGAACCAGCAGACCAACACATCCCTCCTCCCTTTTTCACATGAAAAAAGATTCCTCAGTCAGATGAACTGAGGAATTCAAGCTGAGGGAGGAGGCGAAGTCCATGCAAACCATGGGGGATGCATATGCCTTGCATTTCTGGTGGTTCCCATGGCGAACCACAAAGGACACACAGGAAGTACATACGTGCACTCCCCATATGACTTTTGCGGGCCTTTCGTGCGCTCTCCATATGACCACCGAGAATTCCTCTCTTGAGGACTATCTGCTTTTTAGCAGCTTCTCCATCACCTCAGCTATCTGGAACGAACCAACCTTCAAAAAGAAGGCTCGGACTCTCCACTCCCAACTTCAATGAAACAGACGCCATGGAAACTCTTACCCCTCATAGAAAAGAAAGTCTTGGGAGATAGCCTAACACGGCCCGCTCCTTCCGTTTTATAGGCAAACAGACCGGGAGAAGCTAATAAAGCAGAAAGCTCCGGGATTCAAAACGCCCTGTCCACACCGCCACGTGGCATTTCAGAATGAAAAGAGCGCTTTTCAAAGCGCGCCGAGCGCATTTCCCAGACCATGACGCACGGCAAAAATTTTTCTCTGATCTCGAATCAGGAGCCTTAAATGCAGGAAATCGTTCGCCGGTCCTTAAGATACAAGCAGGTCTGGGAAATCACCTTGTGAAAATGATGCCCTCCAATGGTGATCGAATGCTTAACCTGTACGCCAAAAAGACCCGCGTTGGAAAAGGCCAACGAGGTAAATGCCCTACGCAAAAATAAAGCGTCCTTCAGTGAATCACAAATCCACCTAGTGAGCCCTGGTAGAAAACGAAATGATTTCTCATAGACTGGACCATCCGCCAAATCCCGGCCAAGGTACTCGTGCGGTTATCGGTCATATCACGCCGAACCATCTTCATACCTCGGTCAGACAAGCCGATTTCTTGTTTTGAATTGACAGAACTATTTGCCTAACCTCGGCCTTGATCGAGACATTTTCTTAAAGATCAAACCAAGCCCGCTTACGCGTTGGCGAGGCAAATCGGCTCAGCTTTGAATAAGCGAGACATTCAGTTCGAAAGGAACAAACTGACCTGAAGGCGAGAGCTACACATGATCCACTCGCTATCAGCTTCTAACACGAAACGGCTGTTCAGGCAACAAGTGATTTAAAGCAATAAGGCCAAACTGATGGGAACAAAAGATCCATTCATTAAAGTCTTGGCCAAGATACAAGTATGAAAGGAGAAAATATATGTGCAGCCCTTAAGGATCAGGGTTCGGGTCGGTCCCAGGAACCTCCTCGATAACATCCGGGAGAGCTTGACTTGCTTTGCCCACTTCGAATAATGTTGGCTCCTCGGCAGCGAGCTGAGGGCATTCCTTAGGAGCCATGGCCTCATTAGGGCCCAGAATAGCCTCAAGATCAACATCTGAGATGTCCTCGTATTCCTTTTCTTCGGCCCCCGGGGTACAAGCATCGAAATGTTCGGCGTCCAAAAAAGACAAATCCCATTCGGGATGTGCCCGAGAGATCCTTGCTCAAGTCTCCTCCTCTCCAAACCGAAATGCATCGGTGCATGCCCCACTACGTTCTTTGAAGAATTGCGTAGAATTTTTGTATTCCTCCACAGCCGAAGCAAGCTGGTTTTGGAGTTCGAAGTTCATTCGGTGACTCGCGGATAACTCCACCCTTAAAGCTTTTAATTGCTCTTGCGCCTCGAGCCCAATCCTCTCCATCTGCAAAACGTCAAGGCGTTTGAACCCGCGAGCGAAAGAAAAGCACCAAAAGCAAATAAATGGGACGACACTATACCTCTTCCTCCCACCGAGCCATTTTATCGCTTAGTTCCTGAACCTTCTCTAAGGCCTTCAGTTTGGCTGATTTATTTTGTTGCAGACCCTCCCTGAGGTTATTAATCCGGGACTACTTGTCCCCAATTTCCTACCAAGATTGATCAAGATCGTCGATGAGCCGAGCAATTTGCTCGCTCTGCCACTTCAGCCGATTCTCCATATCGGCGAGTTGGTCCCGCTGCCGTCGGCATCTACGCTCCTCCTCCTCCAGTTTTCTACCCTAACTATTCTTCTCCTCAGCATGACTGACCCTCAGTTGGCCCCACCTCTTATCGAAATGTTGCTCCATGGCATTGATTTTGCCATCGTATTTAGCCTTGATCTAAGACAATTCGAGGCAGGCCTTATCCGATTGTTCGCGGAAACCCTGAAGCTCTTTGACCTGAACCTCTAATCGGGAGGTCCTTTCGGCTGCAAGTCGGTAAGACTCGCTCATCCTTTCAAGATCTGCCTTCACGAGCGCTAAGGCCCTGGAAAGTTGGCTGGTTGAATCTACCCTCGCCCGAAGGGCGGCCGCTTCCTTCCTGGCCTGAGCGCAGGCCCCAGTGGCCAAATTCAAGTGTCAAGTCAGCACCCTCGTTACCAAAGCATTCTACGAGAAAAGCACCAGTAAGAAATCATGATCCGACCGACTAATCAGGAACTACAACCTCGGTACAGCAACTTACCCGAGAGATGTAATTTGAAGCCATTGTCATAAGGGTAGCGTTATTGATTTCAGGCAGAAGGAAAACATCCTTCGGCGCCCCAAGCCGACCGAAAGCTGCATCCATGATATCCTCGGCGGCAAGCTCGCCCGTCGAGAAACTTCCCCTCGCGCGCAAAACGGATTTCATCAAGTCAGTGAGCATATCATCCACCTCCGGACTGTGGATAAAAGAGCTCATTCTAGAAGAACTAGCTTGAGGAACTTCAGCCTGAGAAACCATCCGCTCGGCCTCCTCTGCCAGGACTCTAACCTGCGGGTCCTTGGCCCCAACCGAAGGACCCTCGATCCGAGCGTCCCCTTCGTTCAACGATTCTTCTTCTTCTACCGATGCTTTTACCTCCTCCACAACATCCCTGAGAACCACGGAGGGGGGACCTTCAGCAGGAGGAGGCACGGCCTCCACCAACCTTTCGACGGGTAGCTCCACCTGAGCTTCGGCAGCCGTCACTGCCTCCTCTGACCCCTCCACCTGAGCAGAAGTCTCCTCCATACACAATGGGCTCTCCATCGCCGGTGACTGAAAGACACCCGGCGGAGGGATCGCTGGACGTACCGGTGACGTCTCCTCTACGTCGTCCGATATAATTACTATTTGGAGGGGAGAAACCTCGATGGCTCCCCCTGAGCTCCCCCCAATGATTTCCTCTGCTGCTTTGTTCCCCTCCAGTAAGGGGGGCTCGTCGACCACGGTTTGCACTCCCGCTATCTCCCTTATTGAGGTGGGAGAGCGGTGACTGGTGCCATCTTTCTTCGACCCCTTCGAGCGAGGCCCGAAAGGACGAAGCCTCTTCTCGGATCCGTGTTTGTCCCCAGAACTGGAGCCGCTTTGGCGCTTGCCCGACTCCTTCCTCATCCGGCCCACAAACGTCGATCTTTCGGCTAAAAATGCAGAAAATGGTTCAACCAAATGGGAATACCCAAACAAGCCGACCGTCGTGATAAAAGAGAAAAGGATACACTTACCTTGAGGGTCGACAGAGCTAATCCCGATGGCGAAGAGAGCCTCCTCAGCTAACAGGGTCCTAGCCGATACTCCTGACCACTGCGAAGGGTAGCCAGATCCCTTTTCTTTTGATTACTCAAATCCAAACTCGACTCCGGATCCTTCACATAATTGCCCCATTCTCTCGAAAAATCCGAGCCAATATTTCCTTCGGCAATGAGAAATCGGGACTTCCACCCCTTTATCGAAGAAGGGTTATCGAAAATCATCTTGAATGACTTTCGGGGGCCGATATAGGGCCACTCAGAGCTTCTTCCGGAGACCAGGTTGTAGCAAACACGGAATAGGGGAAGAGTTGCAGTCATCCCAACACGACTGCACATCGAGATGAACCCAACAAGATTTTGCTAACTGTTTGGGGCCACCATCGTTGGACATATGTTATAGAACATCATCACCTCCTGTATCAATGGGTGAAGAGGGAATAGGATACCTGCTCTCAAGCTCTCCTCGTAGAAGAAAACTCCCTGGCTCAGCTCGGTTGAAACCCGATCCTCGGTCCTCGGCGCCCATAAGGCTACGTCCCTAGGAACTCTGTAAAGACGGTGGATTCTACCCAAATCCTTTGGGGTGATCTCAGAAGCAGCATCGCCTGGACCACTCATATTGGCTAAACGAGGGGTAAGAAACGAACAGGTAAGCAAGGGCTTAGAGGTGGAGTAGAAAATCTCTGTAACACGGATGAAGGAGCGTTGTAAAACAAGCACCGCCACAACCCGCATTTTAGAAAGAAAACCCTAGACGCCAAAAATCCTGATACGGGCGCCAGAAATAAAGGAACCCCGCTACGTGGAGCTCCCACGGTCACAGCTTGCGATAAACTAGGCGTCTTTTTCTCGAGTCACGGCAGAAAATAATGACGAAACAGCAGCCCGTCATTTATGAGATCATCATTGCCCACCTTTTTGAATCCTCCAAATAAGATTGCTCCAGAATTCTACTCCCTATATCCGAAATTATACTTCGTACTAGGGAGTGGGGGACATGTGATGAGGGATAAAATCATCATTGCATTATCGATCGCTCACATTAGCGATGAGGTCGCGTCCAATCCAAATACCCTGCTTGCCAGTTGGTCAGCTGGCGTGACGTTCTAGCGATAAGGTCAAATCAGCTTTGATGAAGTCGGATCACCCTGATAACCCGAGCTATCCTTATTCTTCGGTCATTCGAGCCGATCCATTTTATACTTCAGAAAATCAAGCTATTCCTCATCCAGACCAACCACGGCATTCGAAATACCTTTGTGGAATCCGGCGCGGGAGAGTTCAAACCCACTGTAACAGAATAAAATTCCAAACAGAGAATTATACCAAAAAGTGGCCTAGAACCTACGCAATCGTGGAATCCCAAGGCATCGGCCAGCTCTCCTAGCCGTCGATCCTCTAACTAACAAGATACATATCCTATTGATCTCGTAACAAACTCGATTCGAATTTGTTTCAAATCATAACAACTTTCGACCCCCATGATGCGCCCAGGAAATCAGGTGATCCTCTATAAATACCACAGCACTTCAACCTCTCAGGTACGCACCAAAAAATTATCTTGTATACTCATTTGACTTTACGGAATCGATCACTCCATTAGAGCTCCTATCGAGAGCTTCGAGAAAGATTCTTCTGTGAAAAGTCTTCTTCTCACATCTACCTGCTGTGAATCTCCACTGACTTGGGCATTGGAGGGTCCCCCGCAGGGGACAACCCCAAGGAAATCCTTTACGAGCGCGGACTATCTTGCAGGTTCCATCCCGGACGTCGAGATCGGAGTTGAGACCCGAAGCCGGAAGTGCATCCGAGTCGGAGAACGGATTTCCGCGGTAATATATATTATAATAAGTAGTACATAAAAAAATTATTATAATTATATAGTGTAAAATAAAACAAGATAATTATATTATAATATCACATGATACCATGCTACAATATGCTCTATGAAAGCATGCGATGGTTATAATGCCATGGTTATGAATTAATTGGAGGCTCTCTCCGGTTTCTCTCATCGGGGATCTTGGTGTCTCTCACTGACAACCAATCCACCAGAAACGTGTGGAGTGTATTGAAGCATAGATCGAAGCGTATTCGAATGGTAAATCTTAAGATAAGCATGTCCCCTCGCCTCGATCGTCTTGCGAACGCTAGAAGTATCCTTGATCCAATCCTCTTGTTCGAAGAGACGAGAGTTGTATGCTTTGAGAGAAATTAAGGTTCACCGGTTCACTCACGCATCCACGAACCGTTGGATCATCGAGTCACTGCGTAGCTCTCAAAGCGCTCCAACTTCGCTCAATCATCAAGCAAATTGGGCCAATGATCCAACGGTGTATGGGCGCGAAGGAAGGTTACATTTATATCCGGCCCGGGTTTACCAATTGCCAGGAAACTTCCACAAAATTACTTTTAAGTACTACTGCAAACAAAGTTCGAAGAAATATGAACTACGCCGCCGCCAGTCCTATTGGGCTTGGGACCGACGTGAACCAAGCCTCTCCTAGTCCACTCCATATGAACTACTCCTCTGATCCATGCTTTCTCCCCGCATAACGCAGTCACAAAGAGAGACCAAGAGTCGAGCACCATGGCGAGACCCCAGAGGATGGTAAGAGTACTGAGGAGAGCATGGACGGAAAGGATTTCGTGGTGGAAGCGAAGGCGGCAATGCATGTCTCGATCGTCAGAGGCCATCAAGAGGATGATGATGTTGGACTGGCACTACCCCCACTGCATCCCAGTGGCCGGAGTGAGAGCCCAGACGCTGTCCAAGGTGGTGGAGTCCTGGACCACCCGCCCGCCTGTCACCGGATAAAGAGGACGTACGGTAAAGCGGTAAGGGAAAATTTTTATTTGCACCATTCAGATTGCTTTTTATTTTTTTATTATTATTTTTTTAAAAATAAATTTTTTAAACTATCATTTTTTTTTTTTTTTTTTCCTCTCAACTGTCTCATCCCCTCTTTCGATGATGCCGCTTCCGTCTTCTCTCCTTCTTTCAATGCTGCTTCGTCTTCTTTCTTTCCAGCAATATCCCTTGAGGCTTCATCTCCGGCACTATTTCTTTCCTTCTTTTCGATATCATCTTCTTTTTTTTCATTTTCTCTTACTTTTTCAACATCCTTCCTTCACTTTTTAGCAGGTACTCTTTCGATGACTGCATTTGCTCTCTTCCAACATCCTTTGGCTCCTCGACATCGATCCTCTCCAACTTTCAGCGCCCCTCTTTCTTTTCGTTCGGCCAAACAAGATCGAACGAAGGGCTTCTTTTCGGTCCTGTTTGATCGAACGAAGGACCATAGCCGAACGTAGGCCTTTCGTTCGGCCAAACAGGACCAGGCCCTTCGTTCGATCCTATTTGACCGAACGGTGCCAAAAGGAAGAAGACACTGGGGCTGATGCCGAAAAGTTGAGAAGGGGCACCGAAAGAGAGTATGTATCGAAGAATTGGGGGAGGATCTAGGAAAGAAGGAGAAGATGGAAGGGAGGGGGGCGGTGCCGAAAAAGGAAAGGAGATGGTACCGAAAAGAGATGTATAGTGGGATGGAGTTGTAAAGAGAAAAAGAAAGGATAGTTTAGAATTTTTTTTATTTAAACGAGAAAGAATGTACAGTAATTTGAAAGTGCAAATAGAAATTTCCCAGAGGGGACGACGGCGATTCGGCAAAGGGCGGAGGGAGGTCGGAAATTTAAGTGGGAAGAAGATTTCGTTAACGTCGACCAGGCGGCCGAGTTGTTGGAGGACGGGCCTCTCATAGAGCTCATTGCGCGGGCCATTGCCACTGGAATCAAAAAAGTAGTGCTCGGAGGAATCGCTTGGATTGCCGCGACATCAACTTTGTTGCTCGTTAGGTGAGTTTAGGTTTCGGTTTGACAGGATTTTAGGTCAGTCAAGAATGGGTTAATTACGGCTTGTTTTTCCATGCTATAACAAATATTTGTTGTAGGCGATGTTGGTAGTAGCTAGGTTTAGTGGATTGACCATCTGATGATCCATAGTTAGTGGTGATGCATGAGAATAAGTCACTGCCAAAAGGAATATATATATAGTACGGTTATTCGTTTGTAATTTTCGTTAATGAGTAATAATATTTTCTTCTTTGATTTGGAGAAAGAAGTTAGTAATATTCCTGGGTTTTTGTTTTACTTCTTGATATGGCTGATCCAACAACGTTAGGTAGTGTTTGAAATAGGGGATAAGAGGGGATATCCAGGGGATATTCCCTCTTATTCCTAAAAGCCATAACTAAACCGGATAATCCATGGTTAACCATGGGATATCCCCTCAATTTATTTCCTAGCCTCTAGATAAGAGTAAAAAAAAAAAAGGTTATCATATGGATTTACCTTTTTATATTTGATATGATCAATGGGATAGCCAAAGGATATCCCTAGGGATAGCCAGGGGATAAACTCTATCCCGTTCACTTATCCATGGATAATATTTTTCACCGTGAAGGAAGGAAACTAACGGACCTTCTTTCATTAATGTCCGATAATCAAGTGAATGAGTTGGAGCGTGCAGAAACAGTCCCAACATCCATCCATGTCATAATGAAGAGAAAGGGTCACGTTATGTGAGTGGTTTCCTAAAGGCCACCTTCTATCATTAATGACCGATAGTTAAGTTGGAGTGTCATAATGACTTAGAGAGCATTTAATGGAATGAAGTGTTATGGATATCTCGCCTCGGCTCTCTTTCTCAATCTGAGGCATCTCACTAAAGCACTCACGTGCACCCACTTGCTCTAATGTATTTATTGCCTTATTCTTTCACATTTAATGGAATGAAGTGTCACATATTTATTGCCTTATTCTCTCACATTTAATGGAATGAAGTGTCACAGGCTCTCCTTCTCAGCCTCCGAGTCCCGCCTCGAAGCCCGCTTCGACCTCAGAGGCATCTTCAACCTCGGAAGCCCGCTCCTCTAAGGCATCTTCAACCTCCGAAACCCGTTTTGGCCTTCGAGGTCCCTTCGAAGCGGCCACAACATATCTCTTGCACCAAAGCACTTATGACCTCATAAAGGCCACGTGCATCCAGCATTTATTGCCTTATTCTCTTCCCTATATAAAGGCATTTATGGCTGCAAAAAAAAGGTGACGTACGCCCTGCGCTCTACAGCCACTTACTCTGACGGGACACGGCCTGCCTGACACCACGTCACACGGAGGTAAGCTCCACTGTTGCTACTTTCATAAATGCTCTGACAAGTGGTAGCACCCCATGCCTCACAGACATCAGTTCTGACACTTCACCCATCAAAGTCATTATTATGGAGCCTCAACCACTCAAGCTAGGCAAACTCTAAGCGCTAATAAAAAGGGTAAAAGGGACCCCAGGTAACGGAGAACGGAGAACTCACTACACTCTTAACGCTCATTCTTGACAGAGAGCACGACTCTAAGCCTCTCTCTTCTTCCCTCTTTCGAGCTTCCTCAAGCTCACGGCTGTTGCCCAAAGCACTGACTTGAGCGTCGGAGGGTCCCCGCCAGAATCTCCGGCCCCCGGGACTTGTTTGCAGGCCCACAGGCGCAAGAAGCTCGCTGGAGGAGGCGACCATACGCTCGCAGACGCTCGAGGATGGTGATTTGGTGTCAACAGATTGGCGCGCCAGGTAGGGGGTCAGCGATGCTGTTTTGCAGATCCTCATCCCTTTTTTATCAAAATGATGGATCGTGAAGGTGGTGATGACAAGAATCCAAGAAGCTTTCGCCAGTTATGCTGGGGGGCATCCTCAACGAGCTAAGCAACATGATGCTAGTTCTCTGTTCCACCATCATCACCAGTTCAAGCTATTCAAGCTAAATACCGTGCCACCCTCATCCTGTAGATCCAAGCATTAACGGTAGTTGTTCAAAGGCTATAGGAGCGATATTCCATGGCCGCGTGGCAATAAGCTCAGGAGCAAGAGCAACCTCAAACTCAAGCTCAACGGCAATTTAAGGCTCAGGCTCGTTAGCCAGCAGGAGCGCCACTCCTTCCCACCCAAATCCTAACTCCTAGTCACCTCAAGTATTTATGGGTATTTTTTGTTCCTGGCGGTGATAAGCTAAGACATGCTGATGCTATTAATGCAAGGTGGGAGATGAGGACAAAGGGCTTTGACTGTTGACTCTATCAACCCCCTCTCTCTCTTTTTTCTCTGCTGCACTCAGAGCCAATCCAAGCCCAAGACCTCCTGCGGATTCCATTCCAGTTGCCCTCGGATTTTAGCACTGGTACCCCTCACCCTCAATCAACATAGTTATCTGGGGGGTAGGTCATCAACTCAGCAGAAGGAGAGAGAGACCGTGGAAGCTAGAGGGCCCCTTGCCTTGAACCAATGTGGAGGCTGCCCGAATCCTAATAACTCCTAGCAACATCCTCTCCTAACCGTCCGACTTCAGCGGACTCTCCTGGCCGCTCGTCTTCAACGGCCGCTGGCTGTCCGGGCTTCCCTCGGCGACCTCTGGCTCCCGAGTCCGACTCCGACTCTCGTCCGTGGCTCCGCTCCAGCGTCCCCGGCTCTGGATCCCATCTCTCTCTTTACTGCACTCCAAAGATGGGTCCCCAGCTTCATTTCGGAGAGGAGCTGGTCATCAACCAACTACAGGCTTCGTCCCAACTTGATTCCCTTGGGGGCAGACCACCAGCGGGCGGAAGTGCTTAAATCCGCAGAAGGAAAACAGGGGGTGCTACAAGAGCTAAGTACGCTGCATTTAAGACAGTCTTCTTTCATTGATACTTAAAAATATCATGCAGGGAAGACCAACCTTGCATCAGCATTCAAGACTAATGTACCATTGGCACCGAAGACCGTGTACCACCGGATCCAAAAAGCTCAACTCCGGTCGGTACTCAAAGCCCGATGTACCATCGGCACTAAAGCCCGAGGCCAGCTCGGCACAAAAGGCACCTGACGACTCTCAACTCTCAGGTCACCCTTCGGGGTTAAAAAGGTACCTGATGACTCTCAACTCTCAGGTCACCCTTCGGGGTTAAAAAGGTACCTGATGACTCTCAACTCTCAGGTCACCCTTCGGGGTTAAAAAGGCACTTTACGACTCTCAACTCTCAGGTCACCCTTCGGGGTTAAAAAGGCACCTGACGATCAGGTCACCCTTCGGGGTTAAAAAGGCACCTGACGACTCTCAACTCTTAGTTCATCCTTCGGGGTTAAAAAGGCACTTGACGACTCTCAACTCTCAGGTCACCCTCCGGGGTTAAAGGCTCCCGAGCATGGTCCCATCCCAGTGACTCTCGGGTCACCCTTCGGGGTTCAAAAGGCTCTCGATGGCCTCAACTTTGCCTCAGCAGCTTCATCATAGCCTTAACGGCTTCATTTCAGCCTCAGTGGCTTCAACTTTGTATCAGCGGCCAACGGCCAATCGGGTAATACCTTTATTTAAATTATACACTTGCAACATATTGCTGGTTACTTTCAGCCATCAAGAAGCCCCAAGACAACTCACAGCTGGAGGGGCCAACTCCCCAGCTCACAGTTGATGGGCACCCACCTCTAAACTTCATACCAAAAGTAAAAAGCCCCTCCAAGCTCACCAACGAACACCACAAACGTGGAGCCTCCCAAAACGAAGCAGAAGGAGACAAATTCCTCCAACAAAAAGCTAACTACACTACACTTTAAGAAAAAAAGTTCCTTTTCATTAGTATCTAAATGCATTACGGGAAAACCAACCATTCAAAAGGCTCTCGACGGTCCTGTGATCAAAAGGTCACCCCCGGGCCAGCCGTGAAACCCTCGCGGCGGTTCAAGACCTATGATTCCAGCGACCTCGAGTCACCCCTCGGGCCGGCCACGAAACCCCCAAGGTGGTTCTGGAGTAGCTCGACGGTATGGCGGCTAACGGATACCACTCGGCCTGGCTAGCATAAGCCCCGAGTCGGTTCAAATCCCTAACAGCCCGTACCCGCTCGAGTTACCTCCCGGACCAGCACACAGACACTCGACGCAATTTTATTTCAGTCCTCGCGGCTCTATTTCTGCTTCAACAATTTTATTTCAACCTCAACGTCTTATCTCTACCTCCATGGCATTATTGCAGCCTCAACGGCTCCCTCTGTCTCAGGAGCATAGTCTCAGGAGCATCATTGCGGCTTCATTGGCTCTTTGCCTCAACGACATGTGGACGAGGACCCACATCCAAACTTCATGTCAAAAGTTAAAGATCCAAAGTCAGGTGGGGATCAGCCACTTGGGAGGTGACGCCCCTTTCGCCTTGCTGAAGTGAACCCGTTTCGTCTCAGGGGCGAGGGGGCATCTGATGTGGCTAATCTAATGCCGTTAGAGAACAGTAAAAGAAGGAAACTGATGGAGCCCAGCTTCGGCATCCGAGGCCTACTTCCGAGGCCCCTTCGGCCTCAGCTCTCAACATCCATCCACGGTATGGCTCTCGTCATAATGAAGAAAGAGAACAAAAGTGATAAAGGGTCACGTTATGTGCGTAGGTTTCCTAAAGGCCTCTTTCCGTCATTAATGTCCGGTAGTCAAGTCAATGGGCTAGAGCATTTAATGGTGCAGAAACGGTCATAAGAGCATTTAATGGCACAGACATCTAGCCTTGGCTCTCTTTCTCAGCCTCTGAATCTTGCCTCAGGTCCGAGGTCCCTTCGGCATCGGCTTCCATAGTCACGACGTATCTCTCGCACCAATGCAATATGGCCTTATAAAGGCCACATGCACCCACTTGCTCTAAGGCATTTATTGCCTTATTCTCTTAATGAAGTGTCACGGCTCGCTTTGGCTCTCCTTCTTAGCCTCCAAGGCATCTTCAACCTCTGCCTCCACAGCCACGACATATCTCTCGCACAAAAGCACTCACGTGCACCCACTTGCTCTAAAGAATTTATATTGCCTTATTCTCTTCCCTAGGCATTTATGGCTGCGATATAAAGGCATTTATGGCTGCGAAAAAAGGCAACATAAGGGACACGTCTGGCAAGTGCTGTAAGGCCAGCGCTGTAACGATCGGCCACGCCCTTCAGCAGTGACAGTTAGCAAATGCCAACCAGCTTCAGCTTACTCTAACGGGACACTGCCTGACACGTCACACGGAGGTAAGCTCTACTGTTGCTGCTTTCATAAATGCTCTGACACTTCACCCATCAAAGTCATCATTATGGAGCCTCAACCACTCAAGCCAGGCAAACTCTAAGCGCGAATAAAAAGGGTAAAAGGGACCCCAACCAGACGGAGAATGGAGAACTCACTACACTCTTAACGCTCATTCTTGCCCACAGAAAGCACGGCTTTAAGCCCCTCTCTTCTTCCCTCTTTCGAGCTTCCTTAAGTTCACGGTTATTGCCCAGAGCACTGACTTGAGCGTCAGAGGGTCCCCACCAGAATCTCCGGCCCCCGGAACTTGTTAGCAGGCCCATAGGCGCAAGAAGCTCGCTGGAGGAGGCGACCGGACGCTCGCGGATGCTCGCGGATGCTCAAGGACGGTAATTTGGCGTCAACACTTCTCATTGTTGGGTTTTTCCTTGTGCATGTGCATGTGGACGTTGATGAGATACCATACCTTACCTTGACGAAATCAAGCTTATTTAATTGTCGGTCTATACATTGCTGTCTTGTTTTAATTAAGATGAGCGCAGTCATTAGTGGACAAGATGAAGAAGGGATTTAGTTCCAGTACTTTTACGCCTGTGCAAGAATTCGTAACGTTTCTATGGCGATGGGCAATGGTTGCTAGATTCCAAGCGCTGTACGTACGTAGTCTTCCAATCGTCGCAACCTCGCTCGTCCGGATCTTAAAAGATGCAATCAAGGCGTTGAACCCATAAACCATTGCTTCTTTGGCTCGTACACGGTCAGGCGAGTCTAGCCGTGTTTCACAAGCCAGCACTTGTGCTTGGAGTGCCAACATCCATATATGGCCATGATATAGCTTTCTTATAGCTTCCTTCGTTCGCGGACTTCATTCCTTTGTCTGCTAGCTTTGGCACGCATGACGGCTCCCAGGCTCTCCAGTATTAGCTAGGTTGTATGAGAATCATCTTCGATATCGCTTTGATTCAAACAGTGAAGTCAGTTGCTGCCGCCATCCCGCGTTTTCATGGTACGGTACCTCATGCGGAACTTGGAGCTACTTGCATGGATCTTTGAATGGCCGTTAAGAGATTTGAATGATTCAAATGGTTTGGACCGAGCATGATGCTCAAATGGGGTTGGCACTGGGTTAAATGGCTAGGAAAAGTCTTTATACACCGTCTTAATGCAGTATGAACATGATGATTCGCTGATCCGCACGTCAATGATGCGAAACTCAGGGTAAACCCTGCGGCGTGAGTTCATACATAAGCGAATCATCACATCCAATGCAGACCATATTGCATCGGGAGCATGTACAAAAACTCTTCCTGAATGGCCATAGAGACTCCAATCATCCTTGTGGATTTTTTGTCTAAAAGATGGCCGAATCCATGGAGCAGCCAGGGATAGGAAGGAAAATACTACAGCTATCTTGAGCTGTCAAGAAGGCATCACATGAACACATAAATAGATCATAGCAATCATGGTCAGATAGCCTGCAATAAAAATTTTCGAACCCAGCAGCACAAATTTCTTGCACCCGATTGCACTTCACGGAAGGCAACTCGAATATCCGCCAAAGCCGAACAATGATGATCTGAAAGAGCCACCCCAAGTTGAAATGTTGGTCACTCTCTCCTCAATGTAAACAATTCCGAAACCCTACCACGTGAGCTATCATCCTTTGTGAACAGGACAAAAATTAACAGCCCAATTAAACGGGGCAGAGATGTTTTCTCCCAAGTTCAATTGACAATGCCTAATCCACCACTACAATCCACTTTCCTGATTCATCATAAAGATGGATCAGTCTTAAACCTGATTAATTATATCTATACTAAAGTAGCCGCTATAAGGTCCACTCGCGTCATCAAGCACAGATACATACAACAGATAAGATAATCTGAATAACGATCACGATAACAGTAGCGTGACAAAGGTAGCAGCATTTTCTTGCATAACTGTCCAACATGCATCGTTGCTGAATCACGAAAGAAATTGATGATCTGAATTTGAAAGCGTTCACCAACATCAAACAATATGATCCTTTGTCTCTGTAAGGGCATTTACAGTTCTAACACTTTCGGAAAAATTTTAAAAATTACAGTCCTGAGGTCATCTTTCAGCCAGCGCCCCTCCAAAAAAAAAAAAAAAAATCTTCAAGGCGTCAAATCAAAGTGCTAGTACCCGCAGAAGTGTTTTCCATTGCTTCCTTCTGTGCCGTAAGTTTGTTACAAAGGGCTTGCAAAGGAAAGGCTAAAGAACACATCTTGACGCCACCAGATCAGGTGTCTCTGCTTCAACTGACAATAAAGCTGTATGCACCTTGCCTACCCATGTATCCAATCGATCGTGCAAGGATTTGATCTGTGGAATCCCCAAAACCCTAGGCTGCACCCATGAGACATGAACCGTACCCTCAACTTGATCTATTTTGCCTTCAATAAGATGAACCTGTAGAAGATTTCCCGAAGCATTAATACCATGTGACATGAGTAGCAATAAATAAACTACAACTAGCTCCTACCGCATCTTTCCATACTACAAGAGGGCAACCAAAAGTGAGGTGGGATATATCCAAACATCAAATTGATGAGAAGGCCTAATGGATAATTTAATGAGATAGCATCTCTCTTGGCTATTTGGCTAATATGTGCCTTGAATGAATACAGCTCCCCTTGTCAAATGTTCTCCTCCCCTTTGTCCACTCTTCCTTGCCAAGAGGAATTTTGAAAGACTGATTCTTCATCGCATAAGCTTACAAAACGACCATTAAAGCAGATATCCCAGCCCGGTAAACAAAGTTAAATGCAGAAAGCGCAACTTACAGAAAGGCTTTTCATTAGAAGATATTCGACATCTTCAATAGAAAGTCTAGCTCGTTCAGCAATAACACTTAATGGAATTGTTCGATCTTCAGATGCCCGACTGTAAAGAACAAGATAGTAACTTGTCAAATCAAGCAGCAATGTAAAAATAAAAATAAATAATAATAAAAAACAACAAACATGAGCATAAAACTTGAGGCCCCTGTACTGTACTGTACTGTAGAAAAAACATCTACATATTTGGTACTGCCTAGCAGTTCGTACCTAAAGATGATTTCCATCAAACAAAAAATATTGATTTTTTCAAGTAGCTTCTTCTCATTCTCTACTAACGCGCCCTGTGCACTCAAAGCAGCATTATGGACGTGGCAGAGTTCTTGATAGTGCATCAGATTGCCAGTGTTGAACGCATGCAGCATATGGTAAAGCCACTCCACTTTGGTTCCAAGGAGACTACTGATCTGCAAAACATATTGTCAGCCCTACATATCTAACAGGAAGTAGTGCATTTGATTTAAGAGTTATTTAGAGGGCAACAAAAAGTGAAAAGCACAAAAAAGACTTAAGCGCATCAACTCATAAAACAAAGGACATAATCAAGAAAAGAAATTAACATTTTATGAATAAAATATATAGAACTCACAGATTGTCTTGGAAGGAACCTATTATTGTATTTTTTTTAATTCATAAATAAAAAACACAACACAATGAAGATTTTGAAATGTTTCTATTTTTGCCTGTCATATTTAGAATTTCTACTTAAATCTCGACTTACTGCCCAGAACAAAAGGAAAGGAAAAGAAAAGGAGAGAGAGAGAGAAAGGGTTTCTTTTAAAGCATTACTAGTATTTTCTCCCTTCACAGACTACACTGAAGAATAAAGAAACAAATAAAATACAGCAGCCATTTCGCTTTGTGCTTTTTTCAATGTTTCAGGATAATTACATCTTCTATGGCTTTTCAATATCATAAAAAATATTTGCTTCCAGATTTAGAAAGTGATGCTTAGAAGATGAAAAATCTCTACCTCAAACTTTGAGATCAAAGCATGACAAAACAATGGCAAGGTTAAAAAACATCACCCATAATAGCTGAATAAAGGAAATGTGGAAAATAATGCATGTTTGATCAACAAGGCACAACGAATCAAAAGATGGCCCAAGTATTGGGCCAAGACTAGGATGAGGACAATGACATGAGTATAAAAGATAACATATTGGAGTATAAAGTGGTCAGTAAGGCTATTATTAGCAACATATGAGGGATAAGATAACAGAATGAGTTAAAAAGTGGTCAATATGGCTATTTGTTTGCGGTTTACACCATATGCTGAGAGCGATGATCATTTAATTCAGCAACACAATGGCCATGTGCCACATGATAAATTAGATAGAAGTGCAATGGTTGCCAAATAGATGGACACTCATGTTCCAAACTCAAAGCTAACAAGCCAAATCTGAAACCAAACAGTAAAAAAGCTAATGGTGATACTAGAACAGACTGAATGAACCAATCGATTTGGGCAACGTAGCATGTGAAATCTTAAAAGATGAAAAATGATCTGAGCCAGCTCAGGAGACAGGATCTGTCATAAGAGTTATTCATGAGATCACCAAGGAATATTTGGCTGGATCATAGGGAAGCGGAAAAACCATGCCGCAAGAATGGTGCTGTGAAAAAGAAGGCATGGCCAATGTGGAGTCAAGTGCATGATCACGGTAGTTAAGTATATAGTTGCAATTTGATTGTATTAATACTATATAAGATCTACTTGTAAATGAACTTTGACACATCAATTAAACTAGTTTATCTTTATCCTTAATCACAGTCCGACTTAGTTTATCCTAGGACTAGATGTAACTTAACTTCTATCAATTCAACACTTGTCATCCTTCTTTAATTGATGGCATTATAGGAATGAAAGTCTTTGAAGATCAAGATAGAAAAACTTAGTTCATACATCTACCTCAGTTTCTAGCGCTGACTAGTAGCATACCCGCACAACAAAGCAGCATTGTCACAAGACGACTATAATCACTCCAGACTCTAGCTGGTAGAGGATCAACCTCAGCTCATCAATCCCACCACATATCTGAGGGGGAGAGAGGTAAAAAAGAGGCAACACCATCATTAGCAACATATGTCAACGAATTATTTGTAAGGAAACCTAGCACATTTTGTTGTGGTTACGAATTGCTGGAAACTAAAATTGGGCAAGTGATAAAGTATACAAATAGTCAAGATTACATATGCAGTCATGGGACTTCATTTTGATGGGAGTTACAAAGTTTGTATATTTGCTCCCCTTTTAAGAAACCCACTTGTGACCATCTAAACAGTGTTTAAGGGAAGAAAGAGAAACAAAGCAATTTCACCTTACAAAAATGGGATTGTTTTTTTCATTCCAGCCAAAGACGAAGATGGCAACACCATAATAGATTAGAGGTGGGCACTGGGTCGTGCCGTGCCCGGCACGGCCCAAGCCCGCCGTGCCTAAAAATTGCCGTGCCGTGCCTGGCGCGGCCCATTAACAAATGGGTCGTGCCAGGCACGGCACATTAAAAAAAATTCAAATTTGACGGGCCGTGCTTTGGCACAGCTCATCAGGGCCGTGTCCAGCACAGCCCAGCTGGGCCGTGCTGGGGGCCATGCCATGGCACGGCCCACCACAGCCGTGCCATGGCACGGCAGCGCCGGTGCCTAGGCACCGCACCAGCTATTTCAGCCGTTTTTAACGGCTATATTCGTTTTTAACGGCTAGATAGCCGTTAAAGGCTGTTGGGAGGGGTTTAGACCATTTTACCACTCCCAAGAGTCATATAACGGCTATATCAAAGGGTAGTTTTGAAAAAAAAATTAGAAATTCTATAAATAGATGAACTCTCCCTCATTCTTACCACACCAAACCAATTCTTCTATTACTACTATTTCTCTCTTCCAGCAAGTGCTCTAGTAGATTAGCAATTTAATTTTTAATTTGCAAGTGTTCTTACAAGTGGCAAGTGCTCAAGCAAGTAGTCAAGTGCTACAAGATCAATTCTTGTTGAGGGGCGAGAGCGCAAGAGGAAGCTCACAAATCTCGGCTCCACGCCTCCACCTCTGATCTTTTCTCAATTCCTTTTTGTGGGTTGGTTTTTATTTTTTTGCATTTATTAATTAAAAATTTTAGATTTGGCATCTTTTAACGAAAGTAATTTTAACATGCACGCTTTTTCTGAGGGTGAGGAAACTAATCCCTAAGGACCCCAACCCCAATCCCAACTCCAAGTTCCATCTAGAGCTAGTGTCAGTGAGTGTCAAACCTCTTCTCGTAAGAGGACTAGTAATGTTTGGATTGATTTCGATAGAATTATGGTTGATAGAGTCTATAAAGCAAATGTAAAAAATGTGCAAAACTTTACAGTTGTTCTAGTACTAGGGGAACAGGGCATCTAAGAAGACATCAAGAGAGTCATAGGATGCATGATTCAGTCAGCAAGGACTCCTTAATATACAAGAGGGATTACTTGTAAGCAATTTTGCATATAACCACGAAAATCAAAGAAAATTACTGGTAAGATGGATAGTTCAAGATGAATTACCTTTTAGTTTATCTGAATCTTATAATTTTGAAAGATATGTTCAATTAGGCCTACAACCTGCTTATAAAAAACTAGTAGACGTACCTTTAGAAGAGTGGCTATGATAAACTTTTTAGCAATGAAACAAAGCTTAATGGAAAGCCTCTCAAATTTAAATGCTAGAATTTCTTTAACTTCTGATATTTGGACGGCATCTATAGGTAGTAATTATTTTATTTCTGTTACTGCTCATTATATTAATAATGATTGGCAATTAAATAAACGAATTATTGCTTTTCGTGCTTTTGATTTTTCGCATTCAGGACAATAAATTTCAAATATTATTTATCAAACCGCATGCTTATATAATATTAATAATAAAATAATATCAATTACTTTTGATAATGCATCTAATAATAATTCTGCTGTTGCATTATTAAACGACTCTTTGCATCCCATTTTAGATGGACAATTATTTCATATTAGATATGCATGTCATATATTAAATCTTTCTGCTCAATCTGGCATGAACATAATTCAAGAGGTTATTTCAAAAATTAGAAATGCAGTTTCTTTTATTCATGCTTCAAGGTCAAGACTTCAAGAATTTAAACAATTATGTGTAGATCATGGTAAACGTTTTAAAAAATTTAAACTTGATGTAATAACTCGTTGGAATAGTACCTATGCCATGATACATGATGCATACCCATATAAGAACTTATTAGGTGCTTATATTAATGAGCGTGGATTAGGATTTACATTGACTGAAGCTGATTGGAATCAAGGTAAAATTTTAGAAGATTTTTTGGTTACTTTTATGATGCTACAAATGTTCTTTCAGGTATTTATTATCCAACTTCTTGTTCATTTTTACGAAAAGCATATGTAATTAGTGAAAAATTTAAAGAATATAGATATCATGAAGTTTTAATGCCTATTATACATAATATGGAAACTAAATGGAATAAATATTGGAATAGGATATGTCCATTGCATAACTTAGCTGCTGTTTTTGATTCTAGAGTTAAATTAAATGGTGCAATTTTTTTAATTGATCAATATTGTGAAAATATGAATCAAAATCCTGAACCTGCTAAAGATGAGATAACATGACTTCTTAATGATATTTATTATTTATATAATAATAAAATTTATGGATCTAGAATACCTGCTCAAAGCTCTGCTTCTTCTTCTAGATCTCGTTCGTCATCTATTTTTTCATTCATTAGAAGACACGCACATGCTTCATCATCTTCTTCATCTTCTTTATCTTTAAGTAATGAATTGAAATTTTATTTACGAAACGATCTTCATTCTGCCTATAATGAAGATCAAATAGAATGTCTAGATGTATTAACTTGGTGAAAGAGTGTTAAAAATCAATATCCTGTTATGTCTGCCATTGCACGAGATGTTTTAGCTGTGCCAATGTCCACAGTAGCATCGGAATCCGCTTTCAGTGCAGGTCGACGTATTTTAGACGAAAAGAGAAGTAGGATGACTGGCGAGACAGTTGAGATGCTTATCTGCTTCAAAGACTAGTTGGATGTTGAGGCGAGGCTTCAAGATAAAGGTGGACATGACTTAACCAGCGATGATGACGATGACACAAATACTACTGATGACTGATGAGTGATGAGTGAGTCATTTCTACTTTTATAATTGTATATTTTTATTTTTTAAATTGTTAAAAACTTAAAGTAAGTCATCTTTATTTTTTTTCTTTCTATTTTTTTCTCCTTGCTTATTGTATTATGTTCTGGAGGTCAGGCCTAGCCCCCCTCCCTTCTGTACCATTTTGATTTTAAATTAATAAACTGGTAGGGGTCTATGCCAAACCCCCCACTAGTAAGGTGGCTTTATATTAATAAAAAAATTTTATTCCTAATAATTTTTTAATTTATCAAAAAATTTTTTTTATAATTTTTTTTATTTAAGCCGTGCATGGGCCAGGCCCCAGGTGGGCCGTGCCTAGCACGGCCCACCTGGGCCAGCACGGCTCAGGCCCACCTGGGCCGTGCCGATATGGCATGGTGGGCCGGCCCAGGCTCATCATGGGCCGTGCTATGCTGGGCCAACAGAAAAAATTTTTCGCGCCCGAAACGGCACGGTTCACTGGGCCGTGCCGGCACGGCACGGTTCACTGTAGCAGTATGGGGCCGTGCCTGGCACGGCCCATGTGGGCCTGGGCCATGCCGTGCCATAGGCGGCACGGCCCAGTGCCCACCTCTATAATAGATGTAATGACCAGACATGTATGGAAAAGGATAGCACAGGAGTCTGGGTTGACTTGCCTAATGATATTAATGGGATATAGGTAAACCATGATTATTTCGTAGAACTTCAGGCAAAACATTCAGCAGCCAGTGACGCGGTCTTCTGAGATGCATATTGTAGAAAAAAACTCTGCACGTGATTTGGTAAGTTGTCCAAAAACTGCAAATCATCAAGGGACTATAGTACATGGACAAGTTAAAACCATGCAAAATTTGGATAAAGATTTCACCTAAACAGAGCAAACATAAGAAAAAAAATTACTGCAAAGCACGTACATAACATAGCAAAATAGTCAGAACATAATCATTGACAATACTTGTGTCAGTTCTCACAAAATGCTTCTGAACAATATGAATATTCCTGAATAGGGGTGAAAAGTGGCAATAATTTAGAAAACAGGGACATGCATGGGCAATAACACATGCCACGAAGAAGGCAAGTTGGGGGTTGGGTTGATAATTGCCATCACATAGCATCCACTAGAGCTCGTTTGCCTTCCTCTTGTTCTCCCCCTCTCTTTATATCTCTGCCTTCCCCCCTACCTCTGTCCCACGGCATAAGCAAAACGTCTGAAGATTTCAATCCGCTCACAAACTCAGGACATTAACACTGTCATAACCAGGCCCATTCAAATCAACCAGAACCACCTAAACCTGACCCAATTTCACTGATTGTTTTGGGTTATTAGACACCCATTTTAGCACAACTTGGCCACCTAGGCACAAACACAGTCATTGGAAAGCGCTTAGGGACCAGCCCCACTTAAGACAGGAGACTACTTTCCATGACATTAAGTTAACCATATCTGACCAGAAATGATTTGAGGCTATAAAGTGAGCCAGTCATGGACACAGAAAAATCCTTGACATTCTAGCTGTGATCTTAGTTGTGCTTCCCCTCCTCCCCCCCCCCCCCCAAAACCCCAACACCAAAAAAAAAAAAAAGATAAATCCTCCAACATAAATTTGAATATAACTTAATATATCAAGTAAACCAACTAATCTTAGTAAGCCAAGGAATTCCTTTTTTTTTTTGGGTACAGGCGGGTGATTTGGGTACAGACGGATGATCATACTAGTCTAGTGTGAGTCAACCCAGATAGATCAGAAAACAAGATTTGTTTAAATACAATAGAACAGAAGTCACCCTGTTTCCAAATCCAAAATCCGAAATGATAGGCCTCAGTGCCTGCCAACCAATCAGCCGAAGAGTTGGCTTCACGGTAGACGTGACGGATTTGAACACTGTGGACATTGTGCGGGTTTGACCATATATCATGGAGTAGAGGATTGGTTGGAACCTAGTTGCAGTAGTCATGTCAAAGCCATCGGATAACAGTAAGAGAGTCCCCTCAATGAAGAGGCTATGAGCATGAAGGATCCGAGTAGTATAGGAAATATCAGCCCAAGCTGCATAAAGCTCCGCCAAAGGAATTGTGAGCCCCTGCTCCCTTCGCGGATCCTCACCATGTGAGGATCCACCATTGTTGACGGAGGAAGGGGGGCGCCGCCCCCTTCCTCCGCCATTATTGACAGCCGCAGCAGGGGGGCGCCGCAGCCAGTCAAAGAAAGGGGACGCCGATGCGCCCCATTCACACGGGTACAGGGGAGGGGATGGCCCTCCCCTCGCCATGATTTAAGGAGGGGGGGAGCACCCCTCCTCCATTCTCCTCCCCCCCATTGCCGGCCAAGGTAAGAGAGAGAGAATGAGATAGAAACAGAGAGAGAGAGGGAGATGGAACCAAGCCGGTTCACGGCTTGGTTCGGAACCGGCGGAGTGCCCGCCGGCTAGCCGGGCCCGGGCTGCGACTGGTGACCTCCATTGGCGCCGGGGCAACGTCCGGTGGAGGTCCGACCGACCGTGGCGGCCGACCATGCCACCGGCATGGGTAACAGCCGCGGACGAGTGACAGGAGAAAGAGAGAGAAATAAGGGAGAAAGAGAGGGAAAGGGCGGCGGCCGCGGCGACGGCCGGCTCTGGGCCGGTTGTCGGCGGTCGGGCCTCCCCCGGGGAGTGGCCGGCGGCGGCCCTGGCCGCCGGCACAATCTCCCCTGTTTTGGACGAAACAGGGGAGGCGGAGCTGAAAGGGGAGCGGGCCGGCTGGGCCGCTCTCCTTTTGGGCCATGTTGGGCCGACTCACGGGCTATTTTTGGGCCATAATTTGGACCACTTATGGGGCCAAAAATGAAAAAATAAAAATATGTCTCGGATCAGTGTTGATTCTTGTTTCTGGTATTTTTATTTTCCCATTTGGGCTTATGTATTGGGAGATATTCGAGCCCCAAGTTGGCCCCGGGATTAAACTGGGCAGAGTTAAAAGCTATTTTGATATGCTATTTTTGGGGACTAAAAATTAGGAAATTGATGCTGTAGGTACCCAGGTGCTTAAATAGCCGAATTATATTTTGGATTAGCACCAGGAGGTAAGCAAGTCATTTATCATAATTTTCATAAATTATTAAAATATGAAAATTATGTATTTAAATGCTATATTGTTATATATTGCATTATTTAAAAAATAAGAAAATGGATTGGTATTATTATTTGCAAATGAGTATTTACTATGATTAGTTTATTATTTATTATATTTTGCAAATAATTGGGTATCTATGTGGACAACTGATCAATTGGTATGACCCTTTGAAATTGTTAAAGGTTTTATAAATATACATATGTATTTGACATGTTTAATTCACTGTAATTATGAAAAGTATATGGATTGCATTTTTGCAATGATACATGTTATTTGGCAAATATAACATGAAAATGATACTTTGTGTATATGATAATATGTCCCACCATGGTTCGATATGATATGATATGATATGTTGCATGACTCATTGGCATAAGGACCCAACTCCATTGGGGGGTATATAGAGAACACACACTCAGGAGGTGTGCTGTGATAGGATATGGCAATATTATGCCACATGGCACCGGGACCCATCTCCATAGGGGGTATATGGAGAACACACTCTTGAGGTGTGTTGTAGCCAGATATGGCAGGATGTGAGTTCATGACACTGGTTCCAGGACCCTGGCTCCCAGGGGATATTTATGGAGGATACACCCGAGGGGGGTGTTACACCCGAGGAGGGTGGTCTGTGTACATAGTATGTGGCCGTAGGACGTTAGTATAAAAATGCATTTTTACATGCTATTTACAGTGGTACAGTGGTTTTATCCTGAAATTGTATATTCTTGAAATGCTATATATAACAATTGCTTCCAAAATTATTTTGAGCACATGATGCATGTTTTGATAACATGATAAAATGTATTTGAAACATGGAAGCTTGGCAGATGTTTATTATGGAAAATTTGAGTTGATAAAAGCTTGAAGTAATTACATTATATTATAGTTGGCTTACTTATTGAGTGTGAGCTCATTTAAATCTCACAATATTTTCAGAGCCACAGAACTGAAGATGGGAATATGGGGTAGTTGGAGCGGCTATAAGAGTAACCTAGATCTAATACTTTGTTGTATCCCCATTGAATTATGTATTTTGGCATGTAGCCTAAAACATATGATTATGGTTTGTATTAAGAACAATTTGAATTTGGATGATATATAGTTATTACCCCTTCTTGTATTAAATGTTATATTTCGGGACGCCTTGCATGCCAGGCATGCGGCGGGTTGCCACCTCTAGATCCAATATAGGGTCTGGGGCGTGACAGCTTTTGTGGTATCAGAGCCTAGGTTTGACCTTAGGGACAAACACAAGATGACATTAGGCAGAACATTAGGATTACATTGGGAGGGTGATAACTTTATTAAAAATTTTAAGTAATATATTTTGAAAGCCTGAATTTTAGTGGTTTACAAGAATATTGACTGGAACCTAACCCTGGCAGAGTTAAGAATGCCACGTCGCACTAGGAGTCTACGGCCTAATGGGAACTCCCAGGCTGGTGACTCTGGCCAGCAGGGAGGCCAGCAAGCTTCTGGAGGCTCTGGTTCCGTTAATTGGCTGACAATGATCAACCACAATTTCAGGCCCAGTTGCTTCAGGCTTTTTGCGGGAATGTCGCAGGCTATGCAAGCCATGCAGCAACAGATTCAGCAAATCCAGCCTGCTCGGCCTGCCTCTCCCGCTCCGCAGCCTGCTCAGTCAGCTCCATCTCAGCCTTGGCGAGGAGGGGGCGGAGCTTTGCTAAGTTCAAAAGCTTGCCCCTGCTCCTTTTTGTGGATCCACTAACCCTGCCGATGCTGAAAAATGGATGAGGGAGATGGAGAAAGCTTTTGCAGCTCATGGTAGCCAAGAGGAGGAGCGAATTAGATTCGCTACCTACTTCCTCCAAGGGGAGGCATATGATTGGTGGCTACTTGTGGAGCAGCGAATGGACGGACGGGCTATTTCCTGGGGAGAGTTTAAGTCTTCTAGGACAAATACTTCCCCAATAGTGTGCAGAGGCAAATGCAGTCGGAGTTTGTCAAACTGGAGCAAGGAAATCTCTCTGTGGCGCAGTATGAAGCCGAGTTTACTCGGTTGGCTCGGTTTGCTCCAGACATAGCGGCCACTGAGAGAGCCAAGATCATCAAATTCACCGAGGGACTGAGGCCTAGACTGATGCAAGCAGTCAATGCCTTTGAACTCTCCACATTTAGTGCTGTGGTGAACAAGGCCCTGGTGATTGAGAGGGATATAGGTGTGGTCATAAGCAGTGGGAGCAGCAGCAGAGGAAGAAGGGGTCTCCTTCTGGCCAGTCTTCAGGGCAGGCCAAGAAGAAAGGTCTTATCAGGCCCCCTCAGACCGAGTACGGAAACCCGTTGCCCTCAGTGCAGAAACTCCCACCCGGGCAAGTGGTGCCGCGGGACGATTGGTGCCTGCTTCATATGTGGGCAGGTGGGTCACAAGATGGCCACTTGTCCCCTTCGGAGGGATCAGCAGCCTCCTACGAATCAGGTAGAGGCCAGCAGCAGCAGCCTAGGACCCAGGGAAGGGTCTTTACTCTCACACAGTAGGATGCTGCCGCTTCTAACTCCGTTGTGATAGGTATAATTAAAGTAGGCAACGCTTATGCTCAATTCCTAGTAGATCCGGGTGCCACGCATTCATTTGTATCTAGTACATATCTTGTCAAGGATGAATCTTTGACCGTTCCTCTAGAGCAAGAGTTGCACATTGCTCTCCCAAATGGTGATGTTATGAGGGTAGACTCAGTATGCAGATCTTGCCTGATTAACATGGGGGATAGGAGATTGAAGGCCGATCTAATCGTCCTCCCACTAAAATCCTTTGATGTTATCCTTGGGATGGACTGGTTGGCCTCCTATCATGCTTCAGTAGACTGTTTCAGGAAGATGGTGATCTTCAAAATTCCTAATCAACCTGAATTCAGTTTTACTGGAAGTCAGGAGCATCTGGCCTCAGTGTTGTGTCAGCACTACGGGCCGCAAAGTATTTGAAGAAGGGTGGCCAAGGATTTCTTGCTGTTGTCAAAGATCTTCAGCAAGATGAGGTCAAGTTGGAGGATATTCCAGTGGCTCGGGAATTTCCTGATGTATTCCCAGATGATTTGACCGAATTACCCCCAGATCGGGAGGTTGAGTTCACTATTGATTTGGCCCCTGGCACTGGACCTATATCCAAGGCCCCGTACCGTATGGCCCCAGCTGAGCTAAAAGAGTTGAAGAGCCAATTGCAGGAGCTCCTGACCGGGGATTTATCAGACCTAGTGTATCTCCTTGGGGTGCTCCAGTATTATTTGTCAAAAAGAAAGATGGAAGTCTTCGGCTCTGCATTGATTACCGAGAAATCAATAGGGTAACAGTGCGGAACAAGTATCCTTTGCCGAGGATTGATGATCTATTTGATCAACTCCAAGGAGCTCGGGTATTCTCGAAGATTGATCTTCGGTCAGGATACCATCAACTCAAGGTCAAGGCTGGGGATGTGCTTAAGACAGCATTCAGACTAGGTATGGCCACTACGAGTTCTTGGTGATGCCGTTTGGGTTGACTAATGCCCGGCAGCATTCATGGACTTGATGAACAGAATCTTTAAGCCATACTTGGACCAGTTTGTGGTGGTGTTCATTGATGACATCCTGGTGTATTCTAAAAGCCAGGAGGAGCATGTGGACCACCTGAAGATTGTTCTGCAAACTCTTCGGAGAAAAGCTTTATGCCAAGTTGCAGAAGTGTGACTTCTGGTTGAGCCAAGTATCATTCTTGGGTCATATAATATCTAAAGATGGCATATCTGTGGACCCAAAGAAGATTGAGGCAGTTGTAAACTGGTGTAGGCCTTCCAATGTATCTGAAGTAAGAAGCTTCGTGGGGCTGGCTGGATATTATCGCAGATTCGTGGAGGGCTTCTCTCGCATTGCTCTACCCCTGACTCGCTTGACCCAAAAGCAAGCGAAGTTTGACTGGACTGAGGAGTGTGAGAGAAGTTTCAGGAGCTGAAGCAACGCCTAGTATCAGCCCCCGTCCTTACCCTTCCGTCAGGATCTGGAGGATTCACCCTATACACGGATGCTTCTCGGAAGGGATTGGGATGTGTTCTGATGCAAAATGAGAAGGTGATAGCTTATGCCTCCAGGCAGCTAAAGCCATACGAGCAAAACTATCCTACCCATGACCTGGAGTTGGCCGCCGTGATTTTTGCCTTGAAGATTTGGCGGCATTATCTGTATGGAGAGGCATGTGATGTGTATACAGACCACAAAAGTCTGAAATACATCTTCACTCAGAAGGAGTTAAACTTGAGGCAAAGGAGGTGGATGGAGCTACTAAAAGATTATGACCTGAACCTGCACTATCATCCAGGGAAGGCCAATGTGGTAGCTGATGCCTTGAGTAGGAAGTCCTCCTCGGAGTTAGCTTCTATGATCACCTCTCAGCCTCACATCCAGAGGGATCTTGAGAAGTTGGAGGTTGGATTGCGAGTACAACGGTCCGATGGGCTTGTGGCAGCACTTGTACTCCAACCAACTCTGCTAGACAGGATCAAGTCCTCCCAGAAAGAAGACTTGGACCTGCAAAAGATTAAAGAAGCTGTGAAGTCAGGGGTTCAAAATGAATTTGCTATAATGGAGGATGGATCCCTGAGATTTGATGGCAGGCTGTGTGCCAAATGTGGTGGAACTAAGAGCAGAGATTCTGAAGGAGGCCCACTACTCTCCTATACGGTGCACCCAGGAGGCACCAAGATGTACAGAGACCTAAAAGAAAACTTTTGGTGGAAGGGAATGAAGAGAGAGATTGCTCAGTATGTGGCCAAATGTGTATGTCAGCAAGTGAAGGCTGAGCATCAAAGGCCTGCGGGACCTCTTCAATCTCTGATGATTCCACAATGGAAATGGGAGAAGATCACTATGGACTTCGTGACTGGTCTGCCTAAGACCCCTAGGAGCAATGATGCGGTGTGGGTCATTGTAGACAGATTGACGAAGTCAGCCCATTTCCTGCCATTCAGAGTTGGGATTTCCAGTGAGAGATTAGCCACATGTATATTGAGCAAATTGTGAGGCTTCATGGTATTCCGTATCTATTGTATCAGATCGGGATACTAGGTTTGTGTCCCAATTCTGGAAGAGTCTTCATAGAGCTCTGGGGACCAAATTGAACTTCAGCACAGCCTTTCATCCCCAGACAGATGGGCAGTCTGAGAGGACCATACAGACCCTGGAGGACATGTTGCGAGCCTGTGTGATGGACTTGGGTGGTGCTTGGGATAACCACTTATCTTTAGTGGAATTTGCTTATAATAATAGTTACCAAGCCAGTATCCAGATGGCTCCATTTGAGGCCTTGTATGGTAGAAAATGCAGATCTCCCTTATGTTGGGATGATGTGGGGGAAAGAAGATTGTTGGCCCTGAACTGATTCGGCAGACAGTAGAGAAGGTGCAGTTGATTAAAGGACGACTCCGCACAGCTCAGAGCGACAGAAGAGCTATGCTGATGTGAGAAGAAGGGAGCTAGAATTTTAGGTTGGAGATCATGTCTTCTTGAAGATATCACCAACCAAAAATGTGATGAGAGGTAAACTGAGTCCACGATACATTGGGCCATTTGAGATTCTGAGCAAAGTAGGGAGGTGGCTTATAGCCTGGCATTACCTCCGGCACTCTCTGGGGTACACAATGTATTTCATGTATCTATGTTGAGGAAGTACATTCCTGACCCCAGCCATGTGATAGAATTTGAGCCCATGCAGTTAAGGAAGGATCTACATATGAGGAGCATCCTGTGCGTATTGTGGACCGCAAGGATCAAGTTTTAAGACGGCGTAGCATTCCCTATGTCAAGGTTCAGTGGAGTAACCATTCTGAGAGGAAGCTACTTGGGAGCTTGAGGAGGAAGTGAAAAAGAAATATCCATATCTGTTTGTATCTTAGTATACGTAAGTGAAAAGAAGATTAATCATACGATCAAAGCTTTGGATTCTAAATGTTATATGAAATACACCAATTTCGAGGCCAAAATTTTTATAAGGGGAGAATGTGAGCCCCTGCTCCCTCCGCGGATCCTCACCATGTAAGGATCCGCCATTGATGGAGGAAGGGGGGCGCCGTCCCCTTCCTCCGCCATTGTTGACGGCCGCAGCAGGGGCGCCGCAGCCAGTCAAAGAAAGGGGGCGCCGACGCGCCCCCTTCACACGGGTACAGGGGAGGGGATGGCCCTCCCCTCGCCATGATTTGAGGGAGGAGCACCCCTCCTCCATTCTCCTTCCCCCACTCGGCCAAGGTAGAGAGAGAGAATGAATAGAAACAAAGAGAGAGGGAGATGGAACCAAGCCGGTTCACGGCTTGTTCGGGCTCGACAGAGTGCCCGCCGGCTCGCCGGGCCCGAGCTGCGACCGGACCTACCTCCGGGGAGGTTCGGCCGGACCGTGCCATCGGCACGGGTAACAGCCGCGGAGGAGTGATGGGAGAAAGAGAGAGAAATAGAGGAGAAAGAGAGGGAAAGGGAGGCGCGCGGCGACGGCCGGCTCCAGGCCGGTCGGTCGGTCGGGCCTCCCCCGGGGAGTGGCCGGCGGCCCTGGCCGCCGGCACAATCTCCCCTGTTTCGGATGAAACAGGGGGGGCAGGGCTGAAAGGGGAGCAAGCCGGCTGGGCCGCTCTCCTTTTGGGCCCTATTGGGCCGGCTCACAGGCTATTTTTGGGCCATGATTTGGACCACGTATGGGGTCAAAAATGAAAAAATAAAAATATGTCCCGGATCAGTGCTAATTCTAGTTTCTGTGGGTATTTTTATTTCCCATTTGGGCTTATGTATTGGGATATATTCAAGCCCCAAGTTGGCCCCGGGATTAAACTGGGTAGAGTTAAAAGCTATTTTGATATGCTATTTTTGGGGACTAAAAATTGGAAAATTGATGCTGTAGGTACCAGGTGCTTAAATAGCCGAATTACATTTTGGATTAGCGCCAGGAGGTAAGTAATCATTTATCATAATTTTCATAAATTATTAAAATATGAAAATTATGTATTTAATGCTATATTGTTATATATTGCATTATTTGAAAAATAAGAAAATGGATTGGTATTATTATTTGCAAATGAGCATTTACTATGATTAGTTTATTATTTATTATATTTTACAAATAATTGGGTATCTATGTGGAACTGATCAATTGGCATTACCTTTTAAATTGTTAAAGGTTTTATAAATATACATGTGTATTTGACATGTTTAATTCATTGTAATTATGAAAAGTATATGGATTGCATTTTTGCAATGATACATGCTATTTGGCAAATATGACATGAAAATGATACTTTGTATATGATATATGTCCCACCATGGTCCGCTATGATATATATGATATGTTGCATGACTCACTTGGCATCGGGACCCAACTCCATAGGGGGTATATGGAGAACACATACCCAGAGGTGTGCTGTGACAGGATATGGCAATATTATGCCACATGGCACCGGGACCCATCTCCATAGGAGGGTATATGGAGAACACACTTGGGGTGTGTTTGTAGCCGGATATGGCAGGATGTGAGTTATGACACTGGTTCCAGGACCCTGACTCCCAGGGGATATTTATGGAGGATACACCGAGGGGGGTGTTCTGTGTACATAGTGTGTGGCCGTGGGACATTAGTATAAAAATGCATTTTTACATGCTATTTACAGTGGTACAGTGGTTTTATCCTGAAATTGTATATTCTTGAAATGCTATATATAGCAATTGCTTCCAAAATTATTTTGAGCATATGATGCATGTTTTGATAACATGGTAAAATGTATTTGAAACATGGAAGCTTGGCAGATGTTTATTATGAAAAATTTGAATTGATAAAAGCTTGAAGTAATTACATTATATTATAGTTGGCTTACTTATTGAGTGTAAGCTCATTTAAATCTCACAATGTTTTCAGAGCCACAGAACTGAATATGGGAATATGGGGTAGTTGGAACGCTATCAAAGTAACCTAGATCTAATACTTTGTTGTATCCCCATTGAATTATGTATTTTGGCATGTAGCCTAAAACATATGATTATGGTTTGTATTAAGAACAATTTGAATTTGGATGATATATAGTTATTACCCCTTCTTGTATTAAATGTTATATTTTGGGATGCCTTGCATGCCAGGCATGCCGCGGGTTGCCACCCCTAGATCCAATATAGGGCCTGGGGCGTGACAGAAGAGGAGTCTAGGAAGCCAAATCCTCCCGCCATTAGCATTGCTCCATCGCTCCCACGAAAAACAAATGCTGAACCTGCTAATTTGCCTTGAACACTTCCATCAAAGTTGATTTTAACAAATCCTGGGGGGCTCCCAAGAGATAAAGACCGGATGCCAGATTACTGCCGAGACAGCAAGGGAATTCGGAGACCAAAATTGTCAGAATCAAGTGCAGTGCGATGGAGAGTGTATTCGGTTGATAAAGATATGGCTTTCCTCACTATCCTAAGGGAGAGACGATGTCATCAGTAAAGATAAGCAAATTCCATGATAATCAGATCTGATAGGTTGTAGCGGCCCAAATGGCGCCCTGCTGCTGATTATCCTTTCGGATATTACACAGAAAAAGGGACCGCCAAGAACACGTGCCACCTTCCCTAAGGTGGTATCCCATATACTGCCATATCTGTCTCGCCCTTGGTACATATGAATATGGCATGATCTATAGTCTCCTCCTCCTAACCACATAACGGGCAAGTAGCCTTGATGGACAATTCCTCCCAAAGAGCAGTGAGCAGGTGGGAAGGCAATCCCACGCGAGCTTCCAAATAAAGAGCTGAATACTGGGATGGATGGCAAGCTTCCAAATCCATGTTGCATCCATCGTGTACTGAGGCTGAGGCCTATAAATCTTCATGAGATCCCTAGTCGAAGCACAAGAAAGACATGATCTCTTCCATAATCTGATATCATAAGTGTGCCCCGGTATTATCAGAATGGAAAGTATCCGGCAAGATAGCTTCTCACCAAAAAATCGGGACACTGTGGGAGTATGCCAGAAGGAGAGATCCTAAGAGATCAAATCAGTAACCCGCATGCTACTAGGAATATCAATACTGATAAAAGTAGGCCAGCGAGAGGAGAGATCATCAATCCACTTATCCTGGACAACATCCATCAAGGAACCATTTCCAATCATCCATGAGATGTTGCTCAATATAAGCTAGTGTGCGCCTGCAAATCTCCTTCCAAAAGAAAGAGTAACCATGGGAAGAGTGAAAATCCATAGATGTGGTCCAATCTCCATATCTAGCATGCATAAAAGAGCTCCAAAGACAATACGGATCCAGTAGGAACCGCATGGCATGTCTAACAATCAGAGCCTCCACGATCAGAAACTGGATTCCAAGGCCACCTTTTGAAGTCGGCATGCAAACAGTGTCCCATGCCTGCAAGTAAATACCATGGCCGTCCTACATAGAGCCCCAGAGGAAGTTCCTAAAGCATCTCTCTATCCTTCTTAGATAAGTTATCGGGATAGCAGTATTAGATAAAAGATAGAGAGGAAGAGAAGTAAGAACCGAACGAAGAAGGATGATCCTCGCCATCATGATAATTCTTACCAAAAGGAAAAAATTAAGAAGAAAAATTCCAAGCACTAGTATTCATGTAAACCAGGAAACATCATTCTCTTTTATATGAGAGAATTCCTACTCTCTCTCTCTCAAACACACACATACAGAAAATATCCTTATCTCCCCCTTTGAATACTTTCCATTAACACCACTAGTATTTCTTTAAGAATACTTTTCATTTACATGGGATATTTTATCTCATATAAATGTCACTAAATTTTTTTTTTTTAATATTAAGCCCAGTTTATGTACCCAAAAATACCAAAGTGTTTACCAATACTCTAGTATTTTTGGTCCCCAATATAAAAATATTCTATAATTATGTTTGGAAGGTAATTTTGGAGTATGAAAATACTCTAGTACATATTGAGTACCGAAATATTTCATACTCCACTCAAATCTTTGGAAATAAAAGTTGAGTTTATTGAGAACAACTCCTTTCATTCTACATCCTTCTTTCCTTTCTTCCATCCTCCTTACAAGACCTCTTTCCTTCGCACGTCGAGACCCCATGTGAGCTCCATTGGCGATAGCAAAGGCAGCAACAACCTCCATGGCCATAACAGTGGTAACAATACTAGCAACAATAACATCCCCCTCTCTCCAACTCTCTTTCTCTCCCTTCAAGCTGCCCCCCTCCCCACCCTCCATGGAAAAAGACATCCTTCAACCATCCCATGCCCCACCATTGGCAACCACTGTCACCCTTGTTGATGGATTTCCAGATCAGGCCATCCTTCCCTAAGATTGGAACATCCAAGCAACTTTGCATGTCAAAGTTGAGAATGAAGGAGGTTGATTATTATTTCTTTTCTTTTGCATGCAAAGATTTGTACTTTCTATTTTCTTTAAGTGGTCGTTTGGTATGTGGCAATCTACCATGGCAATCTGAGCAGTTATATTTGATTTCTGGTAATCTACGATTACTATAAATCATGGTAATCCAATTTCCATATGAAAAGTAGGTACGTGAGATTACCACAATCTAGTAATTTTAAATTATGCTCTTAACTTTTATATAAATATTTAATAATACTTAATCTAATTATATATTTAATTTACACTAGACAATAATTAAGTATTTAATATTTATTTATATTTAATATATTTAAATATAGAATATTTCTAAAATCAGTTTACAAAGAATTTTGATTTCATATTCTAGCAAAAAGAAAAGAATGCCACTTAAAAGATAAAAAAGAATTATAACAAAATTCAAATACAATTAAAAAATATAATAAACTAATTGTCGTATTTTATTATTATAAAATAAACGCAATAATCTTTCATTTTTGATAATCTGATTATCAAATGTAAGATTACTAGAAGTATAATATTTCCATTAATATTATATTACCATAAATAAAAATGCCACCTAAAGGTTATTTTACTGCCTTTTGGGTATCCCTCTTGGTTTCCATTGATAGTATTGTCTTGAAGTGCTTTGTTCTTTCTTTTCATATAATGTGGAGGTAGAGCGATCTCTTGGTTGTTCTCATTGGCTGGGTTGGTTTGTTGGATGGAGCTTGATGATGGTTTCTGTGGCTCGCTGATTCATGTGCATACCATGTGTTAGATGATATGTTTCCAAGGGCTGGCTCGTCCATATCACAAGGCAGAGCAGCATCCAATGGTCATTCCGGTACAGCTTGATTAGTTTGTTGAAATGATAACTGTGATTGTTGTTTTGAGGCTGTGAATGGATACTTGCATTATATGTGTGATCAATCATCCTTAGGGATGGTTAATAGCCAACTTTGTTGCATTCAAGCCTGTGATGGATTTCTTGAAGCCATCGCTAGGTCTGCTTTTTTTTTTTCCGTCAAACGGGTGGCTTTTGGAGGCACATGTTGTGCTGTGAGATTGAGTGGGGCTTCTAGTGGTCGTTCCCATTGGCATGCAGGTTAATTGCTTGAATTGTAGCAACCTTAAGAAACTCTTTTATCACAGCTAGTTAGTAATGGTTATATTCAAAAGCAAGTGATGTTATCTATGATAGAGTTTCCTTTAAGAAGTTCCAGGGACCATTGAAACATCTGAAATTACAGAAACTTGTATTTTTCCTTTAGTATCACTTCATGTAACACTATCAACTCAATTCTTTTTTTTTTTCCAATTAAGCAAACTAAACAATTGAATGTATGATATTTGCCAATAAAATGCTGTAATATTTATGTAAAATTTCCACTTACAATCGGATGGGCGAGCAATTCCCCAAAGTTATATATGTTCTCACCAGCAATGCAGAAAGGGATAGGTCAAATGCCAAATCCTGAATACAAAAAATAGGTAAAAAAAATTATTAAACATTCACTTGTCAACGATTTTTAAGTGAGAGATTAAATCATAAAACTAACAGGTGGAATAGGTATAAAAGTTTGAAAAGAGACCATGAGCTTTATTTTGCAAGCAGTAAATACGGCTAGAGTAAAAAAGGGAGTTAAAAATTATAGTAAACTTAATGTCCATTAAACTAAGGCCCTGTTTACATATGTGCACAAAATATCTACTGGCTAAAATCATGCAGATGGAAGGTGCAAGGAAAGGCAGATCAAAGGTGCAAGGAGAGAAGACCATTCAAGAAAGCTTGTCAGGATCCATTATCACTAAATTTTAGGGATAACGTAAATTAGCTTTAGAGTGGAATAAATTATCCTGAAAAAAAAGGGTGGGCAATAATGGGATCAGTGGTTTCCAAATATTGCTCAAATTTCATCAGTCCATCATGTGTTTCTCCTCAATCCCTTCTCAGCAGCGCCAAATTACACATGGACACCATAGTTAAGCATCCAAATATGAGGCCTAAAGAACAAACTAACTTGCAGATTACAGTATTGCAGTGAATAGTTGAATTATGATTCTGTTGAACTTCACCAAATTCACCATATAAGAAAAAGGGATTGATATAGTTTCCTTCATTGTCAAGTATTGAGCAGATGAAAGCCTAGGTATGCATCCCATGTTGAGAAGAAATAAGCCTACGTTGAAACAAAAGGAATTAAAGCTGTTGCTTGCTTGACCCACACCAGTGCAGGCTCAGACAGGGCCCACCTTGTGCCGGACAGAATAACACAATTAGTGCTTTGTGTGCTTAAGAAATTAAAGACTCATTAGCATATAAGTGATTTTTACATGCTTGTGCAATTGCAAAACAGCTTATTCAGTCATCCGGCCTGTTATTGTTTATATGACACCCAGAGAGGGTAATATGACCATATGCACCAAACCTTAGGACATCCCAACCAATTTACATTGTTACCAATTAAAAGATCTTAAAGACAACATATGTAATGCAAAATAAGCTAAAAGACTTTATAACATCACATCTGCTAACTCACTCATGTGATTAGACATGGACCTTAAAGAGTCAGATTAATATAACCGATAAAAGAGCAAGTAATATTTAACATGGCCATTAAGACAAGGCTAAGCATGTTCTGGCCACCAATGGCCACCTTGACCAAACCACCAGATAGCTAAAATTGTGGTAGTAAAATAAAACCAGTCACCAATCAACGTACCATTGCAGTCATGGACACTCCTGCATGAATGCTACAAATAATGTTGGTTAGATTCCACAAATTACGGTAATCTGTTGTATAGCCAAGGCTAAACAAATCTGTTCAGCATCAATTAAGGGTTGTTTATTTACCTACAATTGGGTATGCTGCAACTGAATTGCAGGCATCCAAAACAACTATTTAGATGCCCACAATTGTAACTGCAGGCTTTATTTGAACTGAAAAAAAAAGGCCCAAACCTTGTGATTGGAACTGCAGGCAAAACTGGCCGTGTCTCCAATTACAAAAGTTGTTGCAATTGGAATGCAGCACTTTAAGGAGTCCCCTCACCATTCTCCAACTACCGAAATTTAATATCATGTAGTTTAACATATTGTCTTAAAGGAGTCTCAAGCCTGAAAAAAGGAAAAGGGTTGTGATAGGTTAACAGCTAGCATAAAACTATAGTCATACCTTACGAATATGAATCCAATAGTTTTAACATATTAAATAATATATTATGATAAATTTTATAATATTTCTATACTATAATATATTATTATTACAATGATGATGATCATGATGATATCAAGTAAATTGTTAAGCCCAGGCCCAGTATACAAAACCATCTCTCTGTATATTTATTTTCTGACCTTTAGATTCTAACATTTCTACTCTTTTATTTATTGTTTATTTACGTTTTAATATTTTTTAAACACAAACAGAGGCAAGCACCTAAGTGGCTGCATACCCCTCGCACAATGTGGTGCCTGAACCTGAACCACCCACATAAATTGGCTGCTTTTTGAAACCTTGCAAAAAACAAATAGCAAGCCAAAATGGACAGGGAAAAGATGGTATTGGCATCACTTCTATCCTATCTAAAATAATATGATTACATAGTTTTGCAAAGGTTAGCATATTAGCATCCCCATGCAGAGACCACCTTGAATCTTAGGGCACTTCTTAGTATAACAGAATTTATACAGCCACAAGTGTCACAGACAATTGCACAAAATATCTTAAGGTTGTGAACCATAATGACCTGCATAAAACTAGTCACAGAACCCATTCTGCTTATAACATCTTCACCACCTTAAACTTGAACCAATGCTGGACATGCTTGAACAGGCATAACCAGTCCCTATGCAAATACTAAACTGATGTGAAAAAAGCAACATATACACATGCAATCTCCGTTCTACATGTCTGAGCACTTGATCTCACCTTAGGGGCTGTTTGGATGCTGGCATTCATTGTCCAAGCTATGAGTAGTGGCAAGAGAGTAAGAACTTATTGCAATCAACAGAGTCATCAAAGGCTCAGAGCGCACAATCCTTAAAACAAAGGGATATTGTTTCCTTCTGAAAGGTGATTTCCAGTGTCCCTTTCTTTAGGGGCTGTTCACTCCAAATTTCCTTAATCTGTTAAATTCTTCTATCTAATCCGCTAACTCCTCATTGTTGACTAGATAAGGCATATTCTAGGGATAAGTTACTTGTCAAACAAACCCTTAAAGATTACACAAAGCACCAAATCCCAAAAAATGGAGTGAAACGTCCTTAATCATCATATGATTCTAGGGCAAACCACCCTGACTCCATTACATGGATACTTCTTAAAGCGGCAATGATATCAAAATCTCATAATAACGTGCGTGCGCGCGCACGTGCGTGCTAATTTAACACAAATTCCTTTTATAATTAAATCCCAATTTACCTTTGTTTAAGAAAAGGTAAAGATGAAGAATCACCACAAACTTTTGAATTTATTAATTAAGTTCATTCTATGATGCTGTGTATTATATAACTAAAACTGAAGAAAGACAAGAAGTCTTGCAAACAAATGGGCCAAAATAAGAAACATATAGAAGAGCCAACTTAAAACCCCAAAGCGTTTGTGGTGATCAGAAAAAGGTTGAAAAGGAACATCATGAAAAGAATTTCTACAAATTAAGGAAAAGGGAGTATTTCCATTTTATTCAACATCTGAACTCTCACACAGACAAAACCTTACCAGCTTGAATGATTCTGAAAGCGGCTCTACTTTAGTGTATGCGAGATAAAGAAGTGCATTCTTATAAAACTCAGCAAATGCCTGGTGAGATTTATGATATTGAGAAGATATCCAGTAATAGCTAGCATGAACAGAAGGATCAACATCAGTCATGCAATCTAGCATGGCTTTCCCCTCTTCTAGAAGCTTCTTACACTCCTTTTGATTTCCTTTCTCAAGATTAAATGCAGCTATTTGCATCTTCACATATAGAATAGGCTCTTCAATTTGCAACTCCCTTGTAGCATGCAGCTTTTCAATTACACCCTGAAGATAACTAATTGCGGTTTCTTTTTCTGAATACTGACATGAAACTACCACAGCAAAATGTGCAAGTTTCAGGAGATTGATTTTTGTCTCGAAGTCTGTAATGAAGTTATGATAGAGCTGTACAAGAGCATCACCCGCCTGAAAGAAATTAAAATAAATAAACAAGGTAAGCACTACAAAGATAAAACATGTATTCAGAGTCACATAACTAGAATATAAATAAGCGAAAATAAGACATGCACACACGCCCACAGAGGACAATGTATCAAATGCACAAGCACAATAAAGAGTTTGAGAATATCTCAACAAGATTGGCAATATAGTGGTGCACTTAAAAACATTCATTTCTCTGTCATTATATGTATATGCCAACTAGAAGCCTTGCAGCCTTAAGAAAAATAATACTTCACACCCTAAAAAAGCACTCCTCTATTTTCCTTTAAAAGAAATAGGACTAATTCATGTGAGAAATATCATTCAGGTTATTCTTCCCTTGCTTAGTGCCTAATTGCTTGGAACAGCCCCAGATTGAAGATTATTAATTGATTACATCGCAACTAGTATCATACAAAAAACCAGAAAGATGTATAGCTTGGCACTTAATGGAAGCTAAGCTTTGCACTGCTCATAGACTAACCAATGGTTGAAAACAAATGTCAACTAAAAGAAGGCCCGGACGACTTCTCTTGCAAGGGCATGTCAAGTAGCATCCATTTCAGAAAAATTTGGTTTGGAGAAAGCAATAATACATGAAAGAACTTCTCCAGCTTAACTCCTCTAATAACACAACAAAACATAAAAAAATCACTCCTTAATGTAATCTGATTGACTAGCTGATTGCTAAATCTTGCCTTAACAGCTGCACTAATCTTCACAACCCCAAGATTGTGAGATTTGTGATTTCCAGATCAAGACATTGATTGATCAAAATGACCTATGTCATGATTCTGACTTCAGCATGCACATGATATAGAAACCAATCAACAAACAAACTTAATGCACATCATCTAGAAGGAACAAGTTGTATATTTCTAGAACCACACAAGATGCACAGCAGTTTTATTCGACAAGAATCCTACATCCTACACAACCATGAGAAGGCCCACAGTTCTGATTAAAGCACATATCAACAAAGACTTCTTGACTAATCAACAAATCGTATTAAAGTCCAGAATGTAGAGGTAACAAAAGTCACATATGTGGATTCATAAGAACTATTGCTACATAAGTCTATGCGAGTCCTGGACTCCATGCAACCATGAGAAAGTCCACCCATCTGAATTAAGCACACAATGACACAGATTGCTCAACTGCTCAACAGACTTCATCAACTCCCATCATACAGAAGAAACAAATGGCATTAATCCGAAAAGTAATGAGATGGACAAGGAATCCTACCAGACAGCCATGCCAAGGCCCATGATTGATATTTATTTGACACCGAGCAGGCACTTTTAAGAAAAATGATGCTTTGACATTTAACTTGCAATATAGCCTATCCTCCTGCGCAAAGCCTACCAGGGACCAAGTGTCGGGTAATATCCCCCCATCCTGTTCCAAAAGTAATTTACCTAAACACTTGGCTCAGGTACCAAGATCCAAGAGTGACCCACAACATCCTCCAAAAATTGAGGCATCGCGCCCGCGCATATATATGGGTTAGACGATAGACTCTACATTAACTCCTTAAAACAGGAATTAACAATTCAAAATCAATCATGAACCATCCAAATTCAAGACCTAAACTGTTGAACATAATCTACACTTTAAAAAAAGGGCCTAGAAACCAAAATTTATGTATTTTGGAGGCCCCTTCACAAAGATTACAAGAGTGTCATCCTAAATTTTCTCTGGGGACTAAATGCACAGAAAACCAGATTAGGGTATTCTGGGGTTACATAGTACAATTGTAACTAAAAGAAGGGCTAACAGCTGTCCAGAAATTCCAGTGCACATCAAAAGAGAATTAGCATGCATTAAATATTTAAGTAACCACCCTCAATTATGATATAACTAACATCAGGATAATAAATCATGCAAAGAAAATGGAGTAAACAAGTATGCTAGACAGAGATGTAAAGCACCAAGGAAATAGATAAAGAATGGAAGGGAGAAATAAAGAGAGGAAAACATGAAGAAGAGGGAATAAGGTGAACATCAGATCTCTCAGAAGAATATCTTTGCATTTTCCATCTTTAAAAAAATGATATAAGAGGAAATTTGTAGATAGTACAACCATAACCACCTTCCTGAAATCCCAAAACTTGCCTCCACAGAGAAAGGCTTCTTCTCCCAGAGATCGGGTCCTCTTTGTTTTCCCCCCTTCTTCCTCCCCTTTTCTCTTGAGAGACACAATGCTCTCAAGAAGTGGCAAGCCGTACAATGTGCCAAAGCAAGAAGGAGGGGAAGAGACAACCATCTTAGGGCATATGAACACTCAAGAAAAGAGAGGATAGAGGTCATGTGCCCTATCTTCTCTTCCCTCTCCATCTTTTTTTGGTGATTGACCTACCTATAGGACCCAAGGGCTGATCTGGCCTTTCAGTGTAAGTGAAGCCACATCATGCCCCATCTAATCACTAAAATGTCTCCAAGATGTTCATCTAATCTCAGTCATATAAACTAAAACCGAAAAATAGATTTTTAAAAAAAAGTTACAATAGATCAATTAATAAAATCAACACTAACAAAAACTACATAGACCTGCAGTCTGTAGTGCACCATTTAATTCCACCAACAGCCTCTTGTCTTCAAGCTAGATTTGGAAGTAGATCTAAGAATTTGCCTAGAAATCTCCTTTTATATTGTAGCTGGAGCTAGGGAATTTGTCCAACAAAGAGAACTAACTATTAGACACTTGTTTTGGTTTTGGCCTTGGCTTTGGCTTTAACTGAAATAGAAAATATCAAAGCCCATAGTTTTCTATGGTGTAGTGGTTGTTATCAACATGTGAACTACAGAGAGGTGTACTACTAAGGGCATCCGAAGAAAACATCATCAACATCCATGTCAACTACACAGAAAAACAAAGTCCCAAGTCTAAACTTTAGGATGAACCTGTAAACCACTTAACTTTGAAACCAGATCTCTTGCAAGCTAATTCAAGTGACAAATTGTGCATATTGAATTTAAGTTTAGGGATGGCAATGGCTCGGGAATGCTCGGGGCGGTCTATACCGATTCCATCCCCGTTAGAAAAAACGTTCTCGTTTCCCCCCCGTTAAGCCGTTATAATTAACGGGCGGAACGGGATACCCGGCCGGATAAACGGGTACCCACTGGGTACCGTTTATCCGTTTAGATAAGATGAAGATTAATCGAGATGATGATATTGATATATATAAGAGATTCTTCGACTCTAGGATAAGGAAGAAGAAAACGAAAAGTGAGAAAGAAAATAACTAACAAGGAAAAAAATCAGAAAATGAAGATTTCCAACCTAACAATAGTAAAAAAAATGCATTCAAATTTTAAAGAAATAAATAAAGAGATATCTTTCTAAAGATATGACTATATCAAAAAAAGAAAAAGGTGTTGGAGGGCGTAATCAGGCAGTGATTGGCGAAGATAGACGATGGACTAATGGAGTTAGGTTCCGTTAGTTTTCCGTCTTGGTTCAGAACTTTAGATTAGTTGCGTGAAAAAAGAAAGAGCAAGAGATGGCTATGTGAAATAAGGAAGAGCAAGAGTTATGATTATATATTTTTATTTTTATTTTTTAATTTTTAATATAATATATATATACAATTTAAATATTTTATTAAAGTTAACGGGGACGGGGATGGTAAACGGGGATGGGGCAAAAAATACCGTCCCGGACCATTTACCCGTTTAGCCATTAACGAAAAATCCCCGTTACCCGTTAAACCATTTAAACCGGAGATTTTTCAACCCGTTAAAAATGGTATCAGCTCGGTAAACGGCCAAATGGAAAAAATTGCCATCCCTGCTTAAGTTGTCCATGCAGGATGGCTGAGCATAAGGCTGTAGGATGGATAAGGCTGTCCATGGGCTGAACCGGCCCAAGGACCCAAACTGAAGGGAGGGAAATAAAAAATCAGGCCCCATAAAAGGTTCCAGGACACAAAACATATACAGGAGTAAAACTAAACATCCTTTTTATTGGGGTTGGTGGACCCCAGCTTGAGATTTTGCAAAAGATGAGGAATTTCTAACTTGGCAACAATAGGTGCCAATTCATAAATTGATATTATCCACCATGCAAACATGATGATAAATGTTAAAGACAAAACCTGGCCTGCCAAGGCTGCTTTTTCTAAAACATTATAAATTAAGTGTTGTTTAATCTTTCATTGTCAGTGTTACATGTTAAAGCTATCTAAAGTATAAAAAGGAATTTAACCAAAAAAGTATGAAAATGAAAATCCTCTTCAGCTTCTAATAGGCGAAGGATCCACAAGTACTTCAGGTAACCAATTATTGTCAAGTGAATGTTTAACGATGGCAAATGTTAAGGTTAGGCTTTGTTCGTAAGATTGTTTTCAGCTATAGGCAATTTGATGAGTAGTGCACAGGACACCTGCCGTGCTATTGTAGCATTCATGCTCATCAGATTATATAAGGGATAAGATAAACTTCAAAAAGATAGGAGACATATTCTCACAGACAATCCCAAGATAGAACTACATGTAGGACAAACAACAACTGAACTAGTTACATTTTCCAAAAACTTATACAAAGTATCCTTAGTCATATAATCAGAACAGTATC
>UESW01004186.1:1106705-1223184 GCA_900491605.1 Calamus simplicifolius
TTCGCCACCACGGTCACCTTCCTGTCACCTGGAGGCATGGGGGATGCACTTCGAAAATCGACAAGGCCCTCGGCTGCCGCCATTGCCGTAGGGAGGTCCTTGACTCCCTGCCTTCGAAGCTCGGTCTGTGCCCACGGTTGCAATCCGGACATAAAGTTGAAGAGTTTGTCCTCCTCGGACATATTGTGGATATCCAGCAACAATGAGCTAAATGCCTTCACAAACTCCCGCACGGAGCCTGTCTATCGCAGCTTTTTCAACGCCTCCCGGGCCATCTACGCTGTGTTGTGGGGAAGGAACTGCGCCTGCAACTCCTTCTTCATAACCGGCCATGTCGCAATGTTCGGCCTATTCGCCGCCTGATCATCCGACATGCGGGTTCGCCACCACAGCTTTGCGTCCCCTGAAAGAAACATGCTTGCCAAGTTTACCTGCTCAACCTCAGGGACTTTAAAAGCCCTAAAGTATTGATCCAGATCCCATACGAAGTTGTCAAGCTCCTTCGCGTCCCGCTTCCCATTGTAGGGTTTTGGCTCCGGGATCTTTAACTTGGGATGCGTCCTATCGCCACTCCTTGCCCGATGCGCCATCCCCTGGCATAGCGACAGCAATTCTTCCTTCAGGGTTTGCATCTCCGCCTGCAGCTCGGCGACCTGACCATTCGCCTCGGCCAGTCGTCGATCTGTCCGCTCGGCCATGTCCTGATTTGACTCGGCTAAGCTTCGGCGTAGTTGAGCGACCTCTTCACTTTGTGCTGCAACAACGGCTGTGAGACTCCGGGCTTCTCCTACCGTCGCCTCACCCACAAACTCTTCAAGGCGTCTGATCCTTTCCTTGGCCTCAGCAAGCGTCATTGTGTCGGTTTCTTTAGTGAGGTTGAAAGCACTCTAACGAGAGCTCTGGAATCAGCTCTGATACCAGTCTGTCACGCCCCCAACCTGGTGGCTAGTAGTACAGCGGAAGCTCTTTTTTTTTTCTCTAAGGACTAGCCTTGGGCGTGCCAGCACTCAAGGACTCCTTCCTCAAGTCAGCCTCACCAACCTCACCTGCACTAGCGCCCCTTAGAAAGCTGGCATAGAAAGCACACAATGGCACACACTTGCTTACGGGATAACTCCCAACCTTTATTGCATATAAAGGATAAGGCCTAGGTACAAGCTAGCAATGGTAAACCATCCCCAAGGCTCACCCTCTCTTGCCCTTACACTTGCACTCAGATCGCCCTTTTGCCCTCTTTCTCTTTCCAACCTTTTAGGCCAATGGCCTATTTATAGCCCCACTCTCACGGCACAAACTAGTGGGTGGCTGGTAACTGCCCAAACCCACTAGTCTGGCAGTTGTGGCCATGGCGTGCGCACCCACCCACTCCCTTGCTCTGCACGTCCTTGTGCAGTTTGGCCCACACGCCCTCTGCGGATGGCGACGGTTGGCGCAACCGTCTGGAACGGTCCCAGGCGTGGGCAGTTCTCAGCAACTGCCCCACGTCCCTTGCAGATCGTGCGCGCACCCTCCTGGTGCGCGCCAGGCAACTGCCTGGGCGTGGGCGGTTCTCCTAACCGCCCAGCCACGATGTGGCCATCGTGCTGGTCGTGTGCGCGCCCTCCTAGCATGCGCCTGGACGTGGGCGGTCCACCCCACCGTCCAGCTGCGTCCGGCTGATCGTGCGCGCCTCCTACGTGCGCATGCCGAGCGGTTCCGCCAACCGCTCAGTCGTGGCCTGCTCGCACCCGCGCCCGAGCGGTTCTCGCAACCGCCCGGCGGTTCAGACTGTTCCTCCGCACGTCGCCCGTGGCTCCGACCACGTGCGTGCGTCTTTGCCGCAAGGTTGTCTATCGGTTCGACCGATAGTTGGCGCCACGCAGGGGTTGCTCCGCCCTGCGTAAGGTTCTCCTCAGCGGAACCTTCTGTTGGCCAGCATTGCCCATACATATTGGCCCAAGGCGATGTAACGCCTTGCCAATCTGGGCAATCGCTGATGCAGCCTCCGCTCGTCCCTCCGCGTGCTGTCCAGCTTGCTGCCGTCCCCATGGCCCCTCCAGCCATGCCCTTGGGCCGCCCCATGGACCACCGAATCCATGCGCCCAAGGTTTGGCAAGCCTGCCCCATGGCTTGCCCGTGCCCGTGCCATCCCTCACACGCGCACTGGCCTTGGCTCCGAGCCTTGGCCTTCTGGTCGGGTCGAGACAGTCTCCCCTTCAATATACTTGCGCAGCTTCCTGTCTCTGGCCACGCTGGGGGTTCCCGCAGTCTGAGGAGCCTTGCGGGACTGGCCCAGGCCGCTGCTTGGCCTGGCCGTGCGCTGAAGCCTCTGCTGGCGCTGCAGATCTGCGCCTCAGCTCCCGCCTTGTGTCCCAGCCGCGCCAAGTGTTGCTGGGCCGTGCCGTGGCCTACGTACACTTCGGCCAAGCCCTTGGGTGGCACGCCTCCTGCGCGCATGTCCCAATGGCTGCACGCCGCTCCTTGGCTTGCCTCCGCCAACCTCGCCATCTGCAAAGGTTGGGGCATACTAATAATACGAGAAAGAGAACCGAAACCACGGCTCTGATACCAATGATGAAAAAGAGAAACAAATGATTAGATAAGATCAGATTCTTTGTATTTAGAATTTGATTCATTTAAAATAAGTTTCTGATAAAGATGAATAAAGATAGAATCAAATTCTCTGGATTTCAGAGAATTATCCCATTCTGCTGCTGTCACGCAGCAGCGACTCATGTGTCGCGAGGATAAAAACCAAACCTTACTCTAAGCCCTCACGAGAGAGAGGCTTCGATTTTATTTTAAGGAAGCGTTGTTTTAAATTGAGTCAAATTTATCAGAAGTGAAATTTGAACCCATTTACGGAAGGGGAACTTCAGCCTGACGCCTAAGACCACTCGGCCATCCTGATTTCATATCCTGATTTCAAAGAATGTCAGGAAGAGGATAAGGGCCCATAGATATCAGATGGCCGGATATTTTTTTTGGTGACAAGGGAAGGAACACGGATGGCTGTCTTATGAAACTCTCGGTTTCTTTCTGTATCAATGTTGCATGAGTTACTGTGCTTAGCATGATCCGCATTGCCTTTCAAAAGTGACCATTTTTATATTCCTAGCATGTTAGTAAACAATTAAAGATGACACTCTTTTGTTGCATGAGTTTATTTCAGCGAACCGATCTGAAAGTTAATAATAAAAAAAAAAGGGAATGGGCTGAGTGGCCTGTCATCAAATCTAAGGTTTATGGGAGTTTGAGATTTAAACGTGTATAAATCTCTCCTCATATCTATGAGACATTTTAAATATGCCAATTTTTTTTCTTTCTGCATTTGTTGCAGGAATGATGGTACAAAGATATCGAACCCCGATTGTCCCTAGAACGGTGGCTCAAAAGGAGAGGCTTGAGAAACTTAGGATCAAGCTAGCTCTTTACCGGTGGGATGCTGATGATGACATGATGACACACATCATCAAGGTCAACCAAATGATACAAGATATCATTTGGAACGGTTTTGTAATGCCGGGATATGTGATGGTCGGAGCCTTAAAATGCACAATTCCTGATGAGTTGGGAAGAATGATTGATAGGGTTTGGGACACCTTAGAAGGTCCGAGCTATAAGATGATTGTGGAGCAATTCATGATAGAGTACATACGGCTCGGGGCAAGAAGGACGTCAACCCTTGCATTGAATCGGTCTCGGCGCAATACGTTGCCCGAATCTAGGGGTTTTCCGGGTGCCTCCATTTGGATGCCTAAGCAAATAAAATTTTCTGAGGTTTTTCATGAGTCATTTCCAGTTTATAGAAAGAGGATCAGCACCTGATTGTGTTTATTTTTTTTAAGCTCTTAAGGAGTTGTTCTCTAAAGGTTGGTGTTAGATATCTTGGGTGGATAGTTCTGTCGGTGTTTATGTTTATTTTCTTTGATGGATTAATTCCTTATGTACATAATGTTAGATAAATGAATGTTAATGGATATTCATGTTTATGTTTATTTTATTTGATGGATTCATTCCTTATGAACATAATGTTAGATAAATGAATGTTGATGGATATTCATGTTATGAATAGTTCATAGTACTATTCTGTTTTAATATTTATCTTATTCGTACATATGGAGTTGAGTGGGAGTTCTAAGAGTTTTAGCAACTTTAAAGAACGTAATTTTACCTTAATGATTACATTAACGGTAATTTCACATTAGGTTTTTTGATGATGATTGGGAACGTAGTGAACTTTCGAATCTAAAGCCTATGTGAGATTATTCATTAAAATAATCATTTTGTGCAAAATTGATGCATAAATAAGTGGCATTAACAATCTGTGCTTGTTTATCTGATATGTTCAGATTCAATGGCTTCAGCTTCAAAGAATATAGTTGCTGAACTGAACAAAGGAGAAAAGCTTAACGGTGATAATTATGAAATTTGGCATATGAAAATCCAATATGTGCTGGAAGAGCAAGAGGCTCTTGAAGCTCTTAACCTGGTTATGGTAGAGCCTGAAGACGGAAACACTGCACAACATAAGAGAGATAAGGATGCATTTGCTGTATGGAAAAGGAAGAACTCCCTTGCTCGCATCACGTTGCTGAGTAGCATGGATAATGATGTCATGCGAGAGTTTAGGCGTTTTGAAAATGCTAAGGAGATGTGGGGAGCATTGGCAGCAAGGTTTGGTCATACATCTGTAACCAAGCTTAGACAGCTCACTATAAGATTTGATTCTTATAAGAAGCCACATGGTCAGTCCATGAAACAACATTTAAGGAAAATGTCAAACATGATTAATGAGCTGAAGGATGCTGGCCATGTTCTGACCGATGAGCAGCAAGTGCAAGCAGTGATTCGTTCTTTACCTCAGAGTTGGGAGCATATGAAGTTGCACTTAACTCACAATGAGAACATCAAAACCTTTGAGGATGCAGTGCGCCACTTAGAGCTAGAGGAGGACCGTCTCCTGGCAGATAAGTCGGTAATTGACATTTACTATACAGGTTCTAGCTCACAAGGGCCTTCGAGCTCTAAGCGCAAGCGTCCTGATTCGTTCAAAAGGTGGAAAGGTAAGAGAGCGAGTTCTTCGGGGAAGAAACCGAAAGATGATCAACACAAAAGAGGAAAGCGTCCTCAAGTTAAGAATATGTCGAAGGTGAAATGCTACAACTGTAGCAAGAAGGGCCACTTTGCTCGCGATTGCGGCGAGCCAAAGAAGGTAAACTCCCATTACATTCTTAAGAACTTTGTCTATGTGTCAAGTTCTGTATTTTTAACTGAGTCTAATCCTTTGTGGACTGTAGATTCGGGAGCAACAGACCATGTAGCGAAGGACAGAGATGCCTTCGTGGAGTTCCGATGGATACCGACCGGAACGAAATGGATCTATGTAGGGAACAATTCCAAAGTGGAAGTTAAAGGAATTGGCACTTGCCAGTTGATGATGCGTGGTGGACGCACATTGTTCCTACATGACGTATTATATGCTCCGGAGATTCGTCGGAATTTAGTGTCTGTGTTGGTGTTGATTAAACTTGGTTTTAATTTAAACTTCCATGCCAGTGGTGTTGATTTGTATTTGAGTACAAATTATTATGGTTGTGGATACTTTCTAGATGGTTTCATTGTACTAGATGTTGACTGTAGTAATGTTAACGTTTGTTATTCCCTGTTTACATCTTCCAACTCTTATGAAAATGATGTGAATGTGTGGCATGCTAGACTTGGTCATATTGGCCAACAACGAATGCAAAGATTAGCCAAAGAGGGCTTATTAGGCAATATTGAAAAAGTCAATTTGCCTATTTGTGAGCATTGCCTGGCTGGAAAACAACAAGAAAACCATTCGGAAAAGGTACAAGAGCTGAGTTTCCTTTGCAACTAATCCATTCTGACATTTGTGGTCCAATGAATGTAAGAGCAAGGCATGGGGCTGTGTATTTCATCACATTCATAGATGATTGTACTCGATTTGGATATGTCTATTTGATTTCTCATAAATCTGAGGCATTAAGTTGCTTCAAGAAATTTATGAACTTAGTGGAAAATCAATTAGAAAAGAAAATAAAGACGTTTAGATCAGATCGAGGTCGAGAATATTTATCTAATGAGTTCAGAAATTTATGTGATGAAAAAGGAATAGAAAGACAGTTGTCTATTCCATATACTCCTCAACAAAATGGTGTTGCCGAGAGGAGGAATAGAACCCTATTGGAAATGGTTAGGTCTATGATGGCACAAGCTAACTTACCTATCACTTTTTGGGGTGATGTTTTGTTAACTGCTGCCTATGTACTTAACCGTGTGCCTTCTAAATCAGTTACTTCTACTCCATATGAGTTATGGACAGGTAGAAAACCCGATTTAAGTTTTCTTAAACCTTGGGGTTGTGCTGCTTATACTCACGAACCCTCTCATAAATATGGGAAACTGGGTCCCAGATGCAAGAAGAGTATTTTCATAAGATACTCAGAGTACTCAAAAGGGTATGTGTTTATAGGTGCACAAGAAAGTGGGAGTATAACTGAATTTGAATCACGAGATGTCACATTCTTAGAGAATGAGTTTCCTACTAAGGGCGAAATAGGTGAGAACTACTCACTATTTGAAACTTTGGATCCTGATAATGAAATTGATCAGGTTCGTCCAAATGGGAGCAATGTGAGAAGTGAGGAATTAAATGAGACTCAATCTCAAATGCAACCGTTTGATGAGACGATACCGCCATTATCTAATCCAAGTGGAAGCATAATGGAGAATGATGTGCCACGTGTACAATCTCCCGTACGGCGAACAAGTCGCAAAAGTGTTCCCGACGACGTTTTGATATTGAAGGGAAAACTTTCATCGTTGCTCCACAAGATGAAGATGAGCCAAGGAATGTAAATGAGGCTCTAAGTTGCCCTAATAAGGAAAAATGGATAAGTGCAATGGAAGAAGAAATGGAGTCAATGAAATCAAACCATGTTTGGGAACTGGTTGATCTTCCAAAAGGACGCAAAGCTATTGGAAATAAATGGGTTCTTAAAATGATTCGATCTAATGGAGCATTTCTAGAAAAGCGAGCTGGACTGAAATAGAGAGGTTTAAGGAAAGAGGAAGATCAATTTTATTATGATGTTACATTCTATTTTTGTATTCACAGGTCGATCAATTATGATTTTAAGTAAATCATAGTTGTGAATACAATATACAAGATACTAAAAGAGATCAAAGAAGATATAAATGTGACTGATTGATCTAAGGGACTGCATATTATATCTACTCGGAAAATGTTGTACCCAATTTTGAGCTGCTATGTATTCCTAACAGATGCATCGCAATGAGCTCTCGAAGTATGCTGGTCGCACGGATTATTTGCTTGTATGAATATCGCAAAGAAGAATGAGTTAATGTTTAGCCCACCATGTGCGAGTGGGAGATGATGTTTTTTTATTAATGAATTTTGGGCCGCCATGATGGGCTAACCCAGCCCATGAAGAAATAACTGCACTTGGCAGTTATTCTCTAAAAACAAAATCGAGAAGAGTGCTTCATCGTGGAAAAGTAGTTGCTCTTCTTCCTCATTCATCATCGGAAAACATTCTCACAGAAAGGTAAGCAATATGTGGATTGTCTTCTTTCGAGGCAGCGATAAGTGCATTTAATCTGTGGCAAAAGAGGTATGTTCGTTTTGTGTAATACTTTGAACGATCGGTGATTCATGTGTAGAATGGGCATGTTTTTCCGTAATTTCGTTTTATATTTAGGAATTTGTTTCCATCATTGGTATCAGAGCCGTGGTTTCGGTTCTCTTTCTCGTATTATTAGTATGCCAGCATAATAAGTTTACTTTCTGATAATGATGAAAAAGAGAAACAAATGATTAGATAAGATCAGATTCTTTGTATTTAGAATTTGATTCATTAAGGACTCCTTCCTCAAGTCAGCCTTACCAACCTCACCTGCACTAGCGCCCCTTAGAAAGCTGGCATAGAAAGCACACAATGGCACACACTTGCTTACGGGAAACTCCCAACCTTTATTGCATATAAAGGATAAGGCCTAGGTACAAGCTAGCAATGGTAAACCCTCCCCAAGGCTCACCCTCTCTTGCCCTTACACTTGCACTCAGATCGCCCTTTTGCCCCTTTCTTCCAGCCTTAGGCCAATGGCCTATTTATAGCCCCACTCTCACGGCACAAACCAGTGGGTGGCTGGTAACTGCCCAGACCCACTAGTCTGGCAGTTGTGGCCATGGCGTGCGCACCCTACGCGTGCCATCAGCCCAGCAAATGCGCCCACTCCCTTGCTCTGCACGTCCTTGTGCAGTTTGGCCCACGCGCCCTCTGTGCACGTGGCGACGGTTGGCGCAACCGTCTGGAACGGTCCCAGGCTTGGGCAGTTCTCAGCAACTGCCCCCGCCCCTTGCAGATCGTGTGCGCACCCTCCTGGTGCACGCCAGGCAACTGCCTGGGCGCGGGCGGTTCTCCTAACCGCCCAGCCACGATGTAGCATCGTGCTGGTCGTGCGTGCGCCCTCCTGGCGTGCGCCTGGACGTGGGCGGTCCACCCCACCGTCCAGCTGCGTCCGGCTCATTGTGCGCGCTCCTGCGCGCGCACGCCGAGCGGTTTCGCCAACCGCAGTCGTGGCCTGCTCGCACCCGCGCCCGAGCGGTTCTCACAACCGCCCGGCGGTTCAGACTGTTCCTCCGCACGTCGCCCGTGTCTCCGACCACGTGCGTGCGTCTTTGCCGCAAGGTTGTCTATCGGTCCGACCGATAGTTGGCGCCACGCAGGGGTTGCTCCGCCCTGCGTAAGGTTCTCCTCAGCGGAACCTTCTGTTGGCCGGCATTGCCCATACATATTGGCCCAAGGCGATGTAACGCCTTGCCAATCTGGGCAATCGCTGATGCAGCCTCCGCTCGTCCCTCCGCCTGCTGTCCAGCTTGCTGCCGTCCCCATGGCCCCTCCAGCCATGCCCTTGGGCCGCCCCATGGACCACCGAATCCATGCGCCCAAGGTTTGGCAAGCCTGCCCCATGGCTTGCCCGTGCCCGTGCCATCCCTCACACGCGCACTGGCCTTGGCTCCAAGCCTTGTCCTTCTGGTCGGGTCGCGACAGTCTCCCCTTCAATATACTTCAGCAGCTTCCTGTCTCTGGCCACGCTTGGCCTGGCCGTGCACGAAGCCTCTGCTGGCGCTGCAGATCTGCGCCTCAGCTCCCGCCTTGTGTCCCAGCCGCGCCAAGTGTTGCTGGGCCGTGTCGTGGCCTACGTACACTTCAGCCAAGCCCTTGGGTGGCACGCCTCCTGCGCGCCTGTCCCAATGGCTGCACGCCGCTCCTTGGCTTGCCTCCGCCAACCTCGCCATCTGCAAAGGTTGGGGCCATGACAATCCTCCCCCACTTGAAGATGCCGACGTCCTCGTCGCATTGCCCCTCCAAATGGATTTGGATCTCCTCCTGCAGAAATTCTGTCTCATACCTTCCCAACCTGGGTTAGTGGTGACTTCACCTTCACCACCGGCTTTCGACGCTTCTCCTTGCGTCCGGGCATGGTTGCACGCCACGCCCTGCCCCGCCTGTCTCTAGGCGCAGGCCGTCTCCCCTTCAGCATCCTTGTACGCCGGGATGAAACTTGGGTCCCATACCCCCAAATCATGATCCCGGGATGTGTGGGATAACTGCTATCATGGTTGCGAACAAAAGTTCAAGCCAAGGATGAGTTGATAGTCCTCGAGGGTAGGACAATGAGGCTGCATCTTCCCTTCCATGGGCCGATCTCCATCCCAGCCTCAACCCAACGAGAGCCCCTTCCGCATCAGCTCCGGTTGTCAGAGTGTGAAATCAGGCGAAATGACCAATCCCAACCTCTTTGCCACTGACTCGGCAATGAAGTTGCGTGACGTCCCAGTGTTGATCGTGGCACACACCTTGTGCCCATCGAACTGCACTTCCACGCTTAAGAGGCCTCGGGTCGATGGGGCCACTAGCGCTGTGAGTGCCTGCACCGGTTGGCAGATGTCACGGCCCCAACCTTTGCAGATGGCGAGGTTGGCGGAGGCAAGCCAAGGAGCGGCGTGCAGCGATTAGGACAGGCGCGCAGGAGGCGTGCCACCCAAGGGCTTGGTCAAAGTGTACGTAGGCCATGGCACGGTCCAGCAACTTGGCGCGGCTGGGACACAAGGCGGGAGCTGAGGCGCAGCTCTGCAGCGTCAGCAGAGGCTTCAGTGCACGGCCAGGCCAAGCAGTGGCCTGGGCCAGTCCCGCAAGGCTCCTCAGACTGCGGGAACCCCCGGCGTGGCCAGAGACAGGAAGCTGCGCAAGTAAATTGAAGGGGAGACTGTCGCGACCCGACCAGAAGGCCAAGGCTCGGAGCCAAGGCCAGTGCGCGTGTGAGGGATGGCACGGGCACGGGCAAGCCATGGGGCAGGCTTGCCAAACCTTGGGCGCATGGATTCGATGGTCCATGAGGCGGCCCAAGGGCATGGCTGGAGGGGCCATGGGGACGGCAGCAAGCTGGACAGCACGCTGAGGAACAGTCTGAACAGCCGGACGATTGCGAGAACCGCTCGGGCGCAGGTGCGAGCAGGCCACGACTGAGCGGTTGGCGGAATCGCTTGGCGTGCGCGCGCAGGAGGCACGCACGATCAGCCGGACGCAGCTGGACGGTGGGGTGGACCGCCCATGTCCAGGCGCACGCCAGGAGGGCGCGTGCACAACCAGCACGATGGCCACATCATGGCTGGGCGGTTAGGAGAACCGCCCACACCCAAGCAGTTGCCTGGCGCACACCAGGAGGGTGCGCGCACGATCTGCAAGGGGCGTGGGGCAGTTGCTGAGAACTGCCCAAGCCTGGGACCGTTCCAGACGGTTGCGCCAACCGTCGCCATGCGCACAGAGGGCGCGTAGGCCAAACTGCACAAGGACGTGCAGAGCAAGGGAGTGGGCGCATTGCTGGGCTGATGGCACGCGCAGGGTGCGCGCGCCGTGGCCACAACTGCCAGACTAGTGGGTCTGGGCAGTTACCAGCCACCCACTGGCTTGTGCCGTGAGTGTGGGGCTATAAATAGGCCATTGGCCTAAGGCTGGAGAGGAGAGGAGGGCAAAAGGGCGATCTGAGTGCAAGTGTAAGGGCAAGAGAGGGTGAGCCTTGTGGAGGGTTCACCATTGCTAGCTTGTACCTAGGCCTTATCCTTTATATGCAATAAAGGTTGGGAGTTTTCCCGTAAGCAAGGGTGTGCCATTGTAGCTTTCTATGCCAGCTTTCTAAGGGGCGCTAGTGCAGGTGAGGTTGGTAAGGCTGACTTGAGGAAGGAGTCCTTGAGTGCCGGCACGCCCAAGGCTAGTCCTTAGAGAAAAAAAAAGAGCTTCCGCTGTACTACTAGCCACCAGGTTTGGGGCATGACAGACTGGTATCAGAGCCGATTCTAGAGCTCTCGTTAGAGTGCTTTCAACCTCACTATAGAAAACACATCATGAGCCAAAGCAGCACCGGGAGCAACCAGACGGACAGCGAGAGTCTTGTCTATCTGGGGACGTTTGCGCCAACGCCCAGGCGTCCCGTGCGGCTAATGCGCGCTAGGGAATGGCGTGCAAGGGCTCTAGCGGACATCTTGCTACAAGGCCAGAACCTCGTCCCAGGAGGGGATGAGGCGCCCTTCGGCTTCGTCCCAGGAGGGGATGAAGCACTCCTCAACTTCGTCCAGGAGGAGGACGAAGTAATCTCCCCACATCCAAGGGTTCCCCATGGACAGGCGGTCCAAGAAGAACAGGGTTCTGAAGAGACCGTGGAGGGTATAATCAGGGAAGAACCGGTGCAAGCACTCGCAGCGCTAGTGGCCCCATCGACCCGAGGCCTCTTAAGCATGGAAGTGCAGTTCGATGGGCACAAGGTGTGTGCCACGATCAACACTGGGACGTCACGCAACTTCATTGCCGAGTCAGTGGCAAAGAGGTTGGGATTGGTCATTTCCCCTGATTTCACACTCTTGACAACCGGCGGAGCTGATGCGGAAGGGGCTCTCAGTTGGGTTGAGGCTGGGATGGAGATCGGCCCATGGAAGGGAAGATGCAGCCTCATTGTCCTACCCTTTGAGGACTATCAACTCATCCTTGGATTGGACTTTTGTTCGCAAGCCATGATAGCAGTCATCCCACACATTCCCAGGATCATGATTTGGGGGTATGGGACCCCAAGTTTCATCCCGGCATGCAAGGATGCTGAAGGTGAGACGGCCTGCGCCTAAAGACAGGCGGGGCGGGGTGTGGCGTGCAACCATGCCCGGACGCAAGGAGACGCGTCGAAAGCCGGTGGTGAAGGTGAAGTCACCACTACCCAGGTTGGGAGGTATGAGACAGAATTTCTGCAGGAGGAGATCCAAATCCATTTGGAGGGGCAATACGACGAGGATATCGGCATCTTCAAGTGGGGGAGGATTGTCACGGCCCCAACCTTTACAGATGGCGAGGTTGGCGGAGGCAAGCCAAGGAGCGGCGTGCAGCCATTAGGACAGGCGCGCAGGAGGCGTGCCACCCAAGGGCTTGGCCGAAGTGTACGTAGGCCATGGCACGGTCCAGCAACTTGGCGCGGCTGGGACACAAGGCGTGAGCTGAGGCGCAGCTCTACAGCGTCAGCAAAGGCTTCAGTGCACGGCCAGGCCAAACAGCGGCCTAGGCCAGTCCCGCAAGGCTCCTCAGACTGCGGGAACCCCGGCGTGGCCAGAGACAGGAAGCTGCGCAAGTAAATTGAAGGGGAGACTATCGCGACCCGACCAGAAGGCCAAGGCTCGGAGCCAAGGCCAGTGCGCGTGTGAGGGATGGCACGGGCACGAGCAAGCCATGGGGCAGGCTTGCCAAACCTTGGGCGCATGGATTCGGTGGTCCATGGGGCGGCCCAAGGGCATGGCTGGAGGGGCCATGGGGACGGCAGCAAGCTGGACAGCATGCGGAGGAACAGTCTGAACCGCCGGGCGGTTGCGAGAACCGCTCGGGTGCGGGTGCGAGCAGGCCACGACTGAGCGGTTGGCAGAACCGCTCGGCGTGCGCGCGCAGGAGGCACGCACGATCAGCCGGACGCAGCTGGACGGTGGGGTGGACCGCCAACGTCCAGGCGCACGCCAGGAGGGCGCGCGCACGACCAGCACGATGGCCACATCGTGGCTGGGCGGTTAGGAGAACCGCCCACGCCCAGGCAGTTGCCTGGCATGCACCAGGAGGGTGCGCGCACGATCTGCAAGGGGCATGGGGCAGTTGCTGAGAACTGCCCACGCCTGGGACCGTTCCAGACGGTTGCGCCAACCGTCGCCACGCGCACAGAGGGCGCGTGGGCCAAACTGCACAAGGACGTGCAGAGCAAGGGAGTGGGCGCATTTGCTGGGCTGATGGCACGCGCAGGGTGCACGCGCCATGGCCACAACTGCCAGACTAGTGGGTCTGGGCAGTTACCAGCCACCCACTGGCTTGTGCCGTGAGTGTGGGGCTATAAATAGGCCATTGGCCTAAGGCTGGAGAGAGGGAGGAGGGCGAAAGGGCGATCTGAGTGCAAGTGTAAGGGCAAGAGAGGGTGAGCCTTGGGGAGGGTTTACCATTGCTAGCTTGTACCTAGGCCTTATCCTTTATATGTAATAAAGGTTGGGAGTTATCCCGTAAGCAAGTGTGTGCCATTGTGTGCTTTCTATGCCAGCTTTCTAAGGGGCGCTAGTGCAGGTGAGGTTGGTGAGGCTGACTTGAGGAAGGAGTCCTTGAGTGCTGACACGCCCAAGGCTAGTCCTTAGAGAAAAAAAAAGAGAGCTTCCGCTGTACTACTAGCCACCAGGTTGGGGGCATGACAGACTCGTATCAGAGCCGATTCCAGAGCTCTCGTTAGAGTGCTTTCAACCTCACTAGAGAAAACACACATCATGAGCCAAAGCAGCACCGGGAGCAACCAGACGGACAGCGAGAGTCTTGTCTATCTGGGGACGTTTGCGCCAGGTGACAAGAAGAAGAAGGTCGTGCTCAAGAAGAAAGCTGCGAAGGCAGTTGCAATCGAACCCGCAAAGCAAGTGAAGCCAGGAGGTTGTTTCATTTGTGGCGGACCCCATCGAGCGAGAGACTGCTCGAAGAAGGAGAAAGTCAGTGCTCTGACTTCTTATGAAGATGAGTCCGACAGTGCTGAGGAGGAAATTGCACGGGTGAACCCATTGCAACTACTCAATGCGATTACGGTGAAAGAACCCTCCAAAGACCGTAAGCTGATGCACATCCCCATACTCCTTAATGGCCAAAAGGTGAAGGCCATGCTAGATACGGGAGCGACCAACAATTTCATTAGCCAGGAGAAAGCTAAGAAGCTGGAGTTGGCAGTATCTAGAAGCACTAATTTGATCAAGGCTGTGAACAGCAGAGCTGTTCATGTTCACGGCCTAGCGGAGGTGATGATCACGGCGGGCTCATGGGAAGGAAATTGCAGCTTGGTAGTTATTCCCCTAGACGACTTTGATGTCATCCTTGGGCTGGAGTTCTTCATGGCAGCCAAGGTAATGATAATACCTTATCTCCATGGTATTTTCATCGGGAAAAAGAAAAGTCCTTGTTTTGTTCCCGTAGAGGGAAATCCAAAGTGCTTGGGACGCAGAGGTCCTAGAGCAGCAACATAGGCCGTGGCTTCGGGAGCTACGAGCGTTACCGCGGAGCAATCAATGAAGATTGGCTTGGACGGGTCAGCAGCTCGACCAAGTATTGGCATTCCAGGTGTGCAGGAGGCATGCCAGGGCGAGACAGTGGCACTTCCACGGATGGGTGCTAAACGCTCAGCCCAATCAGAACCGGCAGAGGGTGCGCAGGAGGCGTACCGCAAGCAACCTCGGGCTGGTGCACAGGAGGTGCATCACAGGGATCCCAACAAGCCCCAGGGTGGCGTTCAGAGGAGGCGCCAAGGAGTTCTGAACGGAGACGTACAGGAGGTGCGTCATAAAAGCCAACAGAAGGGTGTGCAGGCGGCACACCACTATGATCTGCGGGACGGCTCAAAGGCGGGCAATGGCATAAACCTGCCTACTGGCGCACAGGAGGTGCGCCGGGTCAAGTCGCAGTAAGGCGCGCCCCACTAGGTACAACACAGCATGGCCATAGGTGCACAGGAGGTGCGCAGTGTGGGTGCAGGAGCAGATAGTCTGGACAACATGTCTGCTCAAGAGATTGTGAAAGGGTTGGGGTTGGACCTCGCTACTTGTGTTAGGTACTTGTGTAACTCATTTGTTATGAGTTTCTTGTCATGTTTGACAAAAGTTCCTTCTACTGCAATCTAATGTGTTGTACAGAAACTTGAGTGAGTTTGTGGTTGTGTATTTGGATAAAGTGGTCTAGGCCCGCTCGCTGAGGAGCACTTAGATCGCTTACTCGCAAAGAGCGATGCGAGTGTGTCTACAAGGAAGCGGAGTTCCTTGGGCAAAGGATCGGCCAGAGTTATTGACCGATTCCCACCAGTGACCAAGCTAGGAACCTTTCCTTAGCTTTGGCCAACGAAGGTCGAAGGTTCATCCCAGAGGAGTCACGGAGCAGCGATTCCATTGATCGACTTACTGAAGAAGGACTATCGATGGGCAGGGTCAAAGTCGAGTCAAGCAACCTTTGAAGAAGTTCGCCTGCACCTAGAGACAGGTGGGGTGGGGCACGAAGATACTGTGTCGGACGCAAGGAGATGCGTCGAAAGCCGGTGGTGAAGGTGAAGTCACCACTACCCAGGTTGGGAAGGTATGAGACAGAATTTATGCAGGAGGAGATCCAAATCCATTGGAGGGGCAATGCGACGAGGACGTCGGCATCTTCAAGTGGGGGAGGATTGTCACGGCCCCAACCTTTGCAGATGGCAAGGTTGGCGGAGGCAAGCCAAGGAGCGGCGTGCAGCCATTGGGACAGGCGCGCAGGAGGCGTGCCACCCAAGGGCTTGGCCGAAGTGTACGTAGGCCACGGCACGGCCCAGCAACACTTGGCGCGGCTGGGACACAAGGCGGGAGCTGAGGCGCAGATCTGAAGCGCCAGCAGAGGCTTCAGCGCACGGCCAGGCCAAGCAGCGGCCTGGGCCAGACCCGCAAGGCTCCTCAGACTGCGGGAACCCCCGGCGTGGCCAGAGACAGGAAGCTGCGCAAGTATATTGAAGGGAAGACTATCGCGACCCGACCAGAAGGCCAAGGCTCGGAGCCAAGGCCAGTGCGCATGTGAGGGATGGCACGGGCACGGGCAAGCCATGGGGCAGGCTTGCCAAACCTTGGGCGCATGGATTCGGTGGTCCATGGGGCGGCCCAAGGGCATGGCTGGAAAGGCCATGGGGACGGCAGCAAGCTGGACAGCACGCGGAGGGACGAGCGGAGGCTGCATCAGCGATTGCCCAGATTGGCAAGGCGTTACATCGCCTTGGGCCAATATGTATGGGCAATGCCAGCCAACAAAAGGTTCCACTGAGGAGAACCTTACGCATGGCGGAGCAACCCCTGCATGGCGCCAACTATCGGTCGGACCGATAGACAACCTTGCGGCAAAGACGCATGCACGTGGTCGGAGCCACGGGCGATGTGCGGAGGAACTGTCTAAACCGCCGGGCGGTTGCGAGAACCGCTCGGGCGCGGGTGCGAGCAGGCCACGACTGAGCGGTTGGCGGAACCGCTCGGCGTGCGCACGCAGGAGGCGCGCACGATCAGCCGGACGCAGCTGGATGGTGGGGTGGACCGCCCACGTCCAAGCGCACGCCAGGAGGGCGCGCGCACGACCAACACGATGGCCACATCGTGGCTGGGCAGTTAGGAGAACCGCCCACGCCCAGGCAGTTGCCTGGCGCGCACCAGGAGGGTGCGCGCACGATCTGCAAGGGGCATGGGGCAGTTGCTGAGAACTGCCCACGCCTGAGACCGTTCCAGACGGTTGCGCCAACCGTCGCCACGCGCACAGAGGGCGCGTGAGCCAAACTGCACAAGGACGTGCAGAGCAAGGGAGTGGGCGCATTTGCTGGGCTGATGGCACGCGCAGGGTGCGCACGCCATGGCCACAACTGCCAGACTAGTGGGTCTGGGCAGTTACCAGCCACCCACTGGCTTGTGCCGTGAGAGTGGGGCTATAAATAGGCCATTGGCCTAAGGCTGGAGAGGAAAGAAGGGCAAAAGGGCGATCTGAGTGCAAGTGTAAGGGCAAGAGAGGGTGAGCCTTGGGGAGGGTTTACCATTGCTAGCTTGTACCTAGGCCTTATCCTTTATATACAATAAAGGTTGGGAGTTATCCCGTAAGCAAGTGTGTGCCATTGTGTGCTTTCTATGCCAGCTTTCTAAGGGGCGCTAGTGCAGGTGAGGTTGGTGAGGCTGACTTGAGGAAGGAGTCCTTGAGTGCCGGCACGCCCAAGGCTAGTCCTTAGAGAAAAAAAAAAGAGCTTCCACTGTACTACTAGCCACCAGGTTGGGGGCGTGATATTTGCGAGCATTGCCTGGCTGGGAAAACAACAAGAAAACCATTCGGAAAAGGTACAAGAGCTGAGTTTCCTTTGCAACTAATCCATTCTGACATTTGTGGTCCAATGAATGTAAGAGCAAGGCATGGGGCTGTGTATTTCATCACATTCATAGATGATTGTACTCGATTTGGATATGTCTATTTGATTTCTCATAAATCTGAGGCATTATGTTGCTTCAAGAAATTTATGAACTTAGTGAAAAATCAATTAGAAAAGAAAATAAAGACGTTTAGATCAGATCGAGGTCGAGAATATTTATCTAATGAGTTCAGAAATTTATGTGATGAAAAAGGAATAGAAAGATAGTTGTCTATTCCATATACTCCTCAACAAAATGGTGTTGCCGAGAGGAGGAATAGAACCCTATTGGAAATGGTTAGGTCTATGATGGCACAAGCTAACTTACCTATCACTTTTTGGGGTGATATTTTGTTAACTGCTGCCTATGTACTTAACCGTGTGCCTTCTAAATCAGTTACTTCTACTCCATATGAGTTATGGACAGGTAGAAAACCCGATTTAAGTTTTCTTAAACCTTGGGGTTGTGCTGCTTATACTCACGAACCCTCTCATAAATATAGGAAACTGGGTCCCAGAGGCAAGAAGAGTATTTTCATAAGATACTCAGAGTACTCAAAAGGGTATGTGTTTATAGGTGCACAAGAAAGTGGGAGTATAACTGAATTTGAATCACGAGATATCGCATTCTTAGAGAATGAGTTTCCTACTAAGGGCGAAATAGGTGAGAACTACTCACTATTTGAAACTTTGGATCCTGATAATGAAATTGATCAGGTTCGTCCAAATGGGAGCAATGTGAGAAGTGAGGAATTAAATGAGACTCAATCTCAAATGCAACCGTTTGATGAGACGATACCGCCATTATCTAATCCAAGTGGAAGCATAATGGAGAATGATGTGCCACGTGTACAATCTCCCGTACGGCGAACAAGTCGCAAAAGTGTTCCCCGACGACGTTTTGATATTGAAGGGGAAACTTTCATCGTTGCTCCACAAGATGAAGATGAGCCAAGGAATGTAAATGAGGCTCTAAGTTGCCCTAATAAGAAAAAATGGATAAGTGCAATGGAAGAAGAAATGGAGTCAATGAAATCAAATCATGTTTGGGAACTGGTTGATCTTCCAAAAGGACGCAAAGCTATTGGGAATAAATGGGTTCTTAAAATAAAGCAAAAAGCTGATGGCTCAATAGAAAGATATAAAGCTCGTCTCGTGGCGAAAGGGTATAATCAACAGGAAGGAATTGATTATGAGGAAACTTTTTCTCCTGTAGTGAGATTTATCTCAATTCGTCTTATTCTGGCAATAGTGGCAAGTATGGATCTTGAATTACATCAAATGGATGTAAAGACTGCTTTTCTGAATGGAGAAATAGAAGAAGAAATTTACATGGGGCAACCAGTTGGCTTCAATGTGAAGGGCCAAGAACAAAAGGTATGTCGACTTTTGAGATCGATATATGGCCTTAAGCAGTCTTCAAGACAATGGTATACGCGTTTTCATAATGCCATAGTGGCCTATGATTTTACAATGATTGATGAAGATCATTGCGTGTATATCAAAAGATCCAAGGATCAATTTGTGATCTTATCATTATATATTGATGACATACTGATTGCCGGAAGCAATAAAGAGTTGGTTAATACTATTAAAGTTGGTTATCGTCCAATTTTGAGATGAAAGATATGGGTGAAGCTGCATATATTCTTGGAGTTAAGATTTCAAGAGATCGTTCTAAGAGATTATTGTCTCTTTCGCAAGAGACTTATATCAACAAAGTTCTTGAACGATTTAATATGCATGATTGTAAACCCATCGAAACTCCTATTGCAAAAGGTGAAGAATTGAGCCGTAGGTTGTGTCCTAGGACTCCACAAGAGAAGGAACAAATGAAACGCGTTCCTTATGCTAGTGCTGTTGGGAGCTTAATGTACGCTATGATGTGTACAAGACCTAACATATGTTTTGCAGTTGGAATGGTAAGTAGATACCAATCCAATCCAGGTCACGCACATTGGAAAGCCGTCAAAAGAATCATGAGGTATCTAAAGGGTACTGCTAATTATTCTCTGAGTTATCAAGGAAAGGATTTGCGACTTGAAGGCTACTCAGATGCTGACTGGGGAGGAGATTTAGACGAAAGGAAATCTACCTCTGGTTTTGTATTCTTACTGAATAATAGCGTCATATCTTGGAGCAGTAAGAAACAAACATGTATAGCATTGTCCATCATGGAAGCAGAGTTCGTGGCATTGTCAGCAGCAGTACAAGAGGGAGTTTGGCTTAAGAGATTTTTGGATCATTTAAGTGTTGTTGAGCATACTGCAAGCTCATTGTTAGTCAATTGTGATAGCCAAGCAGCAATAGCATACACTAAGGATCCTAAATATCATGGCAAGACCAAACATATAGATACCAAGTATAACTTTGTTAAAGACATGATAGCACGGAAAGATGTGAACTTGAAGTACATATCTACGCATAGTATGATAGCAGATCCTATGACGAAGCCAATTCCTAGAGATGTTTTCATTGGTCATGTAAAATCTCTAGGACTGCGTAGATGCTGATTACTAAATATTGTAATTTCCCTAAATGTTCACATTTGAATGAAATTGTTATTTCATTGTTAATGCCTATGATATTTTTATTTATGCATATTAATACTTAGTGTATTATGACGAGAAAGTATGTCGAACAGATAAGATTAATCCACTCACACGGGTAATCGCCTCTATTTACTGTGTGATAAATAGAGATGAGACAATTTTTAGACTTATTATCTAGGTGATAATCGAGAGCTCAAGTTTAAAATATAAATGTTGCCTTAACTAAGTGCTAAGATGAGGACATAACATTTACTATGTCCGAAAGTAAAATAACCCACATATTTTACTTTATCTGTTTTTGATGCCAGATGTGAGTTCTAATGGATTCTTTAGAAGAGAAGATACGTGAACTCGAGTTTAGATATTAGGCATGTCTGAACTATCATCTGTACGGTATTGAAAGTAAAGACATACGCTCCACGGGAAAGGAGTTAATACCGTAATACGTATTTCATACTACGTATGCATAAGACGACCGATATGAGTGGCAAAAGTTTTTGATCTCAACTTTATGCCGTGTGAGGCTCTAGAGGATATGAGTTCCTCAAATGATGCACTCTAACTTATTCTCAAAGTTTCTATTCAGAGTTCGCTATCTTAGAATATACAATGGTCATGAATGATTCGATCTAATAGGGCATTTCTAGAAAAGCAAGCTGGACTAAAATAGAGAGGTTTAAGGAAAGAGGAAGATCAATTTTATTATGATGTCACATTCTATTTTTGTATTCACAGGTCGACCAATTATGATTTTAAGTAAATCATAGTTGTGAATACAATATACAAGATACTAAAAGAGATCAAAGAAGATATAAATGTGACTGATTGATCTAAGGGACTGCATATTATATCTACTCGGAAAATGTTGTACCCAATTTTGAGTTGCTATGTATTCCTAACAGATGCATCGCAATGAGCTCTCGAAGTATGCTGGTCGCACGGATTATTTGCTTGTATGAATATCGCAAAGAAGAATGAGTTAATGTTTAGCCCACCATGTGCGAGTGGGAGATGATGTTTTTTTATTATTGAATTTTGGGCCGTCCATGATGGGCTAACCTAGTCCATGAAAGAAATAACTGCACTTGGCAGTTATTTTCTAAAAACAAAATCGAGAAGAGTGCTTCATCGTGGAAAAAGCAGTTGCTCTTCTTCCTCATTCATCATCGAAAAACATTCTCACAGAAAGGTAAGCAATATGTGGATTGTCTTCTTTCGAGGCAGCGATAAGTGCATTTAATCTGTGGCAAAAGAGGTATGTTCGTTTTGTGTAATATACTTTGAACGATCGGTGATTCATGCGTAGAATGGGCACGTTTTTCCGTAATTTTTGTTTATATTTAGGAATTTGTTTCCATTATTAGCCAACTTTGTTGCATTCAAGCCTGTGATGGATTTCTTGAAGCCATCGCTAGGTCTGCTTTTTTTTTTTTTTCATCAAACGGGTGGCTTTTGGAGGCACATGTTGTGCTGTGAGATTGAGTGGGGCTTCTAGTGGTCGTTCCCATTGGCATGCAGGTTAATTGCTTGAATTGTAGCAACCTTAAGAAACTCTTTTATCACAGCTAGTTAGTAATGGTTATATTCAAAAGAAAGTGATGTTATCTATGATAGAGTTTCCTTTAAGAAGTTCCAGGGACCATTGAAACATCTGAAATTACAGAAACTTGTATGTTTTTCCTTTAGTATCACTTCATGTAACACTATCAACTCAATTCTTTTTTTTTTTCCAATTAAGCAAACTAAACAATTGAATGTATGATATTTGCCAATAAAATGCTGTAATATTTATGTAAAATTTCCACTTACAATCGGATGGGCGAGCAATTCCCCAAAGTTATATATGTTCTCACCCAGCAATGCAGAAAGGGATAGGTCAAATGCCAAATCCTGAATACAAAAAATAGGTAAAAAAAATTTAGTCAAGCAAGGGCCCCAAACATTACCATATTAAACATTCACTTGTCAACGATTTTTAAGTGAGAGATTAAATCATAAAACTAACAGGTGGAATAGGTATAAAAGTTTGAAAAGAGACCATGAGCTTTATTTTGCAAGCAGTAAATACGGCTAGAGTAAAAAAGGGAGTGAAAAAATTATAGTAAACTTAATGTCCATTAAACTAAGGCCCTGTTTACATATGTGCACAAAATATCTACTGGCTAAAATCATGCAGATGGAAGGTGCAAGGAGAGGCAGATCAAAGGTGCAAGGAGAGAAGACCATTCAAGAAAGCTTGTCAGGATCCATTATCACTAAATTTTAGGGATAACGTAAATTAGCTTTAGAGTGGAATAAATTATCCTGAAAAAAAAGGGTGGGCAATAATGGGATCAGTGGTTTCCAAATATTGCTCAAATTTCATCAGTCCATCATTTGTTTCTCCTCAATCCCTTCTCAGCAGCGCCAAATTACACATGGACACCATAGTTAAGCATCCAAATATGAGGCCTAAAGAACAAACTAACTTGCAGATTACAGTATTGCAGTGAATAGTTGAATTATGATTCTGTTGAACTTCACCAAATTCACCATATAAGAAAAAGGGATTGATATAGTTTCCTTCATTGTCAAGTATTGAGCAGATGAAAGCCTAGGTATGCATCCCATGTTGAGAAGAAATAAGCCTACGTTGAAACAAAAGGAATTAAAGCTGTTGCTTGCTTGACCCACACCAGTGCAGGCTCAGACAGGGCCCACCTTGTGCCGGACAGAATAACACAATTAGTGCTTTGTGTGCTTAAGAAATTAAAGACTCATTAGCATATAAGTGATTTTTACATGCTTGTGCAATTGCAAAACAGCTTATTCAGTCATCCGGCCCGTTATTGTTTATATGACACCCAGAGAGGGTAATATGACCATATGCACCAAACCTTAGGACATCCCAACCAATTTACATTGTTACCAATTAAAAGATCTTAAAGACAACATATGTAATGCAAAATAAGCTAAAAGACTTTATAACATCACATCTGCTAACTCACTCATGTGATTAGACATGGACCTTAAAGAGTCAGATTAATATAACCGATAAAAGAGCAAGTAATATTTAACATGGCCATTAAGACAAGGCTAAGCATGTTCTGGCCACCAATGGCCACCTTGACCAAACCACCAGATAGCTAAAATTGTGGTAGTAAAATAAAACCAGTCACCAATCAACGTACCATTACAGTCATGGACACTCCTGCATGAATGCTACAAATAATGTTGGTTAGATTCCACAAATTACGGTAATCTGTTGTATAGCCAAGGCTAAACAAATCTGTTCAGCATCAATTAAGGGTTGTTTATTTACCTACAATTGGGTATGCTGCAACTGAATTGCAGGCATCCAAAACAACTATTTAGATGCCCACAATTGTAACTGCAGGCTTTATTTGAACTGAAAAAAAAAGGCCCAAACCTTGTGATTGGAACTGCAGGCAAAACTGGCCGTGTCTCCAATTACAAAAGTTGTTGCAATTGGAATGCAGCACTTTAAGGAGTCCCCTCACCGTTCTCCAACTACCGAAATTTAATATCATGTAGTTTAACATATTGTCTTAAGGAGTCTCAAGCCTAAAAAAAGGAAAAGGGTTGTGATAGGTTAACAGCTAGCATAAAACTATAGTCATACCTTACGAATATGAATCCAATAGTTTTAACATATTAAATAATATATTATGATAAATTTTATAATATTTCTATACTATAATATATTATTATTACAATGATGATGATCATGATGATATCAAGTAAATTGTTAAGCCCAGGCCCAGTATACAAAACCGTCTCTCTGTATTTTTATTTCCTGACCTTTAGATTCTAACATTTCTACTCTTTTATTTATTGTTTATTTACGTTTTAATATTTTTTAAACACAAACAGAGGCAAGCACCTAAGTGGCTGCATACCCCTCGCACAATGTGGTACCTGAACCTGAACCACCCACATAAATTGGCTGCTTTTTGAAACCTTGCAAAAAAACAAAAGATGGGATTGGCATCACTTCTATCCTATCTAAAATAATATGATTACATAGTTTTGCAAAGGTTAGCATATTAGCATCCCCATGCAGACACCACCTTGAATCTTAGGGCACTTCTTAGTATAACAGAATTTATACAGCCACAAGTGTCACAGACAATTGCACAAAATATCTTAAGGTTGTGAACCATAATGACCTGCATAAAACTAGTCACAGAACCCATTCTGCTTATAACATCTTCACCACCTTAAACTTGAACCAATGCTGGACATGCTTGAACAGGCATAACCAGTCCCTATGCAAATACTAAACTGATGTGAAAAAAGCAACATATACACATGCAATCTCCGTTCTACATGTCTGAGCACTTGATCTCACCTTAGGGGCTGTTTGGATGCTGGCATTCATTGTCCAAGCTATGAGTAGTGGCAAGAGAGTAAGAACTTATTGCAATCAACAGAGTCATCAAAGGCTCAGAGCGCACAATCCTTAAAACAAAGGGATATTGTTTTCCTTCTGAAAGGTGATTTCCAGTGTCCCTTTCTTTAGGGGCTGTTCACTCCAAATTTCCTTAATCTGTTAAATTCTTCTATCTAATCCGCTAACTCCTCATTGTTGACTAGATAAGGCATATTCTAGGGATAAGTTACTTGTCAAACAAACCCTTAAAGATTACACAAAGCACCAAATCCCAAAAAATGGAGTGAAACGTCCTTAATCATCATATGATTCTAGGGCAAACCACCCTGACTCCATTACATGGATACTTCTTAAAGCGGCAATGATATCAAAATCTCATAATAACGTGCGTGCGCGCGCACGTGCGTGCTAATTTAACACAAATTCCTTTTATAATTAAATCCCAATTTACCTTTGTTTAAGAAAAGGTAAAGATGAAGAATCACCACAAACTTTTGAATTTATTAATTAAGTTCATTCTATGATGCTGTGTATTATATAACTAAAACTGAAGAAAGACAAGAAGTCTTGCAAACAAATGGGCCAAAATAAGAAACATATAGAAGAGCCAACTTAAAACCCCAAAGCGTTTGTGGTGATCAGAAAAAGGTTGAAAAGGAACATCATGAAAAGAATTTCTACAAATTAAGGAAAAGGGAGCATTTCCATTTATTCAACATCTGAACTCTCACACAGACAAAACCTTACCAGCTTGAATGATTCTGAAAGCGGCTCTACTTTAGTGTATGCGAGATAAAGAAGTGCATTCTTATAAAACTCAGCAAATGCCTGGTGAGATTTATGATATTGAGAAGATATCCAGTAATAGCTAGCATGAACAGAAGGATCAACATCAGTCATGCAATCTAGCATGGCTTTCCCCTCTTCTAGAAGCTTCTTACACTCCTTTTGATTTCCTTTCTCAAGATTAAATGCAGCTATTTGCATCTTCACATATAGAATAGGCTCTTCAATTTGCAACTCCCTTGTAGCATGCAGCTTTTCAATTACACCCTGAAGATAACTAATTGCGGTTTCTTTTTCTGAATACTGACGTGAAACTACCACAGCAAAATGTGCAAGTTTCAGGAGATTGATTTTTGTCTCGAAGTCTGTAATGAAGTTATGATAGAGCTGTACAAGAGCATCACCCGCCTGAAAGAAATTAAAATAAATAAACAAGGTAAGCACTACAAAGATAAAACATGTATTCAGAGTCACATAACTAGAATATAAATAAGCGAAAATAAGACATGCACACACGCCCACAGAGGACAATGTATCAAATGCACAAGCACAATAAAGAGTTTGAGAATATCTCAACAAGATTGGCAATATAGTGGTGCACTTAAAAACATTCATTTCTCTGTCATTATATGTATATGCCAACTAGAAGCCTTGCAGCCTTAAGAAAAATAATACTTCACACCCTAAAAAAGCACTCCTCTATTTTCCTTTAAAAGAAATAGGACTAATTCATGTGAGAAATATCATTCAGGTTATTCTTCCCTTGCTTAGTGCCTAATTGCTTGGAACAGCCCCAGATTGAAGATTATTAATTGATTACATCGCAACTAGTATCATACAAAAAACCAGAAAGATGTATAGCTTGGCACTTAATCGAAGCTAAGCTTTGCACTGCTCATAGACTAACAATGGTTGAAAACAAATGTCAACTAAAAGAAGGCCCGGACGACTTCTCTTGCAAGGGCATGTCAAGTAGCATCCATTTCAGAAAAATTTGGTTTGGAGAAAGCAATAATACATGAAAGAACTTCTCCAGCTTAACTCCTCTAATAACACAACAAAACATAAAAAAATCACTCCTTAATGTAATCTGATTGACTAGCTGATTGCTAAATCTTGCCTTAACAGCTGCACTAATCTTCACAACCCCAAGATTGTGAGATTTGTGATTTCCAGATCAAGACATTGATTGATCAAAATGACCTATGTCATGATTCTGACTTCAGCATGCACATGATATAGACCAAACCAATCAACAAACAAACTTAATGCACATCATCTAGAAGGAACAAGTTGTATATTTCTAGAACCACACAAGATGCACAGCAGTTTTATTCGACAAGAATCCTACATCCTACACAACCATGAGAAGGCCCACAGTTCTGATTAAAGCACATATCAACAAAGACTTCTTGACTAATCAACAAATCGTATTAAAGTCCAGAATGTAGAGGTAACAAAAGTCACATATGTGGATTCATAAGAACTATTGCTACATAAGTCTATGCGAGTCCTGGACTCCATGCAACCATGAGAAAGTCCACCCATCTGAATTAAGCACACAATGACACAGATTGCTCAACTGCTCAACAGACTTCATCAACTCCCATCATACAGAAGAAACAAATGGCATTAATCCGAAAAGTAATGAGATGGACAAGGAATCCTACCAGACAGCCATGCCAAGGCCCATGATTGATATTTATTTGACACCGAGCAGGCACTTTTAAGAAAAATGATGCTTTGACATTTAACTTGCAATATAGCCTATCCTCCTGCGCAAAGCCTACCAGGGACCAAGTGTCGGGTAATATCCCCCCATCCTGTTCCAAAAGTAATTTACCTAAACACTTGGCTCAGGTACCAAGATCCAAGAGTGACCCACAACATCCTCCAAAAATTGAGGCATCGCGCCCGCGCATATATATGGCTTAGACGATAGACTCTACATTAACTCCTTAAAACAGGAATTAACAATTCAAAATCAATCATGAACCATCCAAATTCAAGACCTAAACTGTTGAACATAATCTACACTTTAAAAAAAGGGCCTAGAAACCAAAATTTATGTATTTTGGAGGCCCCTTCACAAAGATTACAAGAGTGTCATCCTAAATTTTCTCTGGGGACTAAATGCACAGAAAACCAGATTAGGGTATTCTGGGGTTACATAGTACAATTGTAACTAAAAGAAGGGCTAACAGCTGTCCAGAAATTCCAGTGCACATCAAAAGAGAATTAGCATGCATTAAATATTTAAGTAACCACCCTCAATTATGATATAACTAACATCAGGATAATAAATCATGCAAAGAAAATGGAGTAAACAAGTATGCTAGACAGAGATGTAAAGCACCAAGGAAATAGATAAAGAATGGAAGGGAGAAATAAAGAGAGGAAAACATGAAGAAGAGGGAATAAGGTGAACATCAGATCTCTCAGAAGAATATCTTTGCATTTTCCATCTTTAAAAAAATGATATAAGAGGAAATTTGTAGATAGTACAACCATAACCACCTTCCTGAAATCCCAAAACTTGCCTCCACAGAGAAAGGCTTCTTCTCCCAGAGATCGGGTCCTCTTTGTTTTCCCCCCTTCTTCCTCCCCTTTTCTCTTGAGAGACACAATGCTCTCAAGAAGTGGCAAGCCGTACAATGTGCCAAAGCAAGAAGGAGGGGAAGAGACAACCATCTTAGGGCATATGAACACTCAAGAAAAGAGAGGATAGAGGTCATGTGCCCTATCTTCTCTTCCCTCTCCATCTTTTTTTGGTGATTGACCTACCTATAGGACCCAAGGGCTGATCTGGCCTTTCAGTGTAAGTGAAGCCACATCATGCCCCATCTAATCACTAAAATGTCTCCAAGATGTTCATCTAATCTCAGTCATATAAACTAAAACCGAAAAATAGATTTTTAAAAAAAAGTTACAATAGATCAATTAATAAAATCAACACTAACAAAAACTACATAGACCTGCAGTCTGTAGTGCACCATTTAATTCCACCAACAGCCTCTTGTCTTCAAGCTAGATTTGGAAGTAGATCTAAGAATTTGCCTAGAAATCTCCTTTTATATTGTAGCTGGAGCTAGGGAATTTGTCCAACAAAGAGAACTAACTATTAGACACTTGTTTTGGTTTTGGCCTTGGCTTTGGCTTTAACTGAAATAGAAAATATCAAAGCCCATAGTTTTCTATGGTGTAGTGGTTGTTATCAACATGTGAACTACAGAGAGGTGTACTACTAAGGGCATCCGAAGAAAACATCATCAACATCCATGTCAACTACACAGAAAAACAAAGTCCCAAGTCTAAACTTTAGGATGAACCTGTAAACCACTTAACTTTGAAACCAGATCTCTTGCAAGCTAATTCAAGTGACAAATTGTGCATATTGAATTTAAGTTTAGGGATGGCAACGGCTCGGGAATGCTCGGGGCGGTCTATACCGATTCCATCCCCGTTAGAAAAAACGTTCTCGTTTCCCCCCGTTAAGCCGTTATAATTAACGGGACGGGAACGGGATACCCGGCCGGATAAACGGGTACCCACTGGGTACCGTTTATCCGTTTAGATAAGATGAAGATTAATCGAGATGATGATATTGATATATAAGAGATTCTTCGACTCTAGGATAAGGAAGAAGAAAACGAAAAGTGAGAAAGAAAATAACTAACAAGGAAAAAAAAACAGAAAATGAAGATTTCCAACCTAACAATAGTAAAAAAAATGCATTCAAATTTTAAAGAAATAAATAAAGAGATATCTTTCTAAAGATATGACTATATCAAAAAAAGAAAAAGGTGTTGGAGGGCGTTAATCAGGCAGTGATTGGCGAAGATAGACGATGGACTAATGGAGTTAGGTTCCGTTAGTTTTCCGTCTTGGTTCAGAACTTTAGATTAGTTGCGTGAAAAAAGAAAGAGCAAGAGATGGCTATGTGAAATAAGGAAGAGCAAGAGTTATGATTATATATTTTTTATTATTTTTTATTTTTTAATTTTTAATATAATATATATATAAATTTAAATATATTTTATTAAAGTTAACGGGGACGGGGATGGGTAAACGGGGATGGGGCAAAAAATACCGTCCCGGACCATTTACCCGTTTAGCCATTAACGAAAAATCCCCGTTACCCGTTAAACCATTTAAACCGGAGATTTTTCAACCCGTTAAAAATGGTATCAGCTCGGTAAACGGCCAAATGGAAAAAATTGCCATCCCTGCTTAAGTTGTCCATGCAGGATGGCTGAGCATAAGGCTGTAGGATGGATAAGGCTGTCCATGGGCTGAACCGGCCCAAGGACCCAAACTGAAGGGAGGGAAATAAAAAATCAGGCCCCATAAAAGGTTCCAGGACACAAAACATATACAGGAGTAAAACTAAACATCCTTTTTATTGGGGTTGGTGGACCCCAGCTTGAGATTTTGCAAAAGATGAGGAATTTCTAACTTGGCAACAATAGGTGCCAATTCATAAATTGATATTATCCACCATGCAAACATGATGATAAATGTTAAAGACAAAACCTGGCCTGCCAAGGCTGCTTTTTCTAAAACATTATAAATTAAGTGTTGTTTAATCTTTCATTGTCAGTGTTACATGTTAAAGCTATCTAAAGTATAAAAAGGAATTTAACCAAAAAAGTATGAAAATGAAAATCCTCTTCAGCTTCTAATAGGCGAAGGATCCACAAGTACTTCAGGTAACCAATTATTGTCAAGTGAATGTTTAACGATGGCAAATGTTAAGGTTAGGCTTTGTTCGTAAGATTGTTTTCAGCTATAGGCAATTTGATGAGTAGTGCACAGGACACCTGCCGTGCTATTGTAGCATTCATGCTCATCAGATTATATAAGGGATAAGATAAACTTCAAAAAGATAGGAGACATATTCTCACAGACAATCCCAAGATAGAACTACATGTAGGACAAACAACAACTGAACTAGTTACATTTTCCAAAAACTTATACAAAGTATCCTTAGTCATATAATCAGAACAGTATCGAACAGTATCGAATGATTCTCTAAGTTGAGATACAATTCAACGATTCAATTGGTCACAGACAATGGGATGCCTTTAGAGACCACAACACGTGTCTTCGAGATGGTTCTGTGCCCCCATCTCAAAAACTAACCTTTGAAGGGTTTCCCATGATCATACAAGAGAAACATTGGACTTGTATACACAGCAACTAAAAGCTCCTCGGACTACAACCAGTTTTTTTCTATTACTGCATAGATCTAAAAATAGAATAATTAGAATAAGAAAGAGGTTCGTTTCCACGAAAGTCCTGAATTTTACCATGCAAACCAACAGTCCCCGCGTAGATGCAACGAAAACAAAGACAGAAAGACGAATAGAACCCTAATCTTCTCAAAATCCATTGAAAAGACCAGGCCGAAGTGAAGATCGAATGCAACTTAAGAAAAACCCACAAAACTATTAAAAAAATCAAAAAAAAGCAGAAGAGACGGACCTGAACGACGGCTAGGGCCACGAACTGCTCGAGTTTGAGGGTGAGTTGGTGCCACAGCTTCCGACGGTACAAGTCGGCCAGGGCGTTGTACCAGTCCGCAAGGTCCGGCTGGGCGTTCCGCTGCGATTCCAAGTACTGGAGAGCCCCCGCCATGGATGCATCGACCTCCGCCCCGCCCGAGCGAATAGATCGAGTGGATTCGGGGCGAAAACTTTAAACGCCAACTCGGTGGGAAATTCTATTTGGCCAGCAGTTTTTGCTCAGGACCCCGCCTCCCTGCCTCCCTCTTCAATTTTGCGAATTTTTTTTTATACTCAGCCCCTATTTTACTCAATAGCCCCCCTATATTTAGAAAATTTATAAACTATCCTTTCCCCTTTCAACCCCATCCTCCCAGTAGGCCGAACAAAAAAATTCTTATTTCGGCCAGAACCAAACATACCAAACCGAACAAAGGAATCTGTTCGATCAACCAGGATCGAATATGTTGACTCAGTTCGACCCTGTATGGCCGAAAGATTTGACCTGTTCGGCCACACAAGGCCGAACAACTTACGAATCCAAAAAAAAAAATTCAAAGATGGGATATAAATCAACCTTTGCGATCGTAGACCTTTCCATTGCTCGATATAAACAACTTTAAATTATCGGATTGATCCGAAGGAGGAAGGGAGGGCTTTAAATTGTCGGATTGATATGAAGGAGGAGGAGGGGGGGGCTGGGGGGGGGGGGGGCTCCTCAGCAAATAATGCGGGCCAAATAGAATTTCCCCAACTCGGGCGCTCTGATGGATGGACCCAAGTGGAACCTTTCCCGGTATTGTTTAGCTGTTGATGATAAACATTAGACAGCCTATCTAGCGAAAGAAAAATCGACGCGTTCACTTCAATCATGTAGAATCTGCTGTCATTGGATATGCGGCATGGTGCGAGTGACCGTATGTGTGTTGTTGAGACAATCAAGCTTGCTTTTTCTTCTTTCCTTTTTTTTTCCTTGTATCTTCTCCGATTCCTCTACCTACTACGGTTCGGGTGGAAGGTAGAAAATTCTATTTGGCCCGCAGTTTTTGCCGAGGAGGCCCCCTATTTTGCTTTTTTTTACTCAGTAGCCCCTCTATTTTACTCAGTAGCCCCCTAAATTTATAAAATTCCTAAACTACCCCTTCCCCCTTTACCCCCCATCCCCCTCGCTCCATATTTGGCCGAGTCTCTGTTCAGCCTTGGTTGGCTAAACAATACTCTCTCTTCGGCCAAAAAGGCCAAACAGAACTAATTCTGTTCGGCCTATCAGGCCGAACGCTGGGCCAAACAGAGAAATTCTTCTGTTTCCTTTTGTTCGGCCAACCAGGGCCGAACATGTTGACTCAGTTTGGCCCTGTGTGATCGAACAATTTGACCTGTTTGGCCACACAAGGCCGAACAACTCACGAACTGGGAAAGAAAAAAAAATTCGAAGATGGGATATAAACCAACCTTTGCGACCGTAGAACCTTCTCAAATTGCTAGTTGCTTGTCCATTGCTCGATTATAGGTTGAAATCTCTTCAATCAAGCTTTAAATGATCGGATTGATTCGGAGGAGGGAGGAGGAAATCGAAGGCAGCGGGAGGGGGAAGGGGCTGGTGCGGGGGAGAGGGTTTTAAGCTTGGGGGGCTACTGAGCAAGCAGGGCTATTTTGGTTCAAATATTTTAGGGGCAAATAAGCCATTTTTTTAAAGTGGCGGGAGAGGCTCCTCAATAAATAATGCGGGCCAAATAGAATTTCCCTGGAAGGTAGAACCATGCTGTTGGGAATTGTATCCTAAAGCCAATCATTTGATGATTGTGCTTATGTAAATTGTATATAAATTGATATATTAATAAAAGTTATTTGGCATTTTATTCATTACAAGAACATCTTCTTAAAACTCCTAATAGTAATGAAGCCCTCAGGATCTTCCTTCACGATAAAGGAGGATTTATCTTTGAAGGTCCTTAAAAGAGTTCGTGACCAAATGATATACTATGACAGGGCCATAGTACTATCAATTATAGGACGTTGTATATCATATTTGTTGGTTGTCCTCTTAACCAAGGAGTGTAGAGACACTAGTATGACATACAGGTAAAACTGTTGGAGTACATTTCACCGAACGTGACTCATTTCGGATACTCTGCTGTCAAGAGTTAATCCGAGAAGATATGGGTATAAGTATCCTTTAGACCTGAAGATCACAACCGGTGACTTGCAAGCAACTCATTGTACTTAGGTACCGGACCACCTGGATTTCTAATCCAGCTACGAAAGGTTACTGGGTGCAGTCAAGTACTTGTGGTAGTCAGTTATGGATCAAGATGGAATTTGACCTATCCGTTAAAAGGAGAAATGCTTGTGTTTCAATTTAGCAAGACCTTGGCCAAGGCACTTCATGTGAAAGTCACATGATCACAAAAAATTGAAATCACTTTATGGATTCGCTGTTTAGAGTTGACAGGCTCTTAAGCCATCCTTAGCATTTATGGTCAAGAGGATGAATTATACGGTAACTATTTCTTAGGGTTCTTGGAGTTTGCTCGACAACTATTCGACCTATCCGGACGTCGGGTTCCATTGCTAGATGGGCACATCGATTAGTATAGAAAGTTGTTTCTATGCTACCGGCTTAGGTTCGAACCTAGAGAGTCACACGCATAGAAGTTTCCTAGGATGATTTATTTGCTGATCAACTATTGAGAATCGTATATGATTTAATTAATCAATTTGATTGATTGAATTATCTCAATTGGGTTAAGTACAAGTGAATAAGATTCAATTTGGTTTAAGTCTATTAGAAGGACTAATCAATTTTAAATATTGATTTGAAATTAGACTTGATTTGGATTTAAATAGATTCAGGACTAGCCAAATTTGATTTGAGCTAGGACCATGATCTATGTGGGTTCAGTCCAATAAATTCAGATCAGATTAAACCATCACCTGAACCCAAACCTCTTGCATAAGTATCTCACATGATGAGATAGCTAATGTTGAGAGATTAAATTCTCATTTAGAATTTAATGTATTAATTTAATCCTCTCCAAACCATTTCCATCGAAATTCTAAATGTTAGAATTAAAGTGGAATTAATGTGCCTATTTGAATCAACCAGGCGATGGAATTCTAAGTGTTAGAATTCACATCTCTTTAGTTCTCACGACGTCGAATTAACAAAACGCCATGTCTCTTTGGTTTTCATCGAACGTCGGAATTAACCAAGCGCCGTGCCTCTTTGGTTCGGCGTCTCTTTGCTTTTTACCAAACGACGGAATTCTTAATGTCAGAATTCAATGGGCAGGCTGAAATGAGACTATAAATAGAGGACATACCTCACCATATTACACAGAACAAAATCACACAACATGTCGTAGATTGAAATTCTAAAAAGGTTAGAATAGAAAATCCTGGTGATTCTGGTGTTAGCAAAAGCTTGGTGGATCTTGGAGGAAGATTCAAGTGGGAGGATTCAAGATCAGCAAAGTTATTTTTCCGCGAGCTAGCACTCTCGGAAATCCGATCATTCGGGGCTTCATATGGACGATACTAGAGGCCGGACGATTGAACGGCTGCAGAGCACAAAAGGATTTACCAACTGCCTTAAGGTAAGTGATATTCAAGGCAAGAATATGACTTCTTACGTTGAGGATCAAGATATGATCTTGATGCATATTAGATAGATTAATATGTAATCTTTTAGCTTCCGCATTGATAATAGTTATCAAATTTTAAAAATATGCATGCCTCAGAGTTTATTTCTCCCTACACATGCATCATGTGCCATGCAAGTGATCAAAATATTAACGGCCTCTTCACCCCTACTCTTTTATACATCTAAAGAAATGTTGCCGATATATATATATATATATATATATATATATATATATATATATATATATATATATATATATATATATATATATATATATATATATATATATATATATATCAAAAATATTTATGTTGGTGCAGATTGGTACTTGATTAAGATCGAGTCTAGAGTTTAACTCTATGTTATTAAGATAATTTTGTCCCGCACAGATGCTTACGATTTATAACGATTGTCTCTTAAGGTACAACGACCTTCTTCTGGTGAAAGCAGCACTACAATTCACCAAAAGTTTGAACCAAGAATGTTTTTCTTTCTTTTTCTATGTATTATAGCTATACTTCCTTTAGAAGAGTATGCAAATGCCTAAGAGAAGAAAGGGATTTGATTGAATCGATTAAATGAAATGCAAGTAATGAGTCCTATTTATAGACTTTAAGTGCCTTTAGGAAGCATCCTTATGGATTTAAATTTAATTGATTTGATTTGATCGGATGTGACAAAAAAAAGCGAATGAAGGGTCTTATCAACCTTTGATTTATCGTTTCACAATCGTGATATAATGATCACTCGATTCCATAAGTCGATCTACGTCCCGATACATCGTTTCACCATGATCTGATGAGTCGTTGCACGACTTTGATACATCGTTTCATGATCGAAACAATGGTCTTATCAACCTTTGTCGGTCCACAGATGGTCAACTATTGACCGATCAACCGATGGTCAATTGTTTAACGATCTTATCACCGATGGTTGCGATCAATTCAAGCCATGATCAACTGATCAACACCGCTCTGATCAATCATAATCATCCAAGTCATCGATCCATCACTTGATCTCAACTCCTCGTCTTAATCCGATCAGTCTTCATCTTAATCCGTCGGATGCCCTTTATTTCTTAATACTTATGATGAGTATAAGGAACTTAAGCATAGAGAAAAATGTTTCCATATATATGAATCTCTCTTTTTAATACTTTCGATGTAGGACTAAAAGTTCTCTTAATTTCTTATTCACACACATAAGGAGATTAAATGAACTAACATATTTTACAAATATCCATTTTGATATAAAAGCTATCATCAAAACTTTCTTGAAGAATCGGCTATTTGTTAGGCAAAACCATGAATAGATAAAAGATAGTATCATAATATTTTTTTTTAAAAAATCAAATAAATTAGAAATAGAAGTAAAACAATGGATCTCTTTTATTCAAAAATATAAGATGGTAAATATGATAGAACTTATGTTTTTCATTTTGCTAAGCAAAATAAAGAGTAAAGTTTTCAAATAATCCATCAAATCATTGTATAAACCCTAAACCACATATAGTGGTTATTACACTATTTTGAATATTATCATTAATTTAGTATTAATCATATAAAATATTATATTGATATAAATTACTTATTTTTTTCACATAGAGGATATCTAATTTGGATCATATGAGCTTCTGATCTAGACCTATAGGACCATGGGTTAAGTTTGATTCAAAGGTAAACCCATGCAATTGTAAAGTTTGATTCAAAGATAAACCCATGCAATTGTTTAGCACCGTATATGAATCCACTAAAAGTTCATTGAGATTGAATCAAATCTAACATGATCATATGTTGTATCAGAATTAATTTGAAATTTTTAAAACTAACTAATCTTAGATACGGGCTCTAACCATACCTAACTTTGAACCTAATGAATAACTTTACTCATAAAAACTAAGCTTGATTTGATCATTAGCCAATCAACCTTCGCAACTAATATGATCAAGCCTTATTCTCGATCCAGTACTATCCTACAAAGACTCAACCTTATTAAGTCCAAATCCATGGATGAGTTCTAATGATGTCAAGTGCACAATCTAAATTCTCTCTCAATTTTTTTTTCTTTTTTCTTCTATATTGATCATGGAAAGTTAATGTGTTTTACAGGCATTCATTTTTATTGTGTCCATATTTCCACACCATTTTAATCCGAGCCCCATATTTGTGTCGAGTTTTGGGCCCACATAGCGGGCCGCGAGCCCCTTGTTATTCTCCGTTCTTGGGCGGCAAGGCGCATCAAACGGACAGCCGCCACACGTGATTAATATCAACGGCTGCAACGAAGCAACTCCCTTCCCATAAACCCCACAGCCTCCCCTCCAAACCCCCTCCATTTCTCCTTCAAGAGAGCCCTCCGACTTTAGGGTTTTCTCTTCTCTACGCTTCGCCATCTTGGAAGTATAATGGCTGGTGCTCGGGCAGTAGCGGCGGCTGGCGCCTTCGCCGCGGCGGCTCTGGCGGCGGAGCACGTCCATGCTGACAGCTTCTTCCATTTCCCCGGCTTCTCCTCCTCCTCCTCTACCACTCCGGTGGTGCCTCCGCCGCAGGCGACCTCCGGGGCCGTTCCCCCTCTGCCCGACATCGCGCCGAAGGAGGAAAGTAGGGTTCGGAATGACAATCCCCGTACCACGGCGACGGGGTTTGATCCGGAAGCGCTGGAGAGGGGAGCGAAGGCCATCCGGGAGATCGAGAAGTCGTCACAGGCAAAAAAGGTCCAATCTCGCACTGAACTTTTGCTTTCTTTTTTTGTTGGTTTTGCGGAGCAGGATATCTCAAATTGTCCCCATTTTTTCCCTTGCCGATGGTGGTTTAGGTATTTGAGCTATTAAAGCAGCAAGAAGAAACGAGGAAGGCGGAGTTAGCTGCAAAGAAGGCGGAGTTCGAGTCAATGAAAGCTCAGCACGAGACCGTAAGATTCCAATTGTAACAGTTGTTTTTCTTTTTATTCTTCTTTCCCAATTATAAACCGTTTGGCATCGCTTTTGTTTTCTGTTTCTGTTTTCAAAGAACTCAAGAAGAAAAATGAACTAGACTGATGAAACCCTTTCATTTTTTTGAAATTGTTTTTAAAATCTTCAAAGCTTTTGGAATCGATTTTTTTTTTCTTTTGCTTTTAAAAAATAATGGAAATAAAAGCAAGGAACAGCAGATAGTGGAAAAAAGTTGTCTTCAACATCAATCTCCATGCGGTACTGCACTAATTTGCAGATAAACAAAAACGTTAGGGGCTTTGGGATTGGATTCATATCTCATTTTTCTGTATGATATTTCAACTTGTAAATTACTACTTTGTGTATTTGCTGGTATTAAGTACACATAGCTATGAAATGTCCATCTAGCGGCGTTAAGGAATGACATGGTTTGATAATTCAGGCAGACTAACATGATTTTTGAGAGTTTTTGCTTATTGATGGAATTCGTGCACATTACAACATCGCCTTGAATTCTTGTACATTAGGCGGTGTCAGTGTATTCCCATGCTTATCTAAACTTGAATCTTTTTAGGGTCAGGAAGTTCTGTTTTCCTGTTGGATCCCATTATATATTTGAAGAGATCAAACCTGATCCAATAGGTGTACACACACATATAGTGTGTGGGCATGCGCACGCCCGTGCTCGCGTGCATGATCCTCTTTTGCATTGGAAGGACTCTTTTTGAGGGGAAAAAACATGGGAACCAAAACCAATGTGGACAATTGGGTACCGTCATTCAGGTATGATGTCCAAGAAAAATAGCTTTACCAAACGGTACCAACAAGAGATGCTTATAGAGCTAATGAGCTTAACTTTAAATGATTTGTGTAAGTAATGTGGAACCTTAGAATAAGGTATTTCAGAGTGATAGGAAGGTTTGTTTTTTTCTTTTTTTAAGGTTTTTGTATGAAATCTTGCCATCATGTAATCGTAAGTAATCCGGAACCTTCTTTGAATAAGGTATTTCAGAGCAATAGGAAGGTATTTTTTTAGGTTTTTGTATGGAAACTTGCCATCATGTAATTGTAACTTATGGGTGAACCGTGGAGTTGTTCGAGAAGGTAATGAATCAGCATAGAGTCAAACAGTCTTTACTTGAGGTCTGGGTGGTCAATCATCAAGTGTATTCATTTTTTTCTGAGCAACTGAATAGCATGCTATGAGTACATACAATTTGGTTTGATATAAAAAGAATTTGTACTCAAGTTATGGTGTGATCATCAAAGACATGTAAGGAGCACTTGTCTAAATGTAGCTATTGGTCTCACAATCAGTATTGAGAAGGATTCAGCTTATTGCAATCTTATGCTATTGTTTTTCTACTTAACAATGACATAAGTTAACTGATTGCTTTTATTGAGAAGTTACAAAGGTTTTAATTGGTGAGATGATAATTAAGGTGAATGCAAGACAGGATCAGAATCATGAAGTATGGGAGTCAAGGTCTAAAATTAGAACTGACCTCAATCTTTGTAATGGTCAGAAATGGAACTGCTATGCCCAGAAATCTGTTGTGGGCTCCTGGTTTGATAATTGTCATTATCCTAGAGCCAGTAGATAGAAATATAAGTAGTTGACCTCGAACTGGTCGGATAGAATGTTGTGGGTGTTGTTTGTTCTCCATGAATCTGGGACTTTATTTAAAATCTGATCTTTACACTTGGGATGCATGTGGATTCCTCAATGTGGCTGAGCTAAAGGTGAACTAATAATTGTGACTTACCAATAATAACTTTTTGAATATTATTTTCCTAGGAATTTTTTTAAGATTTCTTTATGGAAAATGTCAGATTTAGGAATGTGGCTTATTTTGTTCATTATCCTAGGGTCCATCCCAAAATCCATTGCTAGATTTCGTGTGATAGATCTCAGAAACTTATTCCATCATTCAGTTGCTTAATGCATAGAAAACATTTATGCAGAATTTCATGAATAACTCTTTTTCTGTTGGAAAATATAAAATAGTTAAAATATTAGTATATTCTGAATATTAAAGGAAATGAAAATTTTCATATCTGACTGAAGAACCTCGTTGAAACTGTTAAACAAATTTTTTGCTAATTCCTGCTTAATGATGCTGGAGTTCACAAGACATCCAGATATTCCTTTATGATTGTTAGATCTCTGCCAAAATGTATGAAAGCCAGTGGCCCCACAGTGACAACTTGACAAATTTTGTGAGCCCTATCATTAGAATCCCTCCCCCCCCCTTTTTGCTTTTTTTTGATTGACAAGGTAGCACAAGGTAACACTCTGTTATTGTTGCAGCTTGTGTACTGAGGAATGAGGTTGCACATGTAGAAAATGAATTAAGAGGCCTATGCTGACCTTAAAACAACTGTTTCACTTCAGTCACCTCAACAAGGTAATCTGAAGAAATTAGGTAGGCTCATAAAGGTTCTCAGAAGCTGTGAAATAGATTTTGGTTCTTCCAGTGTGTCTTCTGTGTACAAAAACAGACCATGAGGGGCACTTTGTTCTCACTGGTGCTTTGATCTTGTGTTTGCATGATTTCAGATAGCCATCACGTATTTCATGCAAGTGTCATAAGCAAGACTACATTGCTTGAAGCCACTGATTGTTTGACTTAATTTTAAAATTTTAATTATAGAGCATTATTAGTTTAATATATAAAATCATATTTTAACATATACTATAATATTGTTTGAACAGTTCAATGGTTCATTATATGTTGCAGGATTTATGTATTTTCCTTATATGTTTGTTCCTACAGATTCACATCATTAATCTGTCTTGTCGTTGAGTCTGGCATTACTTATATGCTTAATGTAGTATTTCTACAATAAATCTCTGCTTTATGTGCATTCTGGAATAGGAATTCTTCTAAAAATAGTCTTCATGATATTCTCTCATTTGTTATTAAGACGAGCTGTTCAAAATGTTAATGTTTTAGAAATACTGGAGAAAAAAATAAATAAAGGTACCGAATCCGGTACTCCATGGGAGAAGGAGAGAATAAAAGTTTGAAATGAATATCACACTGCCATTCCCGACTGTCAAATTTGGTGGAAACATTTTCAAGTTGACTTGTCAGCGAAGTTGATTGTTACAGTAACAGTTTAATTTTATTCTTCAGGAACATGGAATGTCTCATTTGAATGCACTCGGAAACATATTGTGGTTGTTCTTTAACTTTCATGCTCGAATTGGAATTCATTTATTATCAGAGTAATATTTGGGAGTACTATCGTGGATGTAGGTTATTAAATGTCTAAATCTGATATGATACCATCTTGCAGGACAGGCAACGTGTAATATATGATGAGCAGAAAAAACTTGCTCAACATCAGGCACAAACAAAGGCACAAATGGCTCGCTATGAGGATGAATTGGCCAGAAAAAGGATGCAGGTGTGCCTATTATTTCGGCTCTAGGTGGTTTCTTTGTCCCTTCCTCTTTCAAGTCCATTAACTTCTCATTGTTGTTTCACAGGCAGAGCATGAAAGTCAACGGGCAAGAAATCAAGAACTTGTCAAAATGCAAGAGGAATCCTCCATCAGGCTGGAGCAAATACGACGTGCTACCGAGGAAGAAATTCAAGCCCAGCGAAGACGGACAGAGAAGGAGAAGGCAGAGATAGAACGTGAAACAATCAGAGTGAGGGCTTTAGCAGAAGCAGAAGGAAGAGCGCATGAAGCCAAATTGGCCGAAGAGGTAAATAGAAGGATGCTGGTTGAACGAGCCAATGCAGAGAGGGAGAAATGGGTATCAGCAATTAACACAACATTTGAACATATAGGAGGTGCAAACCTAGTAACACATCCACTCAATGCCATTTTTTACTACAAGAAAAGGTTCCAGGTCTTTGTACATGTCATAACGAGTTCATATTGATCAGTTCACTAATTTATTTTTAAATTTAGACTCAGTGGCAACTAATGATTAAAATGCGATGCAATGGTACCTTTCTGAATACCTTTTGTTCCTGGATGCATGCCATTAATCTGTCAGTTCTTATAAATTGAATGAGCAAAGAACCAAAAATTTTGTTGCAATATATTAGACAAAGATGGGTGTTGCTTGGTGTCATTGTTATAGTCATGTGATCAACAACTTCCAGGACTAAAACAGAGTGACTTGGGTATTGACATACATGCATATTCTTCCATGTACACTATGGAAACATGTTGATTATGCTGGCCTATTAAATTTTGAATCGTCTTGTCAACTGGAAACTTTGTGTGACTGATGGGTTTTCGGTAGGAACATTGCAAGATTGGCATTTGCAGCATGATTATTGGTAGTGATCAATTAAAATTAGCATCAAAGCAGACTTCAATAATTCGTTGACTTTTTGCCTATCATTTCTCTTCCTCAACTCAACTCAACCCAACTCAACTCATCTAAGCCTTTTCCAAACTATCATTTCTCTTCCTGATTGCCATTTTTGGATTCATGGATCATGGATTGAAGTATCAGGTTATCATGTTTGTAAAAGGCATATTCAGTGTCTGTAAGTAGCTAATAACTGGCCTTGGCCAGCCTGGGATCTGCTGGATTGGGCTGGCCCGAGGTAAGAGGGGCTTTCAGCCTGGCTCAAGCTGGACTTGAGCTGCCTCTGATGCACCTGCTATGAGGGCTCAAGCATATGATTGATACCACTAAAACGACACACAATTGATTTTTTTTTTTTTTTCATTTTATACAAGTAGCTGCCAAAGGATTTTCTGAGACATGAAAGACACAATTCTTATGATTTTTTCATTAAATATTTTACCATAGCATATTGCACACTCACTTCTCTATCGTATTGTTACCTGAAAACCAAACCAAAATAGCTATGATGATTTTCAAACTCACTGAATTGCTGATTGACCAGCTGTCATAAAGAGGAGAAGCTGCCTGAGAAAGATATGTAATATTAATCTGTACTGAACTGAACATGATGCTTTCCCAAAATGAACCAATTTCATTTCTTGCAGCATATTCTATGTATGCAACAACCTTTATTTAGCCAATAACTGGTCTGTAGTAGCAGCAGATTCACATTCAGCATCATTTCTTAGAAATCTAGTGTGTTTCATCTTCCCTGGTTACTTTTTCTTCTAGTGAGTTGATTAGAATCGTGCATTGCCAACTCTTGCATGTTCAAGTCATCACGAAAGCAGGTTATCCTGTTGCCCTTTGGGTTAGTATTTGTACATATTTAAATATCTATTTCAATCTCAAGCTTCTCTTCTTGAGCATAAAATCCATGCTGTCTATATTATTTCACTTTATGCGCTAGGATTCTGGCTAAGCTTTTAAACATAAGTAATGATTTATTTATAGTTTTTCTTCTTCTTATTCTTTTTTTTTTTTTCGAAAAAATGTCTCTTAGGTGGTTTGCGAGCCATACTCACTGATCAAAACAAGTTGGTTGTAGCTGTTGGGGGTGTAACTGCACTTGCTGCAGGGATTTACACTACAAGGTATTGAATTGACATAAATCTAGAAGGTTCTTCTTCTTCCCTTCTTTTGCCCGTATCCTAGCATCTGAATGTATTTAATGCTTTCTAGTGTTTATAAAGTCAGCATTCGATATCTGTGCCAGATTTAATATGTGCCTGTATGCTTACAATTTAGAAGTAGTTAAGAGATTGAAAAACTAAAGATACTGACTTAACATATATGTTAGTTATTTTGAAGATAAAGTAGTTGAACACAATACAAAAAGGCCGTGCATAGCTTTAGATGTACAATAAGCCTTGGCATTGCGAATATGAATGATTAACTTAGATGACAAAATAAAGAAGGCTATAATAATGATTTAATCGGGAAAGTATTATAGCCATGGCCATAAATAGTAATTCTCAGAGGATTGTGTACTTTCACAGCTTCAATGTCTTTTAGTAGATATATATCATCATCATTATTATTGCATATCTTATTATGGTGATTTATCAAAAATGAGTGGCCTTGTTCTAGACTTTATGTTTTATTCTGCTGCATAACATGATTCCCACTAATGGGAGCCATCATGCCATTTCTTACGGGTGGTGGTAGGTGAAAGGGGAAAATTTTTAACCTATAAGCAGTTGTAACAAGGGTCAGACATTAAATTCTGAAGTTGAGCAGGCACCCATTTGCTTGATGTTTAGTGTGATTGTATACCCTTAGTTATGATTATGCACCTCTGATTATTAAAAACAACAAAAAAAAGTTGTATCCAGATGGTAGAATGACCTGCCTTTTCATTCACAGAACAGAACATATGATCACAAGGCTAGGCCCTGGCCGGAAACATAAAGACTGTAACCTTGACCCTTGTTATGCAATCTGGCAGCATGTCTTAATAGTCTTATAACAACAAAGTTTTTTTTTAAAAAAAATATTTTTTAACTTCTGTTAAATAGTTTTCTACTTGTAGAAATTATCTGATTGATGTCTTTCATGTCTTTTTCCTCACCAGAGAAGGTGCTAGAGTGGTTTGGGGATATGTTGATCGGATTTTGGGCCAACCGTCTCTAATCAGAGAGTCATCCCGGGGAAAGTATCCTTGGTCTGGTTTTTTCTCTCGTGCCATGAGCTCAGCATCACACAAAGGAAACAAACCAGGAACAAATAGAAATGGTTTTGGTGATGTTATTTTGAATCCTCCCCTTCAAAAGAGAATTGAACAGCTTTCTAATGCAACTGCTAATACCAAAGCCCATCAGGCCCCATTTCGTAACATGCTCTTCTACGGCCCTCCTGGTACAGGAAAAACTATGGCTGCTAGGGAACTAGCTCGTAAATCTGTATGTGACTATCTGATGTTGTAATTTATTAACTATCAAAGTGAACAAAATGTTAGTTACTGTGACTGATTGTTCTAATGATTTCTAGGGTCTAGATTATGCACTGATGACTGGTGGAGATGTTGCACCATTGGGCTCACAGGCAGTGACCAAGATACATCAATTATTTGATTGGGCCAAGAAATCTAGCAGGGGTTTGTTGCTATTCATTGATGAAGCAGATGCATTTTTGTGTGAGTAAGTGATCTAAATATCTGAATATTGCGTGATAAAAACGTCAGTCACAGTTTTACTTTTCATGTGCAGATACACAATTACATTGCAATAGTCTGATAAAACCTTTCAAAAACTTCTTGCAATATCGCTCTAACCTTTGAACCATTATGCTCGTGTAGTAAAAAAAAGTAATTTATCTATTATCTGGTTGAGCTGCAGTTCTTCTCGGTTTCTGAACTCTTACTTCTCATGACCTCATTTTTTGTTTTACATATCAAAATCTATCCTGCACACATGGTGACCTTGCCCACTAAAATTCTGAGAGTCCACATATGATTACATGATTTCTGTATGCTGTACTCATATATGCCAGTTTTTTACATGAATGTGCTGGTAGATTCCAGGAAAGAAAATGCTGAGCTATATGATATACCTTCATTTCTTTAGGCGCAACAAGACATACATGAGTGAAGCCCAACGGAGTGCTCTGAATGCTCTCCTTTTCCGAACAGGGGACCAATCCAAGGACATTGTGCTTGCCCTTGCCACCAACCGGCCAGGTGACCTCGACTCTGCTGTTGCAGACCGTATTGATGAGGTCCTCGAATTCCCTCTACCTGGGGAAGAGGAACGGTTTAAATTGCTCAAGCTTTATCTGGACAAATACATTGCAAAGGCCGGGGACAGCAAGCCTGGTTGGTTCAACTTGTTTCGGCGCCAGCAGCAGAAAATAGAGATAAAAAATATAACTGATGATGTGATTAGGGAAGCAGCAGCTAAGACTGAGGGGTTCTCAGGCAGAGAAATTGCTAAACTGATGGCCAGTGTCCAGGCTGCCGTTTATGGAAGCAAAGACTGTGAACTTAACCCAGGCTTGTTCCGGGAAGTGGTAGATTACAAAGTTGCGGAGCATCAGCAAAGGAGAAAGCTTGCTGCTGCTGAGGGAAGTGCTTAATTTTTTTTTCTTGTGGGTCTTATTAATTGTATTTTTTTGGCTATACATTGTACTTGATCACTATATCGGGCAATTGTTTCAAAGTAGCAGGTGAGTATCTGCTTCTCATATATTTCTGTGCACCCCTGCGGGGATTTTTGGTGAATCTGTTATTGTATAATTGGTAATTACTTATCAGTTACCAACAGATCAATTTAAACAGGTGTTACACAAAAATCTTGGGCTAGAAATAATTTTTGATGGTAACGTGCTTCTCTGTGTGTTTATATTTTATTTAAGAACTACGGTGGAGGGGCCAAGCCAAGGGGAGACAAAACACTTTCTTGGCTTTTAGGGCGTGGGAGGTAGAAGAAAGCATCGAGGAGGCATGTTGGTGGCCGATTGATGAGAAGGGTAAAAGTTCATTCTTGTTATCTTTGTTAATTACCAACTGTCGTGGCATCTAGTCTGAATCTTTTTTTTTTTTTTTTTTGAAATTTAGGTTTGGATATTCTCTCCTTTTGCCTGAAATCTACTGTAAGACACATAAAAGAAAAATGAGCAAAGGATTATCGAGTTTGAATTAGAGGATCAGTCGAATTACCTATTGCGAATGGAGCTCTTCTGTGCCAATACCGGGGCTGTCTGTGACTTGAAGCCTCAGGCTCAAAGTTTGGTTCGTTAGGGTACCAAAAAGTTTTTATACATCATCTTTGATGAGGTATATATCGAGCATGGTAATTCATTTATGTGCTGATGGGTTTTATACTGTAGGTGTCGGGCTTACGTGCAGATGAATCATTGTCCATATCATGAATCATTATCCAGACTATCCAGTATCGGAGCTCGGAGCAGTGGAAAAGTCTTTGTACACCGCCCCGGTGCAGCAAGGCCTACGTGGGCTACACCGCCTCTTCTGATTGGTCCACGTGGAGCCTACGTGGATGACGGTGCCGGACGGTATGATCCTGCTACGATGTAACGTTCTAAACGTGACGGACATTTAAAGCAGTTCGTTTTTTTTTAAAATTAGCGTGCAGACGAAAATGCCATTTTTCTTCATCCTAGCGCCATTTTACGTTGGATTTCATCTGTGCAAGAAGAACTCTTTCTTTCCCGTTCTTCCCCATCGCTCTGGATTTCGGAAGCATCACCGGAATCAGTTGAGCACGAACCGTCGCCCTCGCTCTGAGACTTCGGTCGAAAGAAAATATTTCAGCTTCGAGGCTGGAATACCTGGTTACTGGAGTCTTTGTACAAAAACTTCTAGAGAAAATGTCGTTCGCAGTACGAAGTAAAAAGTCCTTCTCACTTTTTTGTAAAGCTCTTTTATTACACAAACTATTTTTTTTGGTTAGAGTTAGTTAATGCGTCACCAAACCGTTTAATGCGCGGGTAACTTCCTTAGAACAAAACAGTTATGGCATTTGGAAGTCATAACTGTTTAGAGTTTACTGTTTTGTAAGCACGAATGTCATAACTATTTTAACTAGGATATTATACCTCATGAACTGGGGTGTCGTCAGAGTGGTTTGGCCTATATTCCCCGTTATTTCTTATTCATATAGCTCTAGTGTCGTTGTTAAAGCTACGACACCCCTGATGTACTTTTAAGACACCGTAGTTACAAGCCTAAGACACCCGTGCTCAAACGAATGCTGGAGAAAAGCCTCGCGACACCTTAATTACAACGCTACGTCACCCATGCTTATAACCTTCGCGATCTTCGTATGTTGCTTTCGGAGTGTCATAGCTTGTTCTATGGGGTGTCTTTAACTGCTATAAAGGGTGTGTCGTGCTTATAAATGATGCTGATAGTAGGCCCGCGACACCCGTATGGAGAACAATCCACGCGATACCCCGCTTTAACAGTCACGTCATCGGTGTCGTCGCCTTAAAGCTAGGGTGTCGTCAGATGAGAACTGGGGTGTTGTTAATAGCCTGAGTCGGTGCTGTCATCGTTCGTGACACCCCAGTTGAAACTTCACGACACCCTAGCTCTTATCTGACGACACCCGTGGTTATAACTGACTACGGCGAGAAGGCCCGCGACACCCCGTATGGAGAACAATCCCCGCGACACCCCGCTTTAACAGTCACGTCATCGGTGTCATCGCTTTAAAGCTAGGGTGTCGTCAGATAAGAACTGGGTATCGTTAATAGCCTGAGTCGGTGCTGTCGTCGTTCGCGACACCCCAGTTGAAACTTCACGACACTCTAGCTCTCATCAGATGACACCCGTGGTTATAACTGACCACGGTGAGAAGGCCCGACACCCCGTATGGAGAACAATCCCCGCGACACCCGCTTTAACAGTCACGTCATCAGTGTCGTCGCCTTAAAGCTAAGGTGTCGTCAGATGAGAACTGGGGTGTCGTTAATAGCCTGAGTCGGTGCTGTCGTCGTTCGCGACACCCAGTTGAAACTTCACGACACCCTAGCTCTCATCGGATGACACCCTGGTTATAACTGACCACGACGAGAAGGCCCGCGACACCCAAGTTACGAAAATTTATTTTTATTCATCACAAAAATAAAGAGAAGACGAAAAGAAAAGAAAAAAAAGTACATGAGCCCTCACTGGGGCTTGTCATCTGCTTCGGTCGCTGCCGAGCTCCCCCCGCGCTGCGGGGCTAACTCGGCGATCTGTTGTCCCTCCAGCCGGCTGTTGGCCTGACGCAGGACCTCGATCTGTCTCATTGAAATGGCCATGTATTGCTCGGCCGCCTTGTGGAGTCGCTCGCTATTTGCGAGCGACTCTGCAAAGACCTCCAAATCGATGCTTACTGTTCTGCGAAGCGACTCTGCCCTGCTTACTGTTCTGCGGGGCTCCCAGGGGGGCCAGTCGATCGCCCCTCGCCTCTAGAAGCCATATCAGTATACAAAAATTTTGGAAGATCAGCTGAAAAGGTGATGAACGATGACATTCCCCCATCCATATTTAAGGTACTCCTGGCGGGTGTTTCGATTGCCACGTGCCACCATCTCAGTGGGCGGTTCGAAGGAATCGAAGCGTCGCGCCCCCCCCCCTCGATGAGTTTCGGGGGATGGGAAACAGAAGAGAGTTTCGGGAAGCCAAATACCCGGTTACCGTAGTAAGTTTTACGACGTCCCAAGAGGAAACCTCACGACACCCAAGGATGATTTGGATTTCAGCCGAAAATCCTTCGCGACACCCCACTTGAAACGTCACGACACCGTAGCACCAATGCCATGACACCCGTGCTTAGAACTGACCGCGCAGAGAATCCCCGCGACACCCCAGGAGAATTGGATTTCGGCCGAAACTCCTTCGCGACACCCAGTTGAAATCTCACGACACCCTAGCACCAATGCCACAACACCCGTGCTTAGAACTGACCGCGCAGAGAATCCCGTGACACCCTAGGAGAATTGGATTTCGACCGAAACTCCTTTGAGACACCCCAATTGAAAGCTCACGATACCCTAGCTTTAAGGCGACGACACCCGTGCTTAGAACTGATAACGGAGAGAACCCTCGCGACACCCCTTGTCGAATTCGGCCGAAACTCCTTCGCGACACCCCAGTTGAAATCTCACGACACCCTAGCACCAATGCCACGACACCTGTGCTTAGAACTGACTGCGCAGAGAATCCCCGCGACACCCCAGGAGAATTGGATTTCGACCGAAACTCCTTCGAGACACCCCAGTTGAAAGCTCACGACACCCTAGCTTTAAGGCGACGACACCCATGCTTAGAACTGATCACGGAGAGAACCCCCGACATCCCTTGTCGAATTTGGCCGAAACTCCTTCGCGACACCCCAGTTAAAATCTCACGACACCCTAGCACCAATACCACGACACCCGTGCTTAGAACTGACCGCGCAGAGAATCCCCGCGACACCCCAAGAGAATTGGATTTTGGCCGAAACTCCTTCGAGACACCCCAGTTGAAAGCTCATGACACCCTAGATTTAAGGCGATGACACCCGTGCTTAGAACTGATCACGGAGAGAACCCCCGCGACACCCCTTGTTGAATTCGGCCGAAACTCCTTCGTGACACCCCAGTTGAAATCTCACGACACCCTAGTACCAATGCCACGACACCCGTGCTTAGAACTGACCGTGTAGAGAATCCCCGCGACACCCCAGGATAATTGGATTTCGGCCGAAACTCCTTTGAGACACCCCAGTTGAAAGCTCACGACACCCTAGCTTTAAGGCGACGACACCCGTGCTTAGAACTGATCACGGAGAGAACCCCCACACACCCCTTGTCGAATTCGGCCGAAACTCCTTCGCGACACCCCAGTTGAAATCTCACGATACCCTAGCACCAATGCTACGACACACGCATTAACAGTGAACCCATGGGTGTCGTCGCCTTAAAGCTAGGGTGTCGTCAGATGATAACTGGGGTGTCATATTATTTTAACCTTCATGTCCTAAATCCTAATCCTTTGTCAGCATATATTGACAACTAAATCTATGGATATCATTGTTGATGACTGAGTGCCTATATTTTCACAGTTGATGCTGAAATTGTAGATCGGAAAGAAATCGATAACACTCCCGGCCGTGCACCTTCACCCGTCGCTCCAAATGCAGTGGATGATACTGTAGTTCCTCAAACTGGAATGGAATTCAATTCAGCAGATGATGTATATACGTTCTACAATGGATACGCGAGACGAGTTGGTTTTGGAATCACAACAGTGTGTAGTAGGGCCAACAACAAAAAATAACTTTGCTTCAAGCACCTGGCGTATTGGAGGCAAGAAAATCTAGAAGAACAGAGAAGAGTATGAATCATAGGGATATTGGGAAAGTTGATTGTATGGCATCCATAAAAGCAAGACTGAATGTTACAAGTGGTAAGTGGATATTGGATGAGGTTTCTCTAGAACATAACCATGGGATGTCCATAACATCAACTGGTTATCTACGGTCGCATAGAGGATCAGCACACCAGAGAAGGCAGAGATCAGCAATTTATATGCCGTGAATGTTCCGACGACTCAGATATACTCTGCCATAGCAAGGAGAAAAGGGGGCAGAAGACAATTGGATTTCACCGAGAAGGATGCTCGTAACTTCATTTGTCGCGAACGTCAGTCTAAGCTGAAAGAAGGAGATGCTCAGTCGATGGTAATTCATTTGCCGAAATGCAACTCAGAAATCCCAATTTCTTCTATACCTTAGACCTCAATGATAATGATCATCTGAGGTCTGTCTTCTGGATTCATCCAAGGTCAAGATTGGCATGCACATACTTCGGTGATGTTCTAAGCTTTGACTCAACGTACTTGACAAACAGATATCAAATGCCTTTTTGTCCATTCGTCGGGGTCAACCATCATGGACAGTCCACCTTGCTTGGATGCGCATTGTTGTCTGATGAGAGTACTGAGACATATAAATGGGTTTTTCAGGTATGGCTGGATGCAAATGGTGGTCAAGCACCTATTGCCATAATAACTGACCAAGACAAGGCAATCGAGGCTGCTGTCAAAGAAGTTTTTCCTAACACACGACATCGATTTTGTCTTTGGCATATATTGAAGAAGATACCTGAAAAGATTGACCACATTTGCATGGCAAATCCCAAGTTTATGGTTGATTTCGATGAGGCGATATATGATTCATTGACCATACAGTCATTCGAGGAAAGGTGGGCACATGTTATGGAGAAATATAAAGAATGCAAGTCTATAGATTGGTTCAATGTCCTTTACAAATGTCGGGATAAATGGGTCCCAGTTTACCTAAAGGATACATTTTTCGCAGGTTTGTATGTCATTGTCTTTGGTTCATGTTCGCGTTAAACACTTTTTTTTATGTTGATAAAATTTTGAACAGGGATGTCATCTTTACAAAGGAGCGAGGGCATTAATCACTTCTTCGATGGGTTTATAAATTCAAAGACAACACTAACGGAGTTCATAAGTAAGTACGAAGATGCCTTGAAAAAAGATACGAGGCCGAAAATGAGGAAGATAATAGGATGTTGCAAACGATTGCTTTCCTAAAGACATCATCACCTTTTGAGAGACAAGCTGCAGGAAGGTATACAAGGCGCATTTTCAAAAAATTTCAGAATGAGATCCTTGAAATGGCTGCATCAAATACAAAATTGATCAAGGAAGCTGGCAACTATTGTGTATATTCGTTAAGTCGTATGAAAGGATTGAAGTCGATGGAATCGGCAAGGAGATGATCAAAGATTATATCGTGTCATACGATAGAAATATTGAGGATGTCCAATGCCAGTGCCGATCCTTTCAGTTCAAGGGGTACCTGTGTAGGCATGCTTTGTTGGTTCTTCATCAAAGTGACGTATTTTGTTTACCAGATAAATACTTCTTGAAGAGATGGTGCAAGGACATGAAATACCAATTCGACGAATTCGACTGCAATACTGAAGGTTATGATAAAAGCATACGAAAATCACAGTACGCAGTGGCAATTTTTTAATTGAAATGTCTTAATATTTGTTTTCGTTAATATTATGTTAATGATTGTAGATATTGTTTGCTGAGTCATCGGATGATGAAGCTCGCAGAGATAGCCTCCATGTCTGAAAATGCATTTAATGTAGTGATGGATGGTCTAACACCTATATTCAAAATTGCTGTGGATGCCAACTGCGCAGCTCAACCACGTACAGAGCTTGTAATTCAAGATCCTGAATAAATTAGGATGAAAGGTCGCCCGAGAGAGAACAGATTAAAGAGTGGAGTCGAGAAGAAGTCAAAAAGATCAAGGAAAAATCAGGTCAAGGAAAGAGCTGCTTCAAGCATCAGGCAGACTTGTTTGCAGTCAATTAATACCGAAGAGGACCTGAAGAGAAGTGTACCGCCTTCCGAAGCTTTGATGGACGAATTTGATGCTTATGTATTGAGTCAACTTACACAGGAGCATATATAAAACACGGGTGTCGTAACTTTTGAACTAGGGTGTCTTGGTCGCAAATGAAGTGCTTTCAAAATATGGTGTCTATTTCAGTAAAATGAATGCTTTTAGCGCGACGACACCCCAGCTCTTGGCTAATGACTCCCTAGCTCTTGCGGCGACACCTGAACGGCGGAAACCTACGACATCCCAGTACTCGCGAGCGGACACCGAAGATTTTAGCGCGATGACACCCCAACTCTTGGGTAATGACTCCCTAGCTCTTGCGCGGCGACACCCGAAAGGCGGAAACCTACGAGACATCCCAGTACTCGCGAACGAACACCGAAGATTTTAGCGCGACGACACCCCAGCTCCTGGCTAGCGACTCCCTAGCTCTTGCGCGGCGACATCCGAAAGGCGGAAACCTACGACATCCCAGTACTCGCGAACGGACACCGAAGATTTTAGCGCGATGACACCCCAGCTCTGGCTAACGACTCCCTAGCTCTTGCGCGGCGACACCCGAAAGGCGGAAACCTACGAGACATCCCAGTACTCGCGAACGGATACCGAAGATTTTAGCGTGACGACACCCCAGCTCCTGGCTAGCAACTCCCTAGCTCTTGCGCGGCGACACCCGAACGGCAGAAACCTACGACATCCCAGTACTCGCGAGCGGACACCGAAGATTTTAGCGCGACGACACCCCAGCTCTTGGTTAACGACTCCCTAGCTCTTGCGCGGCGACACCCGAAAGGCGGAAACCTATGAGACATCCCAGTACTTGTGAATAGACACCGAAGATTTTAGCACGATGACACCCCAGCTCTTGGCTAGCGACTCCCTAGCTCTTGCGCGGCGACACCCGAAAGGCGGAAACCTACGACATCCCAGTACTCTCGAGTGGACACCAAAGATTTTAGCGCGAGGACACCCCAGCTCTTGGCTAACGACTCCCTAGCTCTTGCGCGGCGACACCGAAAGGCGGAAACCTACGAGACATCCCAGTACTCACGAACGGACACCGAAGATTTTAGCGCGACGACACCCCAGCTCTTGGCTAACGACTCCCTAGCTCTTGCGGCAACACCGAACGGCGGAAACCTACGACATCCCAGTATTCGCGAATAGACACCGAAGATTTTAGCGCGACGACACCCCAGCTCTTGGCTAACGACTCCCTAGCTCTTGCGCGGCGACACCCGAATGGCGAAAACCTACGACATCCCAGTACTCGCGAACGGACACCGAAGATTTTAGCACGATTACACCCCAGCTCTTGGCTAACGACTCCCTAGCTCTTGCGCGGCGACACCCGAACGACGAAAACCTATGAAGGCAAACATAGGAATGAATCGAGGACACCCCTGCTCGCAATATAAAATTTATGCATTTGCATTAAATATTAATCATTGTTAATATGAATAAATTACATTCAATTTTATTCAAAGAAGAATAAAAAAATTAAGAATATTTTTCGACAATGTCGCTAATCTTTTTGTTCAGGCCCTCTCTCAATATCGTTGCAGCTAAGTATCGCCGGTAAACTCTGACTTCCTCATCCGTGAAATCCATCTTCATATCAGGATTGTCCCATCGAGCAAGACATTCCATGTATCTCAGACAGTATAGGCCGCAATCCAGCGATCCGGTCGGTTGGCTTGGGTAATCCGAAATCTCTTCCATCGGCCAAGTCATCGCTTCCTTCTTATCGCAGTAGATATGGAATATGTGGCCAAGAATTGTATGCCATTTCCTTGCATTGGCCTTGTACTTGGGGTTGCGTTTCAGTGAATTCAGGTGCATGAACACCTTTCTTTCCATGTCGACAGCAACCAAATGCCAGTGCAAGTTATCAGAGTTTATTATGGTGAAAAGAAACCGGAATTGGGCCTTATCTTCATCCTATACATTGTCAAATATCGAGGCCCCTGAGATTCCAGCGATTTCATGAGCAGGTGATGAGGAAGTCAGACACAGAGCGGATACGAAAACTGATGCAAATATGCACTTATGGTATCGGTCCGGATGCTCTGTCCAGTTGCGCATCAGAAACTCCTGGCCGGCATCAATTATCTGCCAATGCAATGTAAACCGATTAATATAATTCTAAAATCAACAACTAGAACAGGTTTCTTGATATACTTACATCATCTATTATAATTTCATTGTTAATGAGATCTTGAAGATTTTTCCTTGTTACAACGCCAGAAAACATATTGGTGTAGACGATCTCGTCGGTTAGTCGTTCGCTCAAAAAATTTTGAATAATTATTTGGTCATCTTCGACCGTTGTGTTGGGCTTTGACATGCCCATTGTCTTCGCCGACTTTTTAGGACGGGTTGTCTCATAACATTCTCTGACGACCGTGGATGCCTTACGCTTCCTCGGCTCTTTTTTAACCCTCCTAACAAGCGAAGCGAAGGCACTCCAACGATTTCTATGTCATATTATCACCCTTTGGCGCAGGGGTGCCAAGTTTATTATCGGATATGGACTCATCTTTATTTCCATTCCCATGCTCTGTTTTATCATCCAATGAATCCCCCTCCAATCTCTTCTCCTCTGCTTTTGCATTCCCGTCTCAATTGGACACTCGGATGAATGGTCCTCCTCCATCTTCTTCTCCTCACTATTTCCATTACCAGGCTCGCGGAGGACCAACTCCAGGGAATGCACCTTCTCTGTTTTCCCGTCTCCCTTGTCCTCCTCATTTATTGCAGTACTTTCCTTTTTGAGCAGTGATTTGAGGAGGCTCTCAGCAATGGACAGCCTGTGCCTGACATCGTCGAGTTGATCCTTAACGCACTCCAATTCAGTCCTCAACTTGGCACATCCTGCGCAGCTATTCGTTGGTTGAGGGGCGCATGTATCTGTTGGTTGAGGGATGCTACATTCTGCTGAGTGAGAAGCCAGCGCTCTTCTGACAGTGGTACAGTAGCTCCCTCCATCTGCAATGCAAGTTGATAACAAATTAATATTAAGTGAACATATTAACGCATGAAGTTGAAAATTATGGTCAGAGCAATGGAGCAATGTACTAGCTTACCAAGTCGCGAGGCTGCAAGTCGGCAACCCGAACCGACTGGATCTTCATTTGGTGGTCATACCACTTCAACAGCCGGGGCAGTTTATCAGGGTATGCTGGTTCTCGCATTGATGTATGCTCGAGGAACCACGCCTGAACATGATATTTTTTGGATATTAAATAATGTAATATTAAAAAAAAATTATAGTAAGAACACTACTATGCGTCTCAATAATCCTTACCACCAGTGCTGCCGAGCATCCGAACAGGGTAGGCTGCCTCCTAACTTTTTTGCATTCTTTGAGTGGACCGGCTCCTCGGAACGCAAGCAAGCAGCTATTTCTGGGAGAGCCAGAACAATCAACTCCTTCAATGCCGAAGCCCAGTCGATGCTATCCAGTTGACTTAAGTCATCCAAGTGCTGGATGAGATACCGTGGACATCTCTGATTAGACTTTGGAGCCAAAAACATGGCCAACATGTATGCGGTCCAAAGTCGGACGGTGTCCTCGACATCCTCCTGTTCCTTAGATGATCGAGTTGAAATATTAACTTCTCCAAACCTTCTTGGCGGAGATCTAAACCCTGGCCAAACCGTCTGAACAACCTTCGTTGAACAATAGGCTGGACGTGTCGATCTTCTTCCCATGAGCTGGAAGTCCAAGAATGAGTGCGACTTCGTCGGCACTGAATAGAACTGGCTTTCCGCAGAAAATGAACTCGTCGCCTCCATTGTGACATCTTATGATGTCTGCTAGCAGTCGCCCATCGACTGTGAACGTCTGCATGTCGATGAAGGCACCAAATGGGGTCATTCGAATAAGTTTTGTATGCCGTCTAGTGAACCCCATCTTCCAAACCTTCTGAACGTATACGGCCGGCCTGCAGCTATTCTTAAACAGCTGGGAAGCCTTCACTGGGGGACTGAACAATTTTATTGTCAACTGAAACAGGGGTAAGACAGAAGACATACTTGTCATGAAATTTTAAGAGAGGATGTCATAATATTTTAACATAGTGATAAACATACCTGAAGGAGCCGCATCCTCATTCGAACGAAGAACCATGTCCTTGCATTGTTCCGCCATTTTCTCCGTCTGCTTCTTCTTTGTTCGCGGTCTTCGTCCACAAACGAAAGCACTCATCTCCATGAATGAAGTATATGGAAGAATGAACTATGGAAGAAATTTAGAGGGAAAAGGAGACCAGTGGCTTCTCGAGCAAGAGATGAAGGATGTCTTCTCGAGCAAAAGGATGGCTTCTCGAGCAACAGACGAATGAGTGCTTTTTCTAGGGTTTATGCCGACCTTAGAGAAATACGAAAGGACACCTGGATTGCCACGATCACATCACAGTGACCCGCAAACCCATAGGAACTGCCCACGTTTTGCAACTTTTTTCGAAAAGATGGCATGGCTGAGTTACTAGGGTATCGTCGAATTAGTACTTGGGTGACATTAAATTCCCGCCTTGTTCAAGCATGGGTGTCGTCGCCTTAAAGCTAGGGTATCGTGAGATTTCAACTGGGGTGTCGCGAAGGATTTACGGTCGATTTCGAACTAGGGTGTCGCGGGATTCTCTATGTGGTCAGTTTTAAGTAAGGGTGTCATTTCCTTAAAGCTAGGGTGTCGTGATATTTCAACTGGGGTGTCGCGAAGGATTTACGGCCGAATTCGAACTAGGGTGTCGCCGGGGACTCTCTATGTGGTCAGTTTTAAGTAAGGGTATCGTTTCCTTAAAGCTAGGGTATCGTAAGATTTCAACTGGGGTGTCTCGAAGGATTTACGGCCGAATTCGAAATAGGGTGTCGCTGGGATTCTCTCCGTGGTCAGTTTTAAGCATGGGTGTCGTCTCCTTAGAGCTAGGGTGTCGTGAGATTTCAACTGGGTATCGCGAATGATTTTCGGTCGAATTCCACTGGGGTGTCGCTGGATTCTCTCCGTGGTCATTTGTAAGCACGGGTGTCGTCGCCCTAAAGCTAGGGTATCGTGAGATTTCAACTAGGGTGTCGCGAAGGATTTACGGCCGAATTCAAACTAGGGTGTCGTGGGACTCTCTATGTGGTCAGTTTTAAGTAAGGGTATCGTTTCCTTAAAGCTAGGGTATCGTGATATTTCAACTGGGGTGTCGCGAAGGATTTACGGCCGAATTCGAACTAGGGTGTCGCTCTCTATGTGGTCAGTTTTAAGTAAGGGTGTCATTTCCTTAAAGCTAGGGTGTCGTGAGATTTCAACTGGGGTGTCGCGAAGGATTTACGGCCGAATTCGAACTAGGGTGTCGCGGGGACTCTCTATGTGGTCAGTTTTAAGTAAGGGTGTCGTTTCCTTAAAGCTAGGGTATCGTAATATTTCAACTGGGGTGTCGCGAAGGATTTACGGTCCGAATTCGAACTAGGGTGTCGCTGAGATTCTCTCGTGGTCAGTTTTAAGCACATGTGTCGTCTCCTTAGAGCTAGGGTGTCGTGAGATTTCAACTGGGGTCGCGAAGGATTTTCGGCCGAATTCCACTAGGTTATCGCTGGGATTCTCTCCATGGTCATTTGTAAGCACGGGTGTCGTCGCCCTAAAGCTAGGGTGTCGTGAGATTTCAACTGGGGTATCGCGAAGGATTTACGGCTGAATTCAACTAGGGTGTTGCGGGGACTCTCTATATGGTCAGTTTTAAGTAAGGGTGTCATTTCCTTAAAGCTAGGGTGTCGTAATATTTCAACTCGGGTGTTGCAAAGGATTTTTGACCGAATTCGAACTAGGGTGTCGCTGGGATTCTCTCCATGGTCAGTTTTAAGCACGGGTGTCATTCTTAGAGCTAGGGTGTCATGAGATTTCAACTGGGGTGTCGCGAAGGATTTTCGGCTGAATTCCACTGGGGTGTCGCTGGGATTCTTTCCGTGGTCATTTGTAAGCACGGGTGTCGTCGCCCTAAAGCTAGGGTGTCGTGAGATTTCAACTGGGTGTCGCGAAGGATTTACGACCGAATTTGAACTAGGGTGTCGCGGGGACTCTCTATGTGGTCAGTTTTAAGTAAGGGTGTCGTTTCCTTAAAGCTAGGGTATCGTAATATTTCAACTGGGGTGTCGCGAAGGATTTACGGCCGAATTCGAACTAGGGTGTCGTTGGGATTCTCTCCGTGGTCAGTTTTAAGCACGTGTGTCGTCTCTTAGAGCTGGGGTGTCGTGAGATTTCAACTGGGGTCTCACGAATGATTTTCGGTCGAATTCCACTGGGGTGTCGATGAGATTCTCTCCGTTGTCATTTGTAAGCATGGGTGTCGTCGCCCTAAAGCTAGGGTGTCGTGAGATTTCAACTGGGGTGTCGCGAAGGATTTATGGCCGAATTCGAACTAGGGTGTCGCTGGGATTCTCTCCGTGGTCAGTTTTAAGCACGGGTGTCGTCTCCTTAGAGCTAGGGTGTCGTGAGATTTCAACTGGGGTGTCGCGAATGATTTTCGATCGAATTCCACTGGGTGTCGCTGGGATTCTCTCCGTGGTCATTTGTAAGCACGGGTATCGTCGCCCTAAAGCTAGGGTGTCGTGAGATTTCAACTGGGGTGTCGCGAATGATTTTCGACCGAATTCCACAGGGGTGTCGCGGGCATTCTCTCCGTGGTCAGTTTTAAGTACGGGTATCACAGCATTGGTACTAGGGTGTCGCAGTATTTGGCTTCTCCATCTCTTCATTGATGGTTTCTGTTCACGAGGGGGGCGAGGTTCTCCTGGGGTGTTTGCTGCCATTCGCTCTTATCTTGTTGAAACCCACGACACCCTAGTTCAAAACGTTAAGACAAAGCATTAGTTGAAAACCCACACACCCTAGTAGAAAACCCTATCGTCAAGATCATAAACCACAACAACCTCATAACGAAAGAATGTTTTGTGCTGCGGACGACATTTCCTCCAGAAGTTTTTTACAAAGACTCAAGTAGCCAGGTATTCCAGCCTCGAAGCTGAAATATTTTCTTTCGACTGAAGTCTCAGAGCGAGGGCGACGGTTCGTGCTCAACTGATTCCGGTGATGCTTCCGAAATCCAGAGCGAGGGGGAAGAAAGGGAAGAAAGAGTTCTTGCACAGATGAAATCCAATGTAAAATTGTGCTAGGATGGAGAAAGGGCATTTTCGTCTGCACGCTAATTTAAAAAAAAACGAACTGCTTTAAATGCCTGTCACGTTTAGAACGTTACATCGTAGCAGGGCCATACCGTCCGGTACCATATCTATGTAGGCTTCATGGATCAATCAGAAAAGGGTGCAGTCCATGTAGACCTTGCTGCATCGGAGCACGACTTTTCCTTTTCCATATGGTACATGTCGGCTCCTTAGACTAGACACGGGAGTTTACAGCTTTAGGATTCGGGTTCTGGCTTCTCGATCTTCGGTGAAAGTTCATCGTTCATCCGATCGATTCTCACCGGAAGTTTGCAGCTGTTCTTCTTCTACCTTCGGTTGCTGCGGATGTGGATGTAAGGTCTTGGATCTGCCGTGTTCCTCTGCTTGGTCCGTTGCTTTTTTTTTTTTTTTGTGCTGCTTTAAGATTTGGGTTCCGGCTGCTTCGGTCCCGATCTCCGGTGAAAATTCATCATTCCTCCGATCGATTCTCACCGGACGCTTGCAGTTCTTCTTCCTCCACCTCCGGTTGCTGCGGATGTGGGGTAAGGTCTTGGGTCTGCTGTTGTTCCTCTGCTTCGTCCGTTGCTTCTGTTTTTTGTGCTGCTTTAAGATTCGGGTCACAGCGGCTTCGTCCCTGATCTCCAGCAACGCTTGCTGTTTTCTTCGATCGATCTTCACCGGTCGTGGGTGGTTGCTGTCCCCTTCTTCCCTGTGGCTGTGGATGGTCATTAGCAGCAGGGTGAGTTGAGAGTGGGGTCTGATTACTCGGGTTGGTCCCCTGTTCGTCGTCTTCCCTGCCTGCAGCTTCTTGCGGTTGTTCGGGATGGCCTCCCAGACTCCTCAAGCTCCATCTGTATCTGCTAATCCGGCGACGGCCTCTCCTTCTATGGATTGGAGGAAGGCGGTTACTCCTCGCTTCGAATGGGTTTCTCCTGAACCCACGCCGGCGGAGATTGCGGATCTTGAGCAAAGGTTTCCTGATATTGTTGATGTGCCTTCGAAGGCGTTGATTGAAGAATCTTCCAAGATGGCTGAGAGGGTTGTTCTTGCTCGTTGTCTTGGCAGATAGGTGCAACCGGATGCTGTAACCCGGGAGTTCCAGCGTGGGGGCATCAATGGCAGCATTGAAGCAATCGGCCTGGCTAATCGTCACTATCTCTTCACCTTTGCCACTGCTGAAGCTAAGGAATCTGCTCTCAGTAGGCCCTGGACTGTTAACGGTCAGATCATTGCTCTGGCTGACTGGCGAGCTGAATTCTCTCCAACGGAAGATCCCATTCAGGAGGCGCTCATCTGGGTACGTCTCCCTAACCTTCCGCTTGAGTTTTGGGTGGAAGAGATTCTGCAAGCAATCCTCAGCATCGCCGGTATGTTTGTTTGCTTCGATAGTTGGACAAAAGAGAGGCGACGAGGAGGTTTCGCCCGTGCTTGTATCCGAATTAACCTAAGGCGACCTCTGCGACCTGGTGCTAGGATTAGAGGGAGCTGCTCTCCGTTTTGGCAGAGGTTTGCATATGAGCATCTGGATGTTATTTGTTCCCATTGTGGTTGTCTCCACCAACCGGAAGCTTGTCCCGTTCGGTCGGAGAAGACGACTGATGCTGGTGGCTCGTCGTCTCCCTCCTTCGGCCCTTGGATGGCTGCCCTGCGCCAAAAGAGGAGCAGTGCTACTGCCTCTAATCCCAAGAGGAAACCAGCTTCTTCCACTGTTGGCCATCAATTCCGTTTAGATGGCTGGCAGGTTCCCTCTAAAACTGCTCGTCGTCGTCATCTTGGGCCAGCTCTGGGTGTGTCTGTGCCTGGTCAGGGGGTGGCTGTGCCGGTTGATAGTGGTGTTGATCAGGCCTTAGTGTCGGGACAAGGGGTGGAGGTGCCGGGAAAGGATTTGAATGTGCAGAGTGACGGCTTGGTTTTGTCAGGGAAGGGCTTGGATGTGCCGGGGGTGAGGGTTGATGTGCCGGTAGGCTGTGGTGCTGGTCAGGCCAATGTGCCAGCTGCTTCCTCTGTGCCAGTTTGCTCCGTTGGGCACAATAATCCTTTTGCGGTTCTCGGCTCCGATCAATGGTCGGGTCATCCCAAGTCCCGCTCTGATGCCAATCCGGCTCCCCCGAAGCGGTCTTGCCCTTCACAGTCGGTGTCTGTCCGTATTGCTTCTAGTCATTCTAAATCCTCTCCTGGAGGATCACAAAGGGCTATCAGGCAGCCCCGTCTCAGTTTGGAGGCCTCACTTAACCAGCTTAATCGAGTCGAGGGGGCTGAGACTAATCAGAGGTTTTCTTTTACTGCAGCCCCGATATCGACCGTCATTTCGGCTGCAAACCAATCAGTCGAACTCTGTTTTATCTTTAGTCAGGGACGCTGTTATGGATCTTGATTAGGGTACATCCAAAGCCTCTTATTCGGAGATCAGGATGTTAGGGGCCACAAATTGTTTGGCTAAGTCAGCTGGGGTAGAGGCCCCACCTGAAGCGAAGACTGTTGATGAAGTAATGGAGGGGGAGAGGGAGATTATTTGATTTTTCTCTTCTCTTTTATAAATAAAAATTCTATCTTGGAATGTCAGGGGGGCTATTAAGCCTTCTTTTAGGCCTACTTTTGGGAGGCTTGTTCAGCTCCATAACCCGGACGTTTGCATCCTTCTGGAGACTCGTTTATCGGGTCGTAGCCTCGACCGTATTAGGCGGTGGATTTTCAGATCTTGGTCCTCCTGTGCTATTGATTTTATCGGACTCTCAGGTGGGATACTGATTCTGTGGCATCACGGCACTGTCAGGGTTAACCCCTTCTACAAAAATAAGCAGATGGTTGCTCTGGTTGTTTTGGATCAGTCAGGCAGTCCCTGGCTCATATCGGAGGTTTATGCTTCTATCGACTTTCGGGAAAGAAGGGCTCTTTGGAGCTAGTTGTCCACTATTATTTCTTTGGGCCTCCCCTCCTTATTAGCAGCGGATTTTAACTACATTTTGGGGGCTCATGAAAAGAAGGGAGGGAGGCAGAATGCTGAGAAGCTGGAGATCAGAGAGTTTAGGAGTTTCATCAACTCTCTTAGTCTAATTGATCTTGGATTCTCTGGTCCCAATTTTACTTGGTGTAATAACTGTAATGGTTCGGCATGGGTTTCCGAAAGGATCGATGGAGCATTAGCATCGACCCGCTGGGTTCATCTCATTCCAGATTTTTTTGTTTCACATCTACCCAGGATTGCCTCAGATCACTGTCCTATTCTTGTTTCCACTGATACTGTTAGTAGATATCAGAGCCCATTCAGATTTGAGCAGTTTTGGACCCATTACTCTATTTGGGAACTGATTTCCCAAGTCTGGAGGGTTCCTGTGCGAGGGGGTCCCACCTATCGCATCTCTAGACGATTGGAGCTGGCCAGGCGCCGCCTTCTTTGGTGGAACAAACATGAGGTGGGGGATATTTTTTGGCGGTTAGAGCAGTCAGAGGAGCACATAACTGATTTGCAACTTTGGGAAGATCAGGTGGGTAGTCTTCAGAGTCTGATCTTACTAACCTTTGCCACCATTTGACTCTTCACAATTCCCTCACTAGACAGCTGGAATTATATTGGAGATAGAGATCTCGGATCCAGTGGATCAGGAAGGGTGATCTTAATACTAGATTTTTTCATCAAGCTACCATTACTCGCCGATCCTCGAATCGTATCCGGAGAATTATTGATGATGATGGCAACTATTATGATGAGGATCACGAGATCAGGAAAAAGTTGCTCGCCTTTTTCCGTTCTAGATGGACAGATCTTTCAGGAGCCGGGCTCCCTATTCAGTCTGTTTCCTTTTCGCACAGAGTCTTGCAGGCTGATAATGAGATTTTGACTAGACCTGTCTCTTCTGCTGAGATCCGTGCTGCTTTGTAGGATCTGGGGCCTGATAAAGCTCTGGGTCCAGATGGGTTCCCCCTTTCTTCTTCTGATACTTCTGGATGATAATTGGTTAGGATGTGATTGATGCTATCCAGTCAGTCTTTCTCTCTAGCAGCATACCCTGCGATTGGAAGCGGACTTACATCACCTTGATTCCGAAGCATCTTGATGCTACTTCTCCTCAGCACTATCATCCGATCAGCCTTTGTTCCACTCTGTATAAGGTCTGTGCTGGGTACTAGTTTCTCACCTTCAGCCTCTTATTCCTCGGTTGATTTCTCCAGAGCAGGGTGCTTTCATCAGGGGCCGCACTATCACTGATAATGTCCTTCTAGCGCAGGAATTTATGCATGATCTTCAGCGTTTTCCCTCCCGCTGATGCCTTATGGCTGTTAAGATTGATATGGAACAGGCTTATGATAGGATTTCTTGGCATTACCTTCAGCACACTCTTCAGGAATTTCAATTCTCCACCCTGTTTATAGAATGGATTATGACTTGTATATTTAGCCCCACCTTCTTTCTTATCATTAATGGTGGTCATATCGATTTTTTCCACTCTTCGGTTGGGCTTCACCAAGGTTGTCCCCTATCACCATTATTGTTTATATTATGTGCCGACACTCTTTCTCGAGCATTTACAGCTGCTGTTCAGGAGGAACAGTTGGAGGCCTATGTTGCTGCCCCTCAGGCCCCTCCCTTGTCCCACCTTCTCTTTGCTGATGACTGTATTCTGATGGGAAGAGCTTCTGTCTGCAATGCAAATATCTTTGCATCCATTGTTCAGTCATACTGTTCTACTTTTGGCCAGCGGGTCAATCTTGCTAAGTCATTGATCTACTTCAGTCCCAAGACCACCCTTCAGGTTCGAGCTGCTATTTCTCAGAGGTTCGGGATTTGTGAGCAGTCGGACCGGTTGATGTATCTTGGGGTTCCCATTTCAGGCAGGCGACCTCTTGCCAGTGATTATCAGTTCGTTGAGCATAGGATTCGTGACCATCTACATGGATGGCAGGCTTCTGGTCTTTCTTTGATGGGTAGGGTCACTATGATTCGATATGTTATGTCTTCCCTCCCATTGCATATTCTATCAAACTCCATCATTTCGATATCTTGTCTAAGGAGAGTTGAGCATTTCGAGACTTCCTATGAGCCTCTATGCAGGATGATCATGACGTCCACCTTCTCTCTTGGGAGACCGTTTGCCTTCTTATCTCTGAGGGCAGTTTGGGGATTCGGTCACTCATCGTGAGGAGGGAGGCCCTGTTAGCTAGACATGCCGCTCGGTTATTACTGGATTCTGATTCTTTATGGAGTTCTCTGATGAGGGCTAATATTGTCACTCAGGCCAGGCGAGAGATCTCCAGCCAGTCTGGGGGTGTTCTGCTATGTGGAGGGAGATCTGTCATCGTGCTTCAGCTATTATGACTGACATTCATTGGATGATTGGGGATGGCTCTACTGCTGATATTCTCCATGATGCATGGATCTCTGATCTGCCTCTATCTAGGTGGCCTTCCTTTTTCAACACCATATTGATAGTTTGAGGACTGTCTGTGATCTTATTGACCATAGCTCTTCGAAGTGGCAGACCTCCAATGTCACTCACCTTTTTGGGTTTGATCTTACATGCATGATCTTTTCTATTCCTATCATGAGAGACCATGCCCCGGATACCAGGATTTGGAGGACTTCATGCTTACCCTGTGCTCGATCCGTGATCTTGTTTAGATATTCAGGCCTGATTCTGAGCATACGATTGATGTAGCTTGGATTTGGCGGCTTTATGTCCACCCCAGGGTTCAAATATTTTTATGGAAGCTTGCCTGGGATCGCCTTCCGACTTGCATGACTCTCCGTAGCAGGGGTATGCGAATTTCTCCCTTATGCCCGGTATGTGGTCTTCAGGATGAGACGATAGACCATGCCATCCTCCTTTGTCCTCGTGCTCGATTGATCTGGCAGGCTTTGGGAGACATCCCATGGGAGGGACTCTCGAGAGCTTCCTTTTTGCACTTACTCCGTCAGGTTGGCCTCAGAAACACGTCGGGAAGAAGAGGAGCTTCTTGGGCATACACAGCTTATCAGATATGGTTATCTAGGAATCTTCTCGTCTTTGAGGATGAGCTCCCTCCCATTGACAGAGTTCTTAGGCGGGCGATGGCATTGGCGGCTGAGTATTGGCAGTATGACTCTCCCCACCGATCTGATAGATCCGGTATCTGGGGCTCCTCTGCTACCACGGTAGCGAACCGTTCCACGGTTTTTATCTCTTGGGAGCCCCCACCCCTGAGTTTTGTCAAGGTCAATTTTGATGGGAGTGTCAGAGAAAGGATGGCTGGTGCGGGATTTGTTATCCGGGATCATGATGGGTTGATGCTTGCTGCTGGTGGGCGGAGCCTTATTGATACCTCTGTCCCACGGACAGAGCTGTATGCGGCTTGGGTGGGCATCACTTATGCTATTGGCAGCCTTGGAGCCCGACGACTATATTGAGGTGATTCTGCTACAGTCATTAATTAGATCAGACCGGATGTTGAGGACCGTTCTCCAGTCAATCCTCTTATCCACGATGTCAGATCAACACTCCAGCTGGTTGATGAGGTTTACTGCCGTCATGTTTATAGAGAAGCCAATTTTGCGCTGATTGGGTGGCTTCATCCGTTGCCCATCATACGAGAATCTGATCTTTGACTACTGGAGATTCATATCCTTCTATTTTATGTTTGATTTTACTTTCTGATATTATGGGTTTGACTTATACCGAGTGGTATGATCGCCCGTCTGTACCAAAAAAAAAAAAAAAAAAAAGCATCAAGCTCATGGAAAGAGTAGAAACAACATTCTTAGCAGTTTCATCAACCTGAGCACTAGCTCAGCTTAGTGGTACATTCTATCGCTTGTAGCGACAAAGTAGAGGTTCCAGTCTTGAAGCAGTGTTGTCCCCCAAGACTATCTACCTGTTTTCCTCTAGGACTATCTTGGTGTATGTGATGATTAAGAAATAAGGATTTTCGGTTTTCCGAGTGTTGTGCAGTGGATGGAGGGAGGAAATTTCAACAATGATATTTTTTTGGGCAGTAGAGGGAGAGATCTAGATGATTCGAGACGCCTCAGCTGGTTCGCTTCTCTTTTTCTTGTGTTCATCTCTTCTTCTAATCCTTTTTCTCTCGTTTTCCTTGCATCTGGTCTGGAGGGTGTAGTTTGAACTTCCTTCACCGTACTATCGCGCTCTTTTCCTCTGTTTCAATTTTAAAGCTCTGTGTCGTGACAATTTCTTCAATTCCAACTGAATGGGAGTTTTTCTAATTAAAGAGTAGGAAAGGATCACTAGATCGAGATGAACCTTTGGGGAAGTTTAGATCATAGCAGGTGACTCCGGCAAGGCAGAAGTAAAATTCACCCTCTGTTTTTCTATTTCAACGTAGGAAACAGTGGTTTTTGAGAAGTTTGGGCTGTCATTGTCGAAGAAGATCGTCAGAGGGAAGGGAAGTCGCTGCCGTCGGCCATCGTCAGGGTGGCCGACGATGAAGAGGCGCAAGGGAGAGGAATCGGCTGGGGAGTCATCTCCCAGCTTCGACTAAGATCGGCCGGGGGAGGCCACCAGACCTGATGGCATGCGCCACCGCCCTTCACTGGCGGTGAACGGGCGACGAGAAGGAAAGCCAGAGATGGCTTGGGTGCCGGCGGTGGCCAGGCCGTCGAGAGGTGGTGAGAGAGAGGGAGAGGTGCTGGGGCTTGGGGCTGTCGCCTAAGGGAGCCGCCGTCGCTGCCGCCATGGTCAGCGACAAGGTGGGGAAGTGCCGGCGATGGGAGGTTGGTATTTCGGGCCTTCTTATGAAATGGGCTTGAACCAGTGGGCCAGCTGTTTCAAGTCCTTGGGACTAGTTTTTAAATTAAAATTTGATGAAAATATTATAACTTAATTATAGAATTTATGGGTTTGCTAATCTCACTCAGTAGGTTCAGATTTAAATTAAAATAATTAAATACAGATTACTAGACATTGAATTAGAGGGGTGAAATGATCATTTATGAATTTTGGACTAAGAGACAAAATGGTAATTCATTTAGTTATGAATTTTTGATAAATTAATTAATTATTTATGTTGGATTATAGGTGATTATTGTTTGATTTGATTTGCTATGCATTGAGAAGATTATTGAAGTACCGATCCGAGGTAGGAGTATTACACCCTATTGTTATATAATATTTCCATAACTTGTATGTTTGTATAGACCATATATTATGAATTTTTTTTACATGATTTGGAATGAATATCGTGAATTATTATGAATTTTTGTATATATATAATGATGGTATGATATTTTGTTATAAATGGTTTTTTATTTAATTTGAGATTATAGATTTTGGGTTTTCTAGATATTATATAGCATGGTCTTCTGAAGGAAGGATGGTACGGTGTGGTGTTCTAGATATGATGTGGCGTGGTATGTTGGAGGTGGTATGGGGTGGTTTGGTATTCTGGAGGTAGGATATTATGTCTTGATGTTCTGGAAGTGGTGTGGCTTGGTGTGCTGGGGTGGCTGGTATTTTGAAGGTAGAATGGTATGGCTTGATCTGCTGGGTATGGTATGAGATGGCTTGGTGGAGGGATACGGGATGTATGATGGATACTATGGGTATATGATATTCTGAGTCTCTGACAGTGAGATAGAGTACCATGGTACCGTTAGTTGCCTAGATTGGTGCTCTAGGGAAGGGCATAAAGCCCGAAAAGCTAGGCAGAACAAAGCCATTACAGCTGACATGGCTGAATTTGTTATGCTAGGTGTTGTTGCCGGAATCTGTCCTTCGACTCGGACGCGGTCGGTCTCCTATCAGACTTCCTTCTGGACGGATTGCACAGAAGTCCTCACACGAGAGGCATTGGGGGTGACCTCCGTGGAAGACCCTCCGACGCTCAAGTCAGTGGGGATCGACGATCAACAAAAATGAGGAGAAGGATCTCTCTGGGGAGTCCCTCCAGGGGTGGCCAATCGGTAGCTCTAGGGGAGCGCCGACGGCGGAGAGGGAGAAGAATGAGTAGTGAAGGAGAGAGGGAGAGTGAGAGTTGGCTGTGCGCGCGTACCTGAGAGAATTGGGAGTATCTTATTTATAGGCAATCACCTGAATCTTGAGCACCTTCTGGAAGGTTCGAAGGTTGTTGGGATACGAAGATGATTCGAATCAAGTCATTGTGAGGCCGGTGGGATCCGTATCTTGTCTGTTGGAGGATCGACAGCTGGGAGAGCTCTCTGATGGCTTGAGGTCTAATGACTGTGTAGGTCCCAGGCCATTATCGCAGATCCTAGGCCACTCCTCGATACGATTCTTCGTTTGGGATTCTGTTACACTAGACTTGGGCTCTCCCGCGCCAGGCTCCGCGGAGGTGCATGTCGAGCTACGAGTTACTCGGGGAAGTCGAGCTATGGGTTGCTCGGGGAAGCCGAGCTATGGATGGCTCGGGGGAGCCGAGCTATGGATGGCTCGGAGGAATCAGGCTATGGATGGCTTAGGGAAGCCGAGCTATGGGTTGCTCGGGGAAAGCGAGCCATGAATTGCTCGGGGAGCCGAGCTATGGGTAGCTCGGGGAAGCCGAGCTATAGGTAGCTCGGGGAAACCGAGCTACGAATTGCCTGGAAAGACCGAGCTATGAAGGGCTCAGGGAAAGTGAGCTATGGGTAGCTCGGGGGGAGCAGAGCTATGGGTAGCTCGGGGGAAACCGAGCTATAGGTAGCTCGGGGGAGCCGAGCTATGGGTTGCCCGAAAAAACCGAGCTATGGATTGCTCGTGGAAAGCAAACTATGGGTAGCTCGGGGAAACTGAGCTATAGGTAGCTCGGGGGGAGCTGAGCTATGGGTTGCCCGAAAAAACCGAGCTATGGATTGCCCGAAAGACCGAGTTATGGATGGCTCGGGGAAACCGAGCTACGGGTAGCTCGGGGGAAACCGAGCTATGGTAGCTCGGGGGGAACCAAGCTATGGGTTGTTCAACCCGCTGGACCATATTAGTTAGCTCGCTCTTTATGGGTGCAGTGTAGCGGGTGGGGGGATGGGGCTAAGCCTAGCCCCTTCGCACGGTTATCAACGCAATGGCGATCTTACCCCTCAACACATGCCCCCACTCCCTAGTTCGAAGCGTAGGTTCGGGCGTAGGGAGTATAGACTTAGGTGGCGCAATCTGAATGGGGGGACATGTATTTGACAGCCCATGCAATGATGCCCTAATTAATGCTGCGTGGCCGTTTTGCCTTCTCGAGGTGGATCCATCGTTCCTTAGGAGCGAAGGCAATAGCTGGGGAAGCGCCACGTGGAAAATCTCGATTTTCATGGAGCCTGTAGTGGTGGTTCCGGATGTCTTGGTTGAGACGCCTCATCTTCTCCCTGAGCGGTTTCCCTTTGGGAAAAACGGAGTCATGACGGCGCCATCCCTATTTGTAGCGCTCTTTCGCTTTCCCTTAGAGAACTTCGTCCCTCCGTCTTCTTAGCGATCTTGCACAGCGTCTCTTTCGATCGAAACATGGTGAGTCCGAGTGATCAGGCTTCAGAGGTGACCCTGGTGGATCTAGAGCAGATACGTAGCCTGTACAAGATTCCCCAGGACATCACCTTGTTTCTCCCGATGGCTGAGGACAGGGTGACATCCGAATTAGGGGACAGAGCATTCTGCTACAAGGAAAGCTTGAGGGCAGGTCTTAGGTTTCCTCTTCATCCGCTGGTGCGGGAGGTGATGAGGTTCTACAATATATGCTTCACCATGGTGGCTCCCAACAGCTGGCGCAACCTCATCGGATTCATCTCGCTGTGCAGCCGTGTCGGGGTGACCGCAACCCTTTCGATGTTCAGGGTGTGCTACAACCTGGTCTCCAGGAGGGCCTCAGAGTGGCCTTACATCGGTCCTCGGAGGTCCTTCAAGATGATCTTTGATAACCCATCGTCGATAAAGGAATGGAAGTTGTGATTCTTTATAGTTGAGGGGAATATCGGCTCAGATTTTCCTCGGGTGTGGGGACAATACGTAAAGGATCCAGAAGCGCACCCGGAGTTAACCGAGCAGGAAAAAAGGGATCTGGTCGTGTTACGTGGCAGTCGAGTGCTTCCGGCCAGTGCCCTTCTATCGGAGGATGCTCTCTTCGCGGTCAGATTGAGTCCTATAGATCCTTGCGGTGAGTACCACTTCGTGGCCAATAGCTTACTGTGATTTCATCTTTGGTTTTGTGCGAACTAATTAGTGAATCTTATTGCCCCTACAGCCGAAAGGTCAGCATTCGCAGACCAAATGAGGGAGGAGCTGGGCAAGCGCCGCAGGAGATCCGGCTCCAGCAGCAGGCATAGGGCCAAGAAGAGGTCTCGTCCTTCGGCTCCCGCCCTAGGGGGATTGGGAGAGATGGTGATGATCGGCGCTCCCCATCGCCGGGCCAAAAGTCTCGGAGTTCTGGCGGCGCATGATCTTTCAGCGTCGGAGGGGGGTCTGTCAGGAGGCAAAGATCAGGACACCACAGGGGCTTCGGAGGAGGCTGCTGAAATTTTCTCCCCACCTGTTGTCGTTTTGTCCGACGATGGCGAGGGGACGATGTCGGTTCACTTGCAGACCCCCGTGGTCACGGTGGCTCGGTCTCCCTCATTGGAGGCCGGTGGCTCGGAGAGGTTGCAGGCAGAGGCGGGAGCGGCCTACGCTTCGATCGAGGTGGGAGAGGTGGTTGCAGCCACCGAGGTTCGGCCTGGGCTGCTGGTGGGAGAGCCAGCGGGCGATGAAGGGGTGGCTGAACCTGCCGAACCAGCGATCGAAGCTCACGGGGTGCTTTCTGGCGAAGGGCCTTCCGCCGAGGCACAGGAGGCCCGGGAGAGGCCGAAGTTCCAGAGGAGTCTGTTGGGGGTAGGGGAATGTTCAAGGAGGCAGAAGCAGAAGAGAAGGAGGAAGGAGGAGGGGAGCCGTCGAGCAAAGGGGACGTTCGGGCCGGGGCTCCCCTCGCGGGAGACGAAATGCCCGAGGCCTCTCAATGAGGGCTCTGGTGGAGGAGGCTGATCAACCGAGGGCTTCATGGGCCGCGGGTTCCCAAGTTGGCTCCCTGAGAATGGATTTCCACTCACACGACTCGGAGGTGAGCGCCATGTTCTCCGCTTTGATGCGGTTCGCGTTCCAAGTGGGAGAGAGTTCCTCGATAGGAGGGAATTATCCGGAGGACCTCATCGAGACGGCCTTTAGGTACATCGGAGTGCCGAATGAGGCTTTCCTTCTTTCCGAGATTGATGATCTTGCCCTCACGAGGATCGCTACGGATTATGCGTCTCGGGTAAGTTGTCACACCGAAGTAGGATTTTTAGTCAGTTAGCTCGACTGTGTTCCTTATATGTGCAATCCTTTTCGCAGAATGCCCTGATCATGTGGGCGCTGAAATGGCGCTTGCATTTGGTCGTTGGAGCTTGGGATCGGGCCCGCCAGGAGGTGGATCACCTCAAGGAGAGGGTGGATTCTACAGGTAGACTTTCCCGAGCCCTGGTGGTCCTCCAGAGGGAGCTCAAGGAGGCTCGCAGGGTCCTTGCAGTCGAGAGGGAAAGAGCCTCTCAACTCGCCACGCAGGTCAGCGAGCTTCAAGGCTTCCGCGAGCAATCAGAGAAGGTCAGTTTGGAGCTATCTCAGACCAAAGCGGAGTACGAGAGCAAGGTCAATTCCATGCAGCAGTTTTTTGATAGGAGGTGGGACCAGTTGAAAGCCAGCCACGCTGAAGATAGGGGCAACTGGAGTAAGAAGCTCGAGGAGGAAGAGCATAGGTGTCGGCGGTAGCAGGACCACCTCACCCGTCTGAATAAAGAGATCGCTGACACAAAGGATCGGCTAAAATGATTGGACGAATGAGTTTCTCGACTTTCTGACGAGCTTGACTACGCTCGTCAAGAGATTGGGGATGCCCAGTCCCGGGTGGATGAACTTAAAGAGAGCCTTCGCCAAAATCAATCGGCTAAATCGAGGGCTCTCAATAGGGTCCAAGTGCTGGACGGTGAGCTAGCTCGGCGGGGCGAGCAGGTAGGGCGTTATCTGTTTTATCCATTTTGGTCTTTCGACTTCTGCCTTACTTGGCTCTTCGTCTACAGTTGAACAAGATGAGCCATGAGTTTTAGGAGCGGTTGATGGCGTTTGGAGAGGAGGCGGCCTCGAGGCACCGAAGGATCTCCAAATTGGAGAAGCAATTGGCCGAGGTGAACGCGCGGGTCTCTTCAGCAGTGGAGGAGTACAAGAACTCTACCGAGTTTGCCAACGAACGCAGGGCGGCCTACGCCGATGCATTCCGGTTTGGGGAAGAGGAGGCGCGGGCTAAGATTGCTCAAACTTATCCTGACCTGAACTTGTCTTGTTTGGAAGCCGAGTATTACGAGACACGCACCCCGGGGGCCGAGGAAGACGAATATGGAGAGATCTATGACGTCAATCTCAAAGCCATTCTGGGAGTCGATGTTGCCGCCGAGGTATCCCGGCGGGATACCATCGAGAAGGGGGGGCCAAGCGACGCTCCCGCTGATGCTGCCGCAGGAGACGCCGGGTCTGATCCCAAGTCTTGACCCTTTGGGGGCCATATGTATTTTATATTTCTTTTCTTTTGTAGTTCGACCGGGAATCAGTAAACGGGTCAGTTATTTTTATTTATTTGTCTTTCTTGGATGGTTTCTTGCCTTAAATTTTTATCCCAACTGCGAGCACCGCTTGGTTGGTTTTCTGGCTCGAATTCGAAGGAACATCTTGGTAGAGGTCAAGGCATAGGGATAGCCCCGACGAAGGAGTCGAGCGACAACATAGCTTGGTACAAAAGGAGGCTGAGAGATGATTCAATTTGGCTTAAGCCGAATGACACAATGGTTTGGATAGGGTAGGGCCAAGGGATGAAGTAGCTCGGCTAGGGCCAAGGGATAAAATAGCTCGGCTAGGGCCGAGGTAGTCCACCTTACCAATGGCCAAACTGTGATCGTGCCTTCGACGAAAAGAGGGGAGTTTGTCCCGAGCAGGGGGTTTGTTGAACCTTCGCTGTCACCCCTTTATTCTTTTTTGGTAAGAGAGGGTTTGGCCTTCGCATCTATTTATTACCCCTGTCGGTGCTTTGTCTTTTCCAAGGCATGTCGATTTGGCGTGTGTGTAAGTGCTTATTTGCCATTGGAGGATGTCATTTTCGCGGGAAGATCCCCCAGATCCGTCAGTATCTGCAAGATCGGCAGACAATTTTCTATATTTAAAGCTCGGGATCAGAGACAATCTTTTGGCATGCATCATGGCTCGGGCGACGCGCTTGGCGCGCAACGTGGGGCGCTGTTTTCATTTCAGGAGGCCACGTGGTGGTGTGGGTTAGGCATTTTGACTCTTGGGGCTTTTTGTTCTGATAGCTATTCTCGGTTCGTCTCCGCCTATAAAAAGGGGAAGGAGGGCTGTGTTGGCCATCCTTGAGTTTTCTTCTCCGTGAATTATGAAGGTACACACAATGCCTATCTCTCTGGGGCTCAGAGCGGGAGGGCCGAGCTTTCTTTCTGCAAGTCATCCTCCTCCGGACAGCTGGGGCGATGAAGGAGCCGCCGGAGGGTGGCTCATCCCCAAGAAAGGGGTTCCGGAGATCGTATGGAGAGTGCACAGGAGGTTCGCAGAGATCGCATGGAGAGCGCACATGTATGCTTCCTGTGTGTCCTTTGCGTTTACCCTCGGGGACGCAGGGTAGGAAGTGTACACGTGCTCCCCATGACTCGCGTAAACTTCTCCTCCTCCCCTGGTTCGGATTTTGGGCTCGTCCGCTCGAGGAATCTTTTGCCACATGAGGAGGGGGTGATGGTGTGTTGTCCGCTAGTACATTGCCTGTTGACTCGGGCAATGGCTAGCGGTACACACTAGATTTGGGGGAGTGCCCCATTATCAGGGTCCGCGAGCTTTCTTCCTACTCATCGAAGGGCCCTTCGGATGGGTGGCTCGGGACAAGGCTTGTCCACCCTTTCTGATTCTCTGATATCTCGGGCTGGATGCCGAGATATCATTATTAACTGAAGCTGGTCGCAACAGTCGGGCTGAGTCGCCTGCTCATTATCAGCGCGAGCTGATCGGTTTGTGGCTTGTCTGATTTGTTGGATCGGATGCCAAAGCATCATTGTCACCCGAAGCTGTCTTGGAGCAGTTCGGTTGAGTTATGTACTCGTCTTTATTTTCTGTGTTTCAACGTACCTGTAATGCCTCTCAGGCGGTTGTAATTCGTTTCGATGGTAATGAAAGAAAGTTTTTTCCTTTCTCCTAGTTTCTGTTTCTTTTGTGCCGAGAGTTGTTGCTGGCAATGAAATGAGGCGCGGGGATATCGCTCGTTCTTGGCCGAGGATTCCACGTTACCGACCCAATCGGGGCTTATAAGCTGCCCGAACTCAAACGGAACTTTGGAGATCGCTTGGTCTGGTCGGGATTTGCGATAATGAGACATGCGTCTTGGCCTTATGTTGGGGCCTTGATAGTGGGAAGAATTCCTCGACTCTTGCCGGGATTCTTAGCGGTAGAACACATTCCATGACTTGGCTGGGTTTCAAAGATTTATAGTTCAGCCCTGCCGAGGTTCGGAGATTCATTGCTCGGCCCTGCCGAGGTTCGAAGATTCATTGCTTGGCCATGCCGAGGTTCAGAGATTTGTTGCTCGGTCCTGCCGAGGTTCGGAGATTTGTTTGCTCGGAGGGGTAATTCGGTTGTCGCCGAGGCTCCGGATGTTTGGTTCCTGCGAGATTTGGCGCGGAACGCCAAAGCAGAACGGGTGGTGCGTGAGGATGCCCAATATTTATGATTTGGTTATTTCCGAGGGAGGCGAGTCAGCGTCAGCTGTTGACACTCCTTTTCTTTTTCGCACGTCTCAAAGGGCGGCCGATTTGAGGCAATTCGGTGGGGTTTCGAGGATATTTACTCCGCGAGGGCCCGGCAGTTCGGGAGGAACCCAGTTTCTAGAGAAGGAGGGGGGTTCCCGAGTAATTCGTCGACGTTTACCGATTTCCCTCGGGAGGGGGCGCAACTCTTCGCTTTCCGTGGGCGTTAGCCAAAGTGGCGACACGCGGCAGATTCTCACGGGTCGGGATTAATGACCCGACTGCTCGAGATACTCACCAGGGTGGTATAAATATGAGCGAGGGGATGTCAGTGTTCGTCATCCCCTCGACTAGCCTTTCGACAGCTCCTGAGAGCGGGTATGGCTTCTCAGGGGGAAGGGCAATCGAACGAAGAGTCAGGCATTGTCAGCAACGGCCATGGGGGCTCCTAGGGGAGCGTTCCACCGTGATGGTCGACAATATGGCCTTGGCGTCATCTCTTGCAAGCCACGAGCAGCTCGAGAAAGCGGTCGAGGAGTATCTCGCCGTTTCTGTGAGGGAGGCCGAGGCCCTTCGCCGGGTCATAGACCGGCAGGAGGGGGAGATAACATCCCTCCGTCAGTGAGTTGCCGAGCTATCCCGGTGCATGGAGGACTTAGTAGCTCCTGGGGGGAGACAGTAGGCCTCTGCGAAGGCCATTTTCTGCTTTTTCTTTCTCTTTTGTATTTCTCTCTATAATGAATGAAGGGTGATGTTCTTTTTTGGCCATCTTTTGCTCCCTGCTGGGATCGCTGCATGGTTCATGAGAGAGGAAAAAATTGTTTGTCCCTGTTCGAGCCAAAGGGAGACCTGGGCGGTCCCGTGGGCTTACATGGTAAATCGTGGTCCCGTAGTTCCGTTTGCAGAATGAGGTGGGCGCTTAGGCAGCAAGGCGCGGGACACTGCTTGGTTAGCTCGGGAATTTAGTAGTAGGAGGGGTTCCCCGACTTTGTCTGGGGTTCTTAGGTGACTGTGTAGGGCCTGTCGGGGCCTTTAGGGGTTTGCTAAAGGCGCGACTCTGTGCCCGCTAACGATTTTGCACTGGCCGAAGCTCTGGGAACTTTTTGGAAGTCCTTCAGTTTCGATCGAGATTTGCGTGCTTCGATTTTTGCCGAGGCTTATGCACTTCGGTTCTAGCCGGGGCTTTATGCACTCGGTTTTGATCAGGGTTTTATAATCCATCACTTGGCCCAGCCGAGGTTCAGAGGTTTGTTGCTCGGCCCAGCCGAGGTTCGGAGATCTGTTGCTTGGCCCAGCCAAGGTTCGGAGATTAGTTGCTCGGCCCAGCCGAGGTTCAAAGATTAGTTGCTCGGCCCAGCCGAGGTTCGGAGATTAGTTGCTCAGCCCACTGAGGTTCGGAGATTAGTTGCTCGGCTCAGCCGAGGTTCGGAGATTTCCTGCTTAAACAGGTAACTCGGTCGTGCCGAGGATTGGTAAGCAGCATATGTTTCTTTCATGATTTTTGGCGATATAATTTATGGTTATTTATGTCATGAATTATGAAACAATGTGCCAACAAAATTTAAGAAGGCGAACCTATAGAGGGCGTACCCTACTGATGATACTTGTGGAGGTTGTCCGAATTCCACATCCGAGGGATGGATCTTTCGCTTAGATCTTGCAGCTTGTAGGTCCCGGGTCCGACGACTCCGCTGCTTGGTAGGGGCCTTCCCAGTTTGGGGCTAGCTTTCCTTTCTCCAGCGGTTTGGAGACATATGCTTTCCGAAGAACAAGGTCGCCAGGCAAGAAAGCTTTCCCTTTGACTCTGGAGGCATGGTAATAGGCCACTCTTTGCTGGTAGGCAGCTATTCTGATCCGAGCTTTTTCTCTGATCTCCTCTACAGGTCAAGGTTGGCGCGAGCTGCTCATCGCTGGCTTCCTCCGAGTAGCTTTCCACCCGCAGAGAAGGAGTCCTATCTCCACGGGGATGACGGCCTCTGTGCCGAAGGCCATTCGGAATGGGTCTCACCTGTGGGCACTCTCGGGGTGGTGCGTAGGCCCATAGGACATGGTGTAATTTGTCTGCCCACCTACCTCGGGCTCTGGAGAGTCGAGCTTTGATCCCTTGAAGCAAGGTTCGGTTGGTTACTTGGCTGCTCCGTTAGCCTATGGATGCCCGACCGAGGTAAGGCGGTGATGGATCCCATGCTCCTCGCAGAACTGACGTAACTTCGGATTGTCGAATTGTTTGCCGTTGTCAGTGATGATGGTGTGCGGAGGCCGAAGCGGCAGATGATGGATCTCCACACAAAATCCTGGCCCGAGCCTCAGTTATTTGAGTGACTGCTTCCACCTCGACCCATTTGGTGAAGTAATCGATGGCGACGAACAAAACTTCCGTTGCCCCGTGGCGAGCGGAAATGGGCCGAGAATGTCCATTCCCCACTTGATAAAGGGCCAAGCGGAGGAAATGGGGACCAGGCTGGCAGAGGGGAGCCTCTGAATACTTGAGTGCCTTTGGCATGGGTCGCAAGCTCGGACAAGGTCGTCAGCATCCTTTTGCATGGTTGGCCAATAGTAACCTTGACGCAGCACCTTGTGGCATAAGGACCGGCTCCCCAGATGGTTACCGCAAATCCTCTCGTGTACCTTCCGAAGGGCATACTCAGCTTCAGATGGGCGAAGGCATCTGAGCAATGGCATAGAGAAGGACCGCTTGTAGAGCTGGTTATCAATCAGCACATAGTGGGTGGCTTGCAGCTTTAGCCTTCTAGCTTCCCTTCGATCGGCCGGGAGCGACCCTTCTTTAAGGTACTTCAGAATGGGGTCAAACCATGATGGTTCGGCCTCAACTTGCATCACTCGTTCAGCTTCCGCGATACTGGGTCTCTCCAAGATCTCTAGGTGGAATTTTTGTTCGGTGTCCATTTATCCCGCAGTCGCCAGCCGAGATAGTAGGTCGGCACGGGCATTTTCAGATCTAGGAATTTGAATGATCTCAAATTCAGGGAAATGGGAGAGTAGGCTTCGAACCTCTTGGAGATATCGGATCATATTCGGTTCTCAGGCCTCAAACTCCCCTCGCACGTGGCCTGCCACCAGCTGAGAGTCGGTGAAGGCATTCAATTTCTCCACCTTAAGGCTACGGACGATCGAAGACCGACTAGCAGAGCTTCATATTCAGCTTCGTTGTTAGAGGCCGGAAGGAGAAGCGGACGCCATATTCAAAAGTTGCCCCCTCGGGCTGGTGAGGACCAAGCCGGCACCGGAGCGATGGGCGTTGGATGACCCGTCGACATGGAGGAACCACCGGGCATCAGATTTTGGTTTCTCGGGGGAGTCAGGGGTGGAGCCGTCCTCCAGGATAGTACATTCGAGGAGGAAGTCGGCCAACACCTGAGCTTTGATGGCCGGGCGAGGCTGGAATCGGATGTCGTGCTCGCTCAGCTCGATGGCCCATTTAGTCATTCTCCCTGATGTCTCCGGACGGTGGACCACCGCCTTAATGGGTTGGTCAGTCAGGACCGTCACAGAATGTGCTTGGAAGTATGGCCGCAATTTTCGGACTGAGGTGATCAAGGCCAACACCATCTTCTCGATCTGGGTATACCTTGTCTCCGCATCTTGGAGCAGTTTGCTGACATAATAAATTGGCTTCTGGGCCTTATTTTCTTCTCTGACCAGCACCGAGCAAACGACACCTTCCGAGACAGCCAGATATAGGCACAATGTCTCCCCGGGATTTGGACTGCTGAGGAGAGGGGGAGAGCCGAGGTACTTCTTGAGATCTTCGAATGATTTTTGGTACTCGGGGGTCCACTAGAAATTCTTGGCCGATCGAAGAGTTTTGAAGAAGGGGAGGCACCTTTCGGCGGAACGAGCCACGAAATGGTTAAGGGCCACTATCCTCCCGGTTAGGCACTGGACTTCTTTAATAGACGCCGGGGGCGCCATCTGCTGGAGAGCTTGGATCTTCTGGGGGTTAGCTTCGATACCCCGCTGGGAGACCATGAAGCCGAGGAACTTCCTAGAGTTAACGCCGAAGGCGCACTTAGTCGGATTGAGCTTCATCCGGTATTTGCAGAGTGTCGCGAAGCTCTCCGAGAGATCCTCGACGTGCTGTGATGCTTCTTTGCTCTTGACCAGCATGTCGTCGACGTATATCTCATGTTTCGGCCGATTTGTTCTTTGAAGACTTTATTGACCAGCCTTTGGTAGGTGGCACCTGCATTTTTAAGACCGAAAGGCATAACACGGTAACAGTAAGTACCTCGGTCGGTTATGAAGGCGGTCTTTTCTTCATCTTCGGGGGCCATCCGGATCTGGTTGTAGCCTGAGTAGGCGTCCATGAACGTCAGCATTTGGTGACCGAGGTGGCATCCACAAGTTGATCAATTCGGGGAGGGGGAAAACTGTCCTTCGGGCACACTTTGTTGAGGTCAGTGAAATCGATGCAGATCCGCCACTTGCCGCTCGACTTCTTTACCATGATAACANATAAAGTCGATGCAGATCCACCACTTGCCGTTCGACTTCTTTACCATGACAACATTTGACAGCCAACTTGGGTAATTCACCTCCCGAATGAAGTTTGCCTTGATAAGCTTATCAACCTCCTCTTCAATAGCTTTCTGCCGCTCTGAGGCGAAGCTCCTTTTCTTTTGTTTGACGGGTCGGTGCATCTCGTCCACGTTGAGGCGATGGACGAGAACATCAGGGCTGATTCCTGGCATGTCGGAGGCGGACCAGGCGAAGACATCGGCGTTGCTTCGGAGAAAGTCGACCAGTTTTCGCCGGGACTCACCTTTTAGTAGTGATCCGATCTTTATAGTTCGGTCGGGATGAGCTTCGTCTAGTGGTACATCTTTCAGTTCCTCGGCTGGTTCTCCTTGTTGCTCGGCGAAGTCCTCCCGAGCATCCAGCCCATCAACCTCAGGCATCCTGAATGAAGGCTGGTGACAAAACACTGTCGAGCCATAGTTTGGCTTCCTTGGATAACACCAACTCCCTGCCGGTGGGGAATTTTATAGATAGGTGTGGGATGGAGATGATGGCTTTGAGGGACATCAGGCCGGTCTCCCAAATATCGCATTGTAGGGCGACCGAAGCTTAGTCACCAGGAAGTCCGTGTGAACAGTGGCCACAAGGGGCCAGGTTCCTGCCCAAACCGTTAAAGTTACGACCCCTCCTGGGACGATAACATCGCCGGTGAACCCCATTAGGGTGGAGTCCATGGCTCGAAGGTTTTCCATGAGCAATTTCATCTTGGCGAACATATCAAGGTACAGAACATTTATGGAGCTTCCACTATCAACAAGGATCCAACTTACATCGTAGTTATTTAAATTGAGAGATACAACTAATGTGTCATCATGTGGGAATTGTATCCCTTGGAGATCATCGTCAAAGAAGGAGAGCTCGCCCGTCCGTGCTTTCTTCGGTGCTGAGCCTTTACCATCATTCTTGGAGCTCGATGAACTACCAGCCTCTTCAATCATGTTGATATGGCCGATCACAGGTGGATTTAGAGGAGGAGGAGGATGCTGGAGCTCAGCTGGCGATCATCCCCTTGTCCTGGCTCGGGCGCCCTCCTGAACCGGTTCAGTCGGCCCCGTTGGATTAGCCTCTCAATTTCATTCTTCAACTGCCAGCACTCCTCGGTATCGTGGCCATGCTCCCGGTGATAGCGGCAGTACTTGGTGGGGTCCCTCCGGGTTGGGTTCCCTCGGAGAGGAGCTGGTCGGGGGAGCTGGCGCTCTATCTCCATAAGGATTTGTGCCCTAGGAACAGTGAGTGGGGTGTACCGGTCGAATTGCCTGGGCGGGCTCCGGGAGCGATTTCTTAGCGGCGGTGGGGGAGCTCTTTGGCGACAAGGCAGGCTTGGCTAGCGGATAGGTCGATGCCTGTCCGGACCCTTGGGTTCTTTCTTCTTCGCCAGCTTGACACGGGCAGCTCTCCATGATTCTTCGACCCTGGCGTATTTGTTAGCCAGAGCCATCATATCAGAGAGGTTCGGGGGGTAACTGACCTCCATCGCTAGGTAGAAGTCGCTCTCCTTCAAAACTCCTCCCGCTAGGGCGGACATAGCCACCTCATGATTAAGGTGGTCCACCTCTAGCATGGCCTTGTTGAAATGGCCAAGGTAATTTCTCAAGGACTCCCCCTCTCTCTGCTTAACTTCAGAGAGGGAGTCGGATCTTCGTCGGTGATGGCGGCTACTGACGAACTGGCCAATAAAAAGATGGCTCAGCTCATCAAACAAATCAACGGAACCCGGTTTCAAGGCGTTGAACCAGGTTCGGGCAGATCCTCTAAGGGTGGAAGGGAAAGCACGGCAGAGGATCGCGTCTGATGCTCTGTGGAACATCATTATTGACCGGAAGCTACTGAGGTGATCATCCGGATCAGAGGAGCCATGGTAGGGCTTGATGGTGGGTAGCTTAACATGGGAGGGAATCACTTCCTCCATGATCCCCTTGGAGAAGGGGATGCCCTGCTCTACTTTAGGCTGAGGCGGATGAGCCTGCTTGGCGTCGTCCAGCTCCTGACGCATCTCCCGGAGCTGTCGACGGATCTCCTCTTCAGATATAAGAGGAGGGGCTGGGCGAGGAGAGCGCGGGGATGGCGTCGAATCATGGCAGAAGGACTCCGAAGAGAGGGACCGGGCCCGCTGAGATCTGGGAAGATCCCTGTTGCAGCCCCCTCGTGGGACTGGTTTGTCCTCTTTGGGTCGGTGTGGGGGGTCCGCGGCTCCATGCGGACTAGAAGAAGAGGTGGCCAGAGAAAAGGGGCTGCGGCCTCCTTAGGGAGGCGTGGAGCAGGGGCAGTTGCAAGGCGCTTCTGAACCAGATGGGTCAGGGCTTGGACCTGCTGGACCAGTGTGGCGAACTGATCCTGGGTCACCGGGATAGCTGGCGGCGATGGGGTCTCAACTGGTGGCGGCTGCGGCGCCATGCTACTCATCAGATCAGGTCTCTGGGAGGCGACCTGGTCCTGGGCTTCAGAAGTTGCTCTTCTCCGATTAGCCATTGGAGAGGTTCTCTTCCAGATCGAGATCCTTATCTCCTTTCTCCAAGTTTTAATGGGACTTGAGGCCCTTCCTCTAGCACCAATCTATTGCCGCCAGAATCTGTCCTCCGACTCGGGCGTGATCGGTCTCCTGATCGAGCTTTCTCAATCTGTTGCCGCCGGAATCTGTCCTCCGACTCGGACGCGATCGGTCTCCTGATCGGGCTTCCTCCTGGGCGGACCTGCAAAGAAGTCCTCACGCAAGAGGCGTTGGGGGTGGCCCTCCGCGGAAGACCCTCCGATGCTCAAGTCAGTGGGGATCAGCGATCGACAAAAAAGAGGAGAAGGATCTCTCTGGGGAGTCCCTCCAGGGGCGGCCAATCGGGAGCTTGTGCAGAGCGCCAATGGTGGAAAAGAGAAGGGGGAGCAGTGAAAGAGAGAGTGATGCTAAGACTGAGCCAGGAGTTATGTACAGGAGCTTGCGCGTACCAGAGAGAATCTGGGAGTGTCTTATTTATAAGCAATCACCTGAATCTTGAGCACCTTCTAAAAGGTTCGAAGGTTGTTGGGATACGGAGATGATTCGAATCAAGCTGTTGTGAGGCCGGTGAGATCCGTATCTTGTCCGTTGAAGGATCGACGGCTGGGAGAGCTCTCTGATGGCCCGAGATTCAATGACTGCGTAGGTCCTAGGCCGTTATTGTAGATCCTAGGCCATGCCTCGGTATGATTCATCGTTTGGAATTCTGTTACACTAGACTTGGGCTCTCCCGCGCTAGGTTCCGCGGGGCATGGAAAGGCTTGGTTCAGACGGTCGAGGGACGACCTGGCCTTGACAGCCGAAATGCACATATAGTTCGCACTGCTGGGGCGTAAGCACGGCTCGAGCAGCAGAGGCACGAGGGCGGCTGAGATATGACAAAAGAAATAAGCTGGTCATGAGAACAGTTTCTTCCCGCGGAGGTGCAAGCTGAGCCATGGATCGCTCGGGGGAGCCGAGCTACGGATCGCTCAGGCGAGCCGAGCTATGGATCGCTCGGGGGAGCCGAGTTATGGGTTGCTCGGGGAAACTGAGCTATGGGTTGCTCGATCCATCGAATCATACTAGTTAGCTTGTTCTTTATGGGCGCAGTGTAGCAGGTGGGGGCCAGGGCTGATCTTAGCCCCTTCGCACAATTATCAATGCAATGATAATTTTACCCCTCAACACATGCTATTATCTTAACCTAGAGGCTTTAATTGTGGGGTCTCGAAGCCTTCACCTAATTTTTAAGAAAAACCAACCTAGATTGCTTTTGCTTCTCTTCGTCACCATTTAATCCATATCTCCGTATCTTACTTAATTCAAAGCTCATGGCTCTATATTTATAGAGTTTGTTTGAAAATTCACAAGCTCAAGAAAAAAATATTTTGCATATCCAAGTAAGATATTGGTCTTAATCTATGTAATTTTGAAATTTAGAAGACAAAGAAGGATATGCTTCTATATCCTTATAGAACTTAATTCCAATTCATGTAAAACACGGTATATTCTTTTTCTATGCAAGTACATGTAGTTTTACTTTTAAAGAAATCTCAAATAACTTGGAGAGTTATTGTAAGAGTTTTAGAGAGAAGCTTGTTTAGTAATTCTAAAATTTTGATAAAAAATAATTTCTATGATTTCTATATTTCTTAATAGTAGTTTTTATTTTTTTTACTTATAAAAGTAAGTCAGTAGATTGAATCATATAAATTTCTATATGTTTACTCTTTTATTTGATTTTATTTTTAATTATTATTATTTTTTTAAGCTTTTATTATAATAAATAGCATCAAAACTTTTGTTGTCACAATTAGTGCTACAGCGCCAAGAGTTTCTTAAATATGAGTTTGAACCTTTGGGCTGTGTTTGGATGCCCTATTCTTGCTTGGAATAGGGCTTTATTCCATCTTATTCCTTCAAACGATGTTTTATAGCGCTCATGGGCCCCACAGCTTTCCTTATTCCCATCAACGCAATTTATCCCCTCGTCTAATTCCACGGCACCCCATGGAATAATATTTTTCGCCACTGTTGTTTTTCCGGGGGCAACCGGGGGATGTTAAAAAGGCTGATATTTTCCACCGTCTCATTCTTCCTTTCTTTTCTCTAATAATTAAATTATTCTAATAATTACATTAAAGAAAAAATTGATAAACTATTTTTCCTTCTCATTGATTCCAAGGGTATGTTTGGGATTTTTAAAAAGTTCTTAATTAATTTATTAATTAATATAAAATTACTCAGTTATTATGAAAAATTTTAACAAATATATTTATTTAAAGTTGTATTAATTTTTATAATGTAATCATTAATTAAGTTTGCTACGTAGATATTTTTTAGGATTTTATTTACTAATAACAAATAATTTAATAAAGTCAACGTAAGAAAAAATAAAATGATAAATAATTTTTTTTCATCAAATGGTCAAGGAGTATTTTTGAAATTTCAGAAGAACACTGTATCTATTCCAAGTAGAATACATGCTTATTCCTATGTCATCCAAATACCATTTGGAATAACACTGTATTAATTGCATTAGAATAATATGAAATAATAGATTTTCATCCAAACAAAAATTTGGAATAACAAGAGGGATAAGCTATTCTTCTAGAATAGCTATTTCTATTTCCAGAATAACTCTTTGACATTCAAACACAACCTTGGTGTATTATATAAATCCTAAAACAATACAAAGGAAAAGTCTTGCTGCACCGCAAGAGTTGTACTGCATCTGACAATTGATGCATAGCACATGGTGCAGCTCAACGACTAGCTTGCTGCACACACGTATCACATATCAAAAAATATTTTTACTCTTGGCATACGAGTGCATATGCCACGTATCAATCGTCGGGCATGGTGTGGGTGACTTACACCGCACCCAATGCATCAGGACCGTTCCCAGCGTGCTTCTCGAAGTGGTGCTGCTGATCGGCACGACTCCCAAGGCAGCTGACTTTGGGGTTGCACGCATCTTGGTGCACCTAATCTATTGGCCTCTGTTCATCATTACCTGAGGCAGAGGAAGACACCGATAAGGCGGTGGCCAAGGGGCGTAGTAGACGGTCGGGCAATGTCGACTCACCGGAGAAGAAAGCCTTGTCAGAAGCTGCGACGCAGGCCGCTGTACAAGGGGGGGCATCATGCTTGAGGCGTTGGTGCGAGCGATGAAAGCAAGGCAGCAGCTTGGATCGGTCGGTCGAGAGACTTGAAGCCGGGAGGAGCCGGGCGAGAGGTGCTGCTACCGGATGAGAAGAAGAAGCCGCCAAGCAGCTTCCTCCATCTTTGGGCGCGAGGCAGTCGCAGTGGAGATCAGCTGAGGACGAGTCCGGCAAATGAGGCAGCTAGGATTAGGCATCTGGTGGTTGCTAGAAGCCACGAAAGAGGAGGTGTAACCTCTGTGGATGACGTTTTGAAGCCCACGCTCGGCCATCGGAAGATAGGGCCGTGGTAACACCGTGAGCCACCTATGATGGCCTCTGGAAGAAGGCACCGAAAGTAAGGAAGAAGAACAAAGGGGTTCGGTCCTTCATTTTTTAATCTGAGGAGAAATTTTTTTCTCGCCTCTGGCCTGAGGAGGCAGCCAGAAAGAGGCAATGAACAAGGCTGTCATATGGGCGTTAAAGGGAAAAAGAAGAACAAGAAGAAGAGGAAAAAAAAAAGTGGCGGGGGGGCGATAAAGAATAAAAAGTGTTTTTTTTTTCCCAAAAACATGGTTTGTTATTCCTGTTAGAATAAGTTTAGGATAAAATTAAAATATTTGAAATAGAAGTAATAGTTATTTTAGAAAGGCTATTTTGATGAGCTCAATTGATTTGATGAACTCAAGGATGTTTAGTTTACTTAGAAGTCTAATTAACGAAAGACTTACTTAAAAATTCTAATTGGTTGAGAATTTAATCTAACGAGCTCAGTTAGTTAAAAGGCTTATTTAGTTATCTTAGAGCTATAATTGGTAATTTAGTTGATTCAGAATTATATTTGGTGAGCTCAGTTTGTTACGGACTTATTTAAAAATTTTAGTTAATTAAGAGCCTTATTTGATGAAGTTTAGTTAGTTGAAGATTGGTTGAAAAACTTATTTGGTAAACTCAAACATCCTTTAGTTATTTTGGATAATGATGAAATTTGAAGTTGAGAAGTCTAATAGCACTAATAGCTTTGATTTATGGCAAGTTAAGATGTATGCTATCTAGACGCAATAAGGTTTGCAGAAGGTTCTGCTCGAAAAAAATTATGTTTCTGAAGCTAAATGAGAAGAAGAAAGAAGAGATAGATACAAGGTACTAACTACAGTATGGTTGTGCTTGTCTAATGAGTTATTACTTGAGGTTATAAATGAAAAGATAGCTACTTCATCATGGAAAAAATTGGAGTCGATGTATTTGATAAAATTCTTACTGAATAAATTATATCTAGAGCTCCAATTATTTATGCTATACATTGCCAAAGGTACATTCATTAAGTCTCATCAGAATGAATTAACTCAATTATCATAGATTTATGACCGATTGATGTTAAGGCGGAGGAGAAAGATGAAGTTCTTTTATAGATATTTTAAAGATGCTTTGCTTTATGAAGAAAAATTCTCTTTCTATGAAAGAGGTTAAAGTAGCTTTGTTCTTTAAAAACTTAATTGTGAGGCAAATAATAGGTAATATAAGTGAGAAAACTTAGTGGTCATATGATGATCTAATAAAAGGAGTTCGACCAATGGTACCAATAAGTCCATATCAAAGTTGAAGCATAGAAATTTAACCTATAATTATTGTAAGAAGAAAGGGCACATTAAGGTTGATTGTCATAAGTAGAAGAATAAGTAGCGTAATGATAATAATTAAGTTTAGAATGCTGAGGCAATTTTGGTAGAAGGAGATTGTGATGATTTTGATCATGTTCTCCCTTTGATTGAAGAAGACAAATTAACGAATAACTGGATTATGTATTTGGCATATTCCTTTCATATATATGCTAGCAAGGATTGGTTCACAACATATAAGCCCGTTCAAGGTGAAGTTATGTTAAGAGGCAATAATACAAAATTAGGATGTTTGATGGTATAACAAGAACACTATCAAATATTCGGTATGTTTTAGATTTGAAGAAAAAGAAATATTTTTGATGAGAATGGATTTAAGTATTCGCATACAAATAAAATTACAAAAGTTAGCAAAGAAGCTCTTTTTGTGATGAAAGTTAAATGGTTTGAGAATCTATATGTATTGTAGAGTTCTATTATACTGTACCATCATCCTTCATGTCAAATTTGATAAAGCATATTTCTCTAGTTAAAACTCTAGGCACTTTTGTGGTTTGATAGTTTAGAATTAGTAGGAATAGATCAAGAAGAGAAATAATTAATGCCATCATAGAGATATGATTCTAAAAATTTGGTAGCTTGTGTTTTGTCAGTAGAATAAGAAACAACTGATTTTGGTAAGTTTCTTTTGATAGCTAAGTTCAAACTTGATTGGCATATATAATACATAGCTAGGATGAACCCCATTAGAAGTATGTGAAGAAGGTGGAAAAAGATTTCAACTATCTTTTTAGTATTGCTTATAAATTCAAGTTTAGATAAAGATTTATCGTCTTGAAAGTTACAAGCTCAAGAAGAAAAGGTTTTCCATATTCAAATACAACTTTAATTCTAATCCATGTAAGCTTGGAATTCTGAAGACAAAAGACATATTTCTATATAGGACATTATAAGCTCCTTTTCTATATAAGTACATATAGCCCTGGCTTTTAGGACAATCTCGAGTAATTCAAAGAGTTATTATGAGAGTTCAAAAGAGGATTCCGTTGGATGCATGCGAGTTTAGGGATTTAATAGAAAGAGTCTCTATGGGAAAGAAATCTCAATAGCTTTAGAGTTTGGTAAGGAACAGTCCTTATAATCTCTAGTTTTTCTTAATAATGAAATTCTTTACTCTCTTTCACTCATGGATATAGGTCAATAGGTCAAACCATATAAATTCCTATATGTTCTTCTCTCTTTTTTTATTTTACTTTCTTGTCTTTCTCATTGATCTTCTATCCTCTGCATGCCTTTGTTATACTAAGTGATTTCAAATCTTCTGCTATCATAATAAGTGATATCATAGCTTATATATCAACTAGACCCATTCATAGGTACTCTGAAAGTCATTTTCTATTTGGAATAAAAGTTCAATTTTCTAATAATTAAATTTTTGTTATTCTCTCTTTAGTTAATTACTTTTGATCCACAAGATAATAAAAGTTAGTTTCCAAGAGATTAAGGTCATTTTGGAATGCTTACTTTGCATAAATCTTTTTCTCATCATGTCCCAGCCATTTCTCCAGTCATGCAGTAATTTTAATTCATATATTCTTATTGGGCTAGAAGGTTATATCATACTGCATATCTATATTTAATTTTTAATTGATGTGATAAGGAACATATTCCAAGATTTTACCTTTAACACTTGTTTGGTTGCAATTGATCAACGAGATATAGCTTATTTTACCATACCTCTAGCTACAGATGGGTGATGCTGTAATTAATAAGAAGTTTAAAGACACAAGGGCATTGATAAAAGTTTGAAGGTATAGAATGATAGCCTTGAATGGATAGGATTAAAGCTCAATTTTTAATATAAATATTAAAAAAGTATGAGAGTTAAACCTGAGGGATATATCTACTAGTGTTGTGCAAAACTAAAATTGTTACAACTTTAGGATTAAGATAAATTTTGGTCAATTATTGCCCTCATGTTGTCTCATGTTATTCTATCTATCTCTTTCTTTAGTTCTATAATTGATTAAACTGCAACTGTTAGTTGATGTAATCATGAAACCCAATAAATAAATAGGATGAAAAGGTGTTATATATCATATGCATTAAAGAATGGATCATCGCATGCTCTCTCTCTCTCTAATGCAGCAAACATGAAAAGAATTCTATAAGAGGATGAGCAGTATGGATTGATTCTAACAATCCAAATGTTTCTTGATACACCATATTTTAGCTAAAGTACATCATAGATATTTTCTATCTCATGATATCTTGGTGTGCAATTCTATTTCTAATTACTTCTTAAAGTGAAAACTATACTTGACAGATAAATACATGAAAAAGAATTGCTTGCAATAAATAGGGATAACCTAAGAATGGATATACACTTGATTTGATAGAATTAGGTTGATTCAGTTCTGAGGGTTAATAAGATCGTTCTGAGTTTAAAACCTTGTAGCAGATTTCCTTTGGGTTGGTTCTCACATAATTGAAAAAAAAAAAAAATTAAAGTACTCTAAAGAATTGCACACCTTATAAATTATCTATCAAATCTACTAAAAAACTTTAAATGTTAGATTAATCAATAAATATTATATTTATCTTTAAGAGAAAAATTTTAGCTATTAGATAGGAGACATATGCCCAAAGAAAAAAGGAAAAAAAAAAAAAAAAAGAATTGGCTCTATCCTGAGATGATGATTTAATCATATTGATTTTTGAGTTAGTTATAAAATAAGGTCCATTTGATTCTGAATCTTCAATCCTAAAAGTCAATTTTATTAATTTAATTTTTTATTCTGACTTAAAATCAATCCAACTCAATATATGCTCATCCGAGAGTTGTACTAATGACCCAATAGATAAATATTCCTGCCATTGGCTAGGCCTAAACATCAGTGGAATCAGGCTGCGTCCATCCAAAAGCCACAGTACCCCATGGATCCCCTTCAGGTACATGACAAGGCTCGGTTTTATTTAGTTTTTTTATCCATAGACCCAAGGGGTATCCATACAACACCTAAAATTGCCTGATATAGTTTGCTGTTAAAAATTGGAATTGAAATATATCAGATATCGCGGCGAGGATATCCAAAATATCGTATGCTTGCTGTACTCCACCATTGAAATAAGTAACCTCGTGATGCATCCGAATCCCTATCAATATCAAACTGATGTGAATTGAACATTTAAAGCCAAGAGTACGTACATGGATCCAAAGCAACTTGCCTTTGTGATTCAAAGATCTACTTGGAAGCACAGCATAAATATATACATGGATCTATATATGTCTACCATATTTCTCAAGCATAGTGTTTAAATACTAGCTATAGGTACAATCGATCGATATATAATTGTTTCTCTTCTTTGTAAAAGGATGAGAAACGGCTAGTACACTATAATCACCAAAATGGTTACGTCCCCCAACAACAGCGGAGGCCAAACATGGAGCCATGATATATAAGAAGAAAGCTAAACGAACTTACGAGCCCATTACCCCTGTTGGCCTATCTATACACCAAGGTGGCACAAGCTCTCTATTCCAAGCTTGCACGTATATATCTCGTGCCTATTCTTCTTTTCTAGTTTGTTTACATATACTTCTTCTTGAGCTCCAATGGTCTTCCAATCTATTAACCCTGAGAGAAGCTATCATGTGATTGTGTGGACCTTTATTGGTAGACCTTTAGAGAAGTCTACGAAGGGGTAGGCAAAGGCTTGGTCCGCCTCTGCCAATTCCCACCGGAAGTTGAGGACAAGGTGGTGCATGAAAACGCCATCTCGAGCTTGGCCAGCTCGGAGCCTGCACACAGACGGGGACCGCCACCGTATGGCATGAAGTTGTTTGTTGTTGCCGCGCCAAGGGGGCTCCTCTGAAAGAAATTAAAGGACCATGGAACAAAGATTAAAGTGACTTCATCAGTGGTAAAATTTTGGCTAAATTTTTTTTTTTTTTTTTGTTAATGCTATCTTCTTCAGTTTATCACGAAAAAATTCTTTTCTGAAAAAAAAAAAAAAAAACTACTTTCCTATCCTTTTGATATGTTCGATTGAAGGGCATTGGTAACGAGATTCATGGTCAAAACTTGCAGCTAAGAAATTTCGGAACAATTCGCCACCAAAGGCAAAGGTTCAACATTCAAATTAAGAAAAGGATAGTAAAGGATAAATAGAAACAAAGAGTAAAGGATATGCATAATCTAATATATGTAGATCAATATCCAAGCCATGTTAAGAAAAATATCGGACAACTAATAGTTTTAAGCTTCTTTCTTTCTAGAAGAATGGGATTCTTAAAATTTATCGTAATCTAACTTAAGAACTTCTATAGACAAGAATTGCTATTGTGGTTAGTCCCATCTTGGCTTAGTAACCAAACATGCTTTAGTTCGAGTTTGATTCATGCTATTTCATGTTTGAAGATTGAACAAATAATATATAGTTAGGTTTGAGTTAGTTGGTCATTCCCTATTGTTTTAGTAGTCATTTTCTCTCATTATTGTTATTAGTTCGTACTAGGTTTGGCTCATGCATAGTCTAATTATTATCAAAACAAATTTAAAATCGAATTCAAGAAAGCTACTACAATTTTACTATAACCAATGAACCATACCTCAATGGAAGCATTTTATCTCATCAATGAAGAGTATAGTACTAGATAGCTAAGATAAATGTATTTTATCCTATTAAAATGATGTGAGGCATTTGCACAAACGTACAATATGAGATAAGTTGGAGATATGATGTTCCCACATAGTTAAGCATGACAAAAGGTTAAGTCGTTTTCACTAAAATTTGTGTATGGACATGGCATGCATGAGTAAGAAAACTCAATTAGTAAATGGGACCATACTCAATCTCAATTCATGTTCATGATTATCATCCACCATGCTCTCTACAGTGTGCATTAAATTCAATCTAATTTTAACTTATAATAATTAAAAAAGAGAAAGAAATGAATAATTTTTCTTTCATGTAGTTTAATTTTATTACACTAATTACTTGCTTCTAATTTTTTGAATGACAAATTATTTGTCAATATATAAGGTAGGCATTATTAATTATGATCTTGTATCTAGAAATAAACCTTAATAATATATTTAGATCTAATGTGTAACTCTCTTGTAATTATACTAAAAATATGGATTTATCCCACCTTCACAAGGGATTAGAAGTATCCCAGCTACAAACTTCTTCTACAAAAATGGAAAAATAAAAAAGGAAAATAATAGTTTTAATAGAGAACTTTGTGATAACAAAGGAAATGTGTGAGTACGGACCACGGAAATCCTAAATATTTTGACGGGAAGCCAACTTCCAGACCCATACAGTTAAAATCTAGCCCTGGGCCCACTCAGTTGCTTCCCTTCACTAGTGCCCTCTTTATGTTGATTGTGAGTTCACATGTCTAGGACCAGCCTAGAATGATGTTCTCTATGAAATAAAGTTGCAAGAGCATAGAGGTTAGCTTAGAGCGGACCTTAATTTGTGACAGCAACATTGGGGCCATAGATGTATTCTCACTAGAGGTTAACCCTTAAGTCTAGAATGATGGTCTTGTAAATAAATTTGCAAGAGCATAGAATTTCATTTAGAGAGGACCTTTACTTGTAACAGATTAACATTTGAGCCATAAATGTATTCTATTAGAGGTTAACACTTCTTGTTAGTCTCACACATGATTCAAATTTCTGGGCTAAAACAAAAGGGCCATCCAAATACGAAGCCCGACCCAACTGAATTCCATGGAAGTCCACACTATATTTATAGTGGAGTTGAGATAAAGTAGGAGTCTAGCTATGAACCCTAATTATTTTCAGGAACATATTTGAAAACTTTTAATTTTTTTTGTGACCAGAGAGGCAGAAAGATTATTTTTCTTTGATGTTTTTTCAATGTGTGGCTTCCGTGGAATTGCTTTCTTCACCCAAAGGATAAGTATTGTGCAATGAAAAGATCATGTGGTCCATGGAGTAATGCAAGTTGCCCCTTGCGCACGCCCTACCTTGACTTGAATGGGGCATGATGTATGAAGGTGCTCCATTACTCAATGTCCCACATGGTATGCTACATTTACATCCTTTCCTTTAATTTTATTTTTATGTCCATTTCGTTTGTAATGAACTTGTCTAGCCTCTTTTGTCATTTTGCTCAAAAGAGAGGAACTTGCATGCCAAACTATTGAATGATTGAGGCAGGCATTTAATAGAGAAGCTTACCACAATAAACCTATGCCAGACTTCATGTTAGTTATTTAGATATGAGTAAACAAACTAACGAATAAAAGGCTTGATACCTTAGACCTATCCTCAAGACTTTATGAAAGTGTAACCAAGTCAAGATCACACCTAACAATCCCTTTGACGAGTAGTACTACTCCACTACTAGAGCCACTTGTTGTACTACTTCGGATCAATGGAGTGATAGTCACTATCTGATTGTAATTGTTCTCGATCAAAAAGAGAAGTACGCATATTATATTTCTGTGGACAAGAAAAGAATAGCTACATTTGCTTGGTTACAAGACTTTCTTTGTGCGATCATTATCCGAGGCTCATAGGACCATTTGACGATCAAATGCTATGTCAGTTTCACATCATGTGTCCAAATACATGAGACACATAATGCATCAAGCTCAAGCCCATGTCATGCATATACGTTTGGTCATGCATCTTGGTGTATGATGTCCACATAGTACGGCAATAAACTTAAACCATTGTCATTACGTGACAATTAGCATCTCACAATCAAAGGTTGGGGTGGGGTGGGGGGGTGGTGGTCAAATAGGAAAAAGGTTACAAAGCATCTCAAGCATGCTTTGGATGCAACACAAAGGTTGATCCTTGAACAATAAGAACGTTTGTTTTATTGGTGACATCCTGGTAAAATTTATCCAAATGCAAGGCATCGAGGAGTCATTCGGCTATCCTAATTAAAGACCAAAGGAGCAGGGTGTGTGGCTTTCGATTATTGCACAGCAAGGTGATGGCGTGGGAGGCTATAAACTTGGCTTTTCTAGAGCTAAAAGGAAAACTAAGTTGATATTTGTGTCTTAGGTGGGAGAAAGGCAAGTTATTAATAATTAGTCCACCATTTGGCACTAAGCAAGAGCAATATCAGTGAAATTAAATCAGTCAAATCAAATCAATCTCTACGAGAAACTCGTCGTTTCTAGTACTGAGAAGTTTGTCTCGTTTGGTGTTGTGGTTACGTTGTTCGCACGCGCGAATTACTCTCATCCTAAGAACAATGAAAGCAATTTGACCACCTTCTTTAAGACAGACAGGATACAACTTTCTTGGCTTTCAATATCAAAACATAGGGTCTACTAATTATCCATGTCATGTGAACCATATAAAAACAAAAGCAGCTAGCGTGTGATCTTCTCCATGAATGAATCGAGGGTATCAATCAACTTAAAAGAATGGTGGCGCTTAGTATATACACTTGCATATATGGACGAGATATGAGACTGACCTGCCACCTCCAAGGATTGAACTGGTGAGGATCATCATACAAAGAAGAGTCCAAGTGAACTGCCGCGAAGACTGGAAGAATTTTCCATCCACTGGGGATGTCGTACCCTTCAACAAAATGGCAATAATCATATATATATATATATGTCACGTCTGAGCCCAAACCCTCTAAAAGAGAATACTCGAGGAGACATTAACCTACCTTTGTACTGGAAGTCATGAAGAACCTTTCTGTGAACGAACCTAACCACGTTCCCCAGCCGCAGTGTCTCATTTATAACCTTCATGAACCAAATATTTGTAAATGGTAATCTAAGCTAGTGGTCATCTGATGAGTAGTGTTAAGAGAGCCTACGCATTGGGTGAACTCCATCTGCTTGTAGTCCTCCCATTTTAGTCCAGACTCTCCTTTTAGTTTCTTCCTGCAGGCGATATCAAGGTGCTCCTCCTAAAAAATAGAGCAGAATAAATCTTTGAGCAATCATTCTAGAGACCTACCTAGCTGAAAAATATTATAAAGATGAGGTGGTTGTCAAATTTTACCCGTAGTTCTTGAACAGCTTTTGGGCAGCCTTCAAGGAAAAATATTGCCAAAGATAAAGCTGTCGATGATGTTTCATGGCCAGCAAAGAGCAAGCTCAGCAAGAGATCAAGGATCTGCTCTTTAGAAAGATTGGACTGTTTTAAAGCCCATCCAAGGAGATCATCTTCCTCAACTTTTTCTTGTCCCTTGCTCATCTTTTGAAATCTTTCATCCATCTTCAGTTCGATCGCCTTAAGGATGGTCGATCGCGACTGTAGTATAAATGCCACTCTCAGTTACAAAATCATTAGGAGTAAATTAATCTTTATTAATAAAAATATAAGGCCAACATAGAAGTCATGTGTAAACTGATCTGTTTTCAGATTACTGTGGTAATTACCAATTTAAACAGTTTGTATCAACCATTAAATTATGGCATGTTATCATGTAACAGGCATGGGCAATCGCCTAAAATAACCCATGAACACTGGTTGGTCATGGTGTAAAGCATGGTATGATCAATGATCAATCGAAAAAAACCACTAATAAACTTCACAATCATGGCTAATTATGAGGTGGGTCATCTATCTTGTTGTTTATTAAATAGATTCAGCATAAACAAAGGAAGCAGCTGGAGCAATGAATCCGTGAAGTTGACTTGCAAAGCAGTAGAAGTGGCCAAAATTTACGTGCCAGTAAACACTATTCCAGTACACAATCGAGAATAAGGCTGCTGCTTAATTAAATAACGTTACACAATCATGCTTAATTTTGTTCTAGAATTACTTTTGCCAATAGAGAAATTAAGAAGGTTTAATTACTTGAGATTTTAAATTTTTAACTCAACGACCTACCTTCAGAGCCTTCCAATAGGAAGTTCCAGGGAAGTTCAGTGGGGCAGACACCACTCCTTTCATGAAGGTTATATACTCTCGCCTCAGCTTCTCCGTCTCAGGCTCTCCCGGATTCATGCTCATAATGTTCTTCGCCATCAAATTAAAAGTAAACTGCAGAGTGGTTAAGGATCAAACAAAACTCACTTAGAACTTATCAATGACACAAGATTCATGACTCAAATAATCGAATTAATTAAAGACTTTGCCATGCCTTCTTTGCCTCCTCCTGGGCCGAGAAGGCCGAGTTCTTCTTCCAAGACCCGAGGACGAGCAAAGTGTGGCGCTCCACCTCGGGGAGGAGGTGCGAGCGGAGCCTCACGTTGCTCATGAAGTTGAGCGAGATCATCCTCATCTCCTGGTGCATCTGTCCGACGAGGACCAGCATCGACCACTTGCCAAGGATCCCGCTGATGCTCTTTGGGTAGCTACACTCGAAGAACCTCCCCTCGTTCTGGAGTATGAACCGGTTCAATCCCGCATCCGCCGATACTATCGTTGGCTCGCCAAAGAGACTGGCCCTGTAGATCTTCCCATACCTACAAGATAGCCAACATGATAATTCTTCAACCTTAAATCTAGTACTTGTTACTTAATGAGAAATATTGGAGTACTACCTCGATATGTGCTGTTCCATGAATTGGCCCATGGAGGTGGCGGGGTGAGGCCTGAGATAGGAGAAGGTCTCGCCAAGAAAAGGCCATCCCAAGGCTCCCGGGGGGAGGTTGGGCTTCTTTCTCTTCCATTTGATGAGGTTGGCGTAGAGGAAGAGGGCTGCAAGGGCCGGAGGGAGAAGAAAGAGAAGCTCTTCTATTATGGACATCTCTATCTCTAGCAATGGCTCTAATTGGAGGAGAGGGAGGGGGATGAGATCTTTGTAGCAAAGTGGAGGCTGGCTTTAAGGCCTTCCCTTCGTGGGGTAAAATAACCAAAAATCTCCTTGGCTATTTGGTATTGGCCTGGAAGTCCCACGTCTACTGTAAATTCTGATAATGATTGGTTGGCGACAAGCGAGGCCAGTATTCCTTCACGGGGGAAAAGTGTAGCTTTCTTAAAATGGGTAACGCTTAACGCTATGATATGATATGAAGGGAGAACGGGAAGGGATCGATTTGGCGAGGGGATGGAATAAAACGGTGGTCTCTGAGTTGGTTTCTTTCCTCTTCTAAGATGCGCTGACGCTAGAAGACACGGCGAGCCGTTTAATTTTAGTGCGGCGGGACAAGCCATCGTCTTGTTTGTTTTTTCTCAACGTCTCTTTTGGAGAGACGACATTTTATCTGCTTTGACGGTAGTAAAAAATAATAATAATAATAAAATCAAAGATAAAAAGGAAGGATGGAGCGTTATCCATATTTCTTAATCAGAATGTTAATATTTTTTATATGAAATATACGGCGGGAATTAGTCCACTAATTGGATTCTTGAATAAGAAATAAATAAATAATATTTATATTTAAAAATATAAATTATGTTGGCTTTTTTGTTAGTTAAGTTTTTTATTAAAAAATCTTTCAAATTTATATGGACCATATAAACCCTTTGGAGATGTGATATAGATCATGAACATCCTTTGGTACCTATTGTATATTCAACAATTTAGTCTCATAGATAGTATATAATATCATAAATCATGTAAAGAATTCATTGGTTATGGGAGGTTGTTTGTTTTATATATATGGACATATACTTTATTATAAATAAAGCATTAAATCTCATATTAGGATAAAAATAATTTCTAAATCTTTCGTGGTATGAGAGTCTTTCCGTCATAACTAAATCTTTCTTCTATCTCACTTCTTCAACGTTGCTCTTCTTCCTCTATTTCTTTTATAATGACTTCAACGGGCAATGTTTTCCCTTCATCTTTCTCATTCCCTAATAGTACTAGTCTTGTTTCCATCTCTTGTGGCATGATCAAATAACATCATTCCTCCTGTGTAGTGAATTGATAGGACATATAGAAGGACTGATTATAGCACTTGAAAAGTTTATATTAGGTCATGAGGGAAAATCAATTCCCAATCTAAAGTATGACAAATTGGTGAAACATGGTCAATTTGTATTATCTTAACTCCGAACAATGTTATCATTGAATGCTAACACAAGTTTTGGGACTCTCTATCTCATGACAAATATGGACCATTCTTGAAACCATCTTTCATCAACTATGTCAAAACAAGTTGGGTCTTCTTTGCGATAAGTTACAAAGCCTAACAAAAGGATCTATGACTATCAAAGCTTGTCTTGCTAAAATCAAAACTGTTTATGATGATTTGGCTACCATTTATCATTCCGTGTTAGATTCAGAACTTCTTACATGTACTCTAAATGGCTTGCCAAATACATTAGAGTATCATCCCCCTTTTTTGCTATTGAAAATAGAGAAAATCTAATGACCTTGGATAATTTGAAGGCTCAACTATTGGTCTATGAGTAGCAACTCAAAAGAATGCATATCCTATCTTCACAAGACATGGCTCTTATAGGTTCACAACCTCAAGAAATGGCCATGGTATGCTCATTTTGGCCATGGTCAATGTTCATTCAAGTACAATGGAGATTCTATGTGTGATGGTAAACATGACCAATGGTATGAACACTATGATACCTATGCATCCTTCTCTTTTTCATCTTGTTCTGGTGATGCGGGTCATTATGATTCTTCTTGAGAAACTCAAAATGTTCCAAGGCTTGGGATTGTAGATATTATCAATCTCAAGGTATTGGCTAAGGTGCCCTTCATTACTAAATCTGTAAGCAATACAATCATACTGCCTTGACTTGCAGATATTGTTATGTGAAGGATGAACAACATTTAGCAGACTTCTTTGTTAGGTTGCCAATGTATCTCCTACTCCATCAACTATTGCATCTTCTATAGACTCTATAGAGCTGCATCGGTCAACAAACTCAGAAGCTATAAGTCATATGATTTTCAATCATGCATTATTTCAACAATCAACATCCTTCTCTGATAATAATGAAGTTTTCATTAGTGATAATAAATTTGTACGTATCATTATTGGTAACTCTATTATTTATTTTGGTTGCAAATCACTCAAACTAAATGATATTCTTTTTTTCAAAATTAAAGGAAAACCTTCTATTTATTACAAAATTTACTTAAGAAAATAATTATGGCTTTTACTATTTTTCTTGGGGATTTCTTGTTAAGAACCTTTACATATAGGAAAACACGCGTAGAAAGCACTCTTGGATGAACCAATTAGAGGAAATCTTTTTGTCATTCATACCAAAGAGGTAAAACAATTAGTTAATAAGAAGGCTTTGTATGGTGTTAGAAGCTCAAGTTCTTCAAATGCCCAAGAAATAATATGACACAGGCATCTTAGACATCCAAGAAACAAAATCACTTCACAACTAAAATTTAATAAGGATATTTTTTCTTAAGAACTCTTCTCTTAGTTCAATTTGTGAAGCCCGTCAAGCTAGGAAAAGCAAATGCTTGCCTTTTGTACCTTCTAGTAGAGTTAGTTTTTATATTCTTGAACTAGTACATTATGACATTTAAAGGCCTTGACAGACTGCAACTATTTTGGGATACCACTATTACATACTTTTTGTTAATGATTTCAATAGATATACATGAATTTATCCTATAAAATGTTGGTCTGATAGTCTTTCTTGCTTTGAGAATTTTAATAACAAGTAAGAAAATAGATTTGGTAATAAAATTAAACTTTTTTAATATAATAGAGATAAAGAACTTCTTAAGGGAGATTTTGAAAAAAAAAAGTTCTTCATGGAATTTTATTTAGAATTTGTTGCCTACATATTTATGAGTAAAATGGTTTATCTGAAAGAAAGAATAGATATATTGAAGAAAATGAGACTTATTATACTATTTCAGGCCTCATTACCTCGATCTTTATGGCTTGAGGCATTCTTCATCATGATTTACTCGATTAACTGACTTCTTACCTTAGTCTTAGGCCATTGTCCTCTTTTGAAACTTTGTTCTGCACAATACCACTTTATAGCTACTTAAGAGTTTTTTTTATGTACTTACTATCCTTAATTGAAAGTAGATAAAAAGGACAAACCCTCTCCTAAGTCAATCCATTATGTTTTTTCTAAGTACATCTTACTTCATAAAGGTTAACAATATTTGGATTCATTAACTGATCAAGCATATATACGTCAACATGTTGTATTTGATGAGATGACATTCTCCTTTGCTGAGCAACCAAGTTCTATTGTACTAGATATTATTTTTAGTCTTAGTTCTAATTCTACTAGTTCTATTATTGTCTTGCCTTTACCTTCCATTCAAGATATATAAGCAACTAAGGCATATCTCTCTAAAGTAGCTAACACAATGGTTAATGATGATTCTTCTACAGCTCTTTCTGATATGCCAGTCATTCCTCTCATTGTTGATGTTTCAGCTCCACCAACAAATAATTCTATTCCATCTTCTACAATAGTTCCTCATGCCAAATAACCATCAACATCACAATATTCTACTACAAGCTCTATCTATCTTATCACAACTCGAAGTTATAATGGTACTCAATGACCATGAGCGCCCTCTTCACCATATAAAGCCTTAGCAACTTCCTCCTCTTGGTAAGATCCTACATCCTTTAAAAAGGTAAGTCAAGATAGTAAATGGGTTTCTACTATGCATGATGAATATATTGCTCTTTTACAAATTAATACCTAGTCTTTGGTACCATATGAGTCATTTATAAATGTAGTAGGTTGTCAATGGGTTTATAAGGTCGAAGGATGTGCTATTGGATTAATAGAATGGCACAAAGTATAGCTAATTACGAAAGGTTGTATGTAGTAGAAAGGCATTGATTTTGATTATATTTTCAGCTCTGTTATTAAAGTTATTATTATAAAAATAATTCTTTCTATAGTTGTTTCTTGTGGGTGGTATATAAAGAAATTAAATGTCAAAAATACCTTTTTACATGGAAAGCTAAATGAAGAAGTTTTTATGGCTCAACCAAAATTTTTGACCCTACTTTTTCTAATCATGTTTGCATGCTACATAAATCAATTTATAGAGTACACCAAGCTTCAAGAGCTTAGGTTCAAAGTTTCAGCTCCACTCTTATTACATTGGGTTTTAGTTGTAGTAGAGCTAATCCATCGATGTTCATCCAATCATCATCTTCTAGTATAGTGATTCTTTTACTTTATGGATGACATTATCCTAACTAGCCATTTTTTTCATTTGCTTCACTTCTTGATTTCAAAGCTATCTTCATAATTCTCTAGGAAGGATATGGGCAATATTCATAATTTTCTTAGGATAAAGGCTTTTCGAACATCATATGTTTTGCTTTTGACTCAATCAAAATATATCTCTTCTTTACTCTCTCAAGTAAACATAAACAATTGCAATCAATTTCTGCTCCATCAACTTCTAGCAAGAAATTATCTCTTTATAGTAGGACTTTACTTTCAAATCCTTCAACATATTGCAATATTTTTGTGCGCTTTAGTATCTTACCTGTACTTGTCTAAACATTTCTTACGTAGTCTAATAAGTTTGTCAATTTATACATACACCTAAAGATGTTCATTTTTAGGCTATCAAAAGAATTCTTCAATATCTAAGTAAACTATTTGACATGATACTTTTTTATGCCTTGTTTTTTTTCCTAAATTGGTGTGTTATGTTGATCCTAATTAGGCATCTAGATACCACAAGTTCCACAATGGATCATTTATATATTTCTTCGTTCTAATCATATTTCATAGGGAACAAAGTAATAAGCACCGATTACTTACTCAAGTATGGAAGTAGAATATATGGTACAATTTGTAATTGCACAAGATGTATTTTAGATTTCTTATCTCCTGCATGAGATTGATTTCTTATTTATATCTCCATACTATATGTATTTGATAATTAAGGACTATTTAATTTGTTGCCAATCCCATCTTTCATGCTCATATAAAGCATATTGAGACTTTCTATCATTTGTCCATGGCTTTGTCTGTCAAAATTTTCTTAAGGTTTTCTTTGTTCTCTTTATGTCACATTTTGCTAATCTTTTCACAAAGTGCATTTCATCTTTAAGTTTTCTTGCCTTTTAGTACAAGTTCCTATGAAGATCCCCTCAATCCATTGAGAGGGCATGTAGATATATGATGAAGATCATAAAGATCTTTTATGATGCAGATCATAGACATTCTTTGAAGAAATGTTAGAGATCATGGAGATCCTTTGGTATTTACAATATACTCAACAATCTAATCGCATAGATTGTGTATAATATCATATAAATCATGTAAAAAATCTCATTGATCATGTCAAATTATTTCTTCTATATATATATATATGTTGCTACAAAAATTCGCTCTCCAACTCGGGTGCAGTTCGACTCCGGATCTGGACGCTGATCTCTCGCCCGGGCAGAACCTGCAAGACAGTCCTCACATAGAGAGTGTCTGGGGTGGCCCCTTCGACACTCAAGTCAGTGAAGATTCACAGCAAGCAGATGTGAGGAGAAAACTCTCACAGAAGAGTTTCTCAAGAAATTGGCCTCTCGAGAGCTCTGAGCTTTGCTTGAGCTTTAATGGAGCTTTTAGTCAGAGTGTCAGTGCCAGCGTACCTAAAGAGCTTTAGGACTAGGGTATTTATAGGTGATCACCTGATTCCTTGGATGCGTCATAGGAGATCCAAAACCGTTCAGATTCGAATCAAGTTTGTTATGAGACCGGTAGTATCAGTATCTAGTTAGTTAGAGAATCGACGGCTAAAGGAGCTGGCTGATACTTTGAGATTCGATGATTTTATAGGTTCTAGGCTACTTCCGATTTTACTAGCATAATTTTTTGCTCGAAGTCGTTGGGGGCTTATACGGCTGAAATCTTGTCAAACTACTATGAATTCAAATTCTCCCACGCTCGGTTTCGTAGAGGTTTGGAAGCCCCTCGATCTAGTTGAGGCACAAGAATAGCTCGGCTTCGCTGAAGCATTTGAATGCCTCGGTCTAGCCAAGGCATAAGATTTGGCTGAGGCATATAATATTTCGGTGTTGTCGAGTATATGAGAATAGAATGCCTCGGCTCTGCCGACGCATACGAATATCTCGGTCCGATTGAGATAGGATGATAGCTCAGGCCCGCCGAGGCGTGAGAATGGTTTGGAATGATTCAGTTTGAGGATGGCTTGATCTTGCCGAGGATGGTTCGGCTTTGCCGAGGATGGTTTGACCCTGTTATTTTCTAGATATGACAGCTGGCTGATCGAATATCAAGAGTGATCTCGACCTTTTTATCGTATGCACAAGCATTAGTGCGATGACAATATTACCCCTCATCAATATACATGTATTTTATTATAAATAAAGTACTAAACCTCATGTTAGGGTAAGGCTGATTTTTAAACCTTTCAAAAGTTAAGGTTGCCTCTGATTGAAAAATATTACCTTATTTGAATAAGAAGCAATATTATTAATTATAAAGTATTAGATATTAGATCCCATCGAAGCCCTATATATAACTAAGTATACTCATTAGGGGAGTGCTAGAATGAGCAAATCTTAGGAAGTCTTATTTTGTTGCTAGAATGAGCAAATCTTAGGAAGCCTTATTTTGTTTTACTCCTCTATATATCTCATTAAAAGGATGGCTAACCTCAAACAGATATTTCATAAAACGAAAATCTTCCTTTGGTTGTTATCATTGTAATCGGCATGACTTTTGGCATTTGGTTGCCATCATTGAGTGCAAGTGCATATGTTTAAATACCTCATCTAATGCCAATTAATATTCTCATGGAGAGAGATGATTCTAGCTATTATTTCTTAATTGTAATAAGTTATTAATATACAAAAATAATTTTAAAATTTAAAATAGGACTGAGCATTGACCCTGGCTAATGAATTCTAGTTGATGCAGTGATATTTTTCTTAATAAAAAGATTTGGCAGCATCAGCATTTGCAATGCTTTGAAAAAAGAAAAGAAAAGAAAAGGTGATAGCATTAGTTCTCTGTTCCTGCCATCATAATGACACTGCCAAAGTATGAAACTAGAGTTTGATATCATTTGATACAAATCTACTCAAACAAACGTATATCTTTTTAGATAGGAAAAATAAAATTTCCTCAATCTATGCCCTCCTTTACGACTCTTGGTAGGTAAGTGCAGTTTAATATCTATTAATGATTCCCATACATTAGTTTTGATCTATTGCACATGATGTTCCACTTTGTGAACCCAACAGTTATATGACAAATCTCAGTATTAATATCTTAATAGACTAATTTTCTTAGACCGATGATGCAATTGGAATGATCCTTCCGCAATACGTGACCCAATGATCATGTGAACTTGTTTTATTGGATTTTTAAACCCTAATTAATATTATTCTTGTCCTACCACAACAAAAGATGACACCTACCCCAGGTGGTGGTGATTGTGAGCATAGGTAGGCAATGTAAAGTTGTCTTCAATCAGCTTGTGAGATTTTAATTAATGAGAAGGTTGTCTACTTGGTAAAGCAGTAAAATCCAACTAATTATAAACTTGCATATTATTGTACTTTTAATTGGAGGTATGATTGTATGATTATATTATTTCATGAAAAGGTTAAGGAAGTTGCCCAAAACTTATTGAGCTATTGGCTGAGGTGTCTAACATGCACAAATGAAGCCTTCAACTCTAAAACTATGCATATGAATGAGCTCAGCATCATCATTTAGCATTTGGCCATGTTTGTAGCCATTGTGATGAAGACATAGACTAGAATGCCAAAGTTGTATCATTTTGATTAAAGTAACAAAGAATATGCTATGCCATTGAAGTGATCAAAATAGAAAATTAGAGAGTCACATTCTTCTTCAACAACTAAGTAGGTGTATACATTTTCTAGCATATATTCTCCTTCGTTATATGACATTGTGGGTCCTTCCAAGGGAGTTGCGGATAGCTTTCTCTAATTGATTGCTAGATGGACATGTTTCTAGATGTATTCTAATGCATATATTCCAACTTTCTTTAAGTAATTAAATATATGAGGAAAAAAACAATATGATCATCTTGGCTGAGGTGGAGAAAAATTGATGTTTCTTGTCCCATTCTACTAAGCAAAAACTCTTAAGAACAAATGGCTTAAATATTTTTGAATTCTAAAACTAATGATCTCTTTGATCACTTCTATTTTTATCTTCCTCAGCTTGTTCTAAATTTATGGCTGCTTTATACCATGTTTTTAGTTTATCATGGAATCTTGGACAAATATATGGCTTCACATCTATTTAGTCTTCATATGAAATACAATCTTGCTAACAATATATAAAAGATACAAATTAAAAGAAGTGTTTCAATATCGGATGCAACATTTATATCCTGATTAAGACTCACTACCACGTATTTAACTTGATAATAGGGTGATTTAAGGCAATACTTTCCGCAAACTAGATATAAGACCTTTTTTATTTGAAGCTGTCCTCATTGTTAACGTCTGTCACATAACACGCCACATGTAGCTCTTAATTTGTGGTTAATGGAATTTAAGATGAAAGTTGTGCGCTATGTTGGTCAAGCTATGTACCGTGTTAACTCATTATCAATAGCTATCTTTAGATTAAATTTGATTCTGATAGCACAAAGTAATGATGATTATAAGTGGGCAAACAAGAAAACATTTACTCTAGGGTAGCAATCAATCTTTTTGTTCATTATACTATGCGGCTATTAAGAAACTTCAAACCTTTCAAGAAAAATATTTGTCGGCACAAGAATAGTGCAGTATGATGATGTTCTTTATCAAACTTCAATCATGGAAAAGTTTTTTACATGATTTTTTTCATTCTCTCTATCATCTCATCTAAGCCTTTTTTCAACTATATGAGGCCGGCTACATGAATATGCTTTCTTCACTTTGTACTATTTAGAACTAAGTTAACATTCAAAGGATATTCTAGTCCTTTTCATAGTTTGATTTAGTAGATTTATGTTTGAGAGAATATGACGGAGTTTTATACTACCTAATGCAACCCTCTTCTTTACTCGAAAAAAATTCTAGCTGACAAAGAAAATTCTCTATATCATTAAATCTTGATCTAGTAATTCTTTTTCTTCTTTAAACTCTTTCAAAGATATCCAAAATATGATTTTTTTATATATATATATATATATATATATATATAATATATATAAAGGCTCTTTCTGAATATTAATAGCTTTAAAATTTTATAAAATAATTTTATTAAAAAGAATCCATAAGTAATTGTCTGCAAGATAAGAGGTAACGCTCTTTAAAATATCTTTAGACTTTCAACTTCCAATGAAGGTAGATTTTGAAACTAGTTTCTAATACAATTTAGTGAGTCAATAATTTTAATAATATATATATCATTTGTATAACTGTAAAAAAGCAAAAATACTTTTAAAAAATATGGTATGCACACAAAAAAAAATGTTCATGAGATGTTAATTTGATAACTATAATTAATTAATTATATATTTTGGTAACAAATTTCATGAGTTATGTCAATTGCTTTTTCTAGACATGGCAAGATAATTATTTGTAGCTCCTAATTAATAAGAGTCTAATAAGAAAAGAAAAAGAATATAATTAGTTAAATATAGTAACTAAATGACCAATGAGAACCCGTCGCTCTCACGTCCCAATCCACGTGCGAACCCATGGTTCGAAAGCTCCATCCAACCAACCTAAATCTTTGCCCACCGCAAACCGCCGCCCCAAGAAGAATGACTCCAATCACATAAATCCCGGGCCCCAGAAGAGGTGTCCGTGACGCTACTTCTCCAATGAAATCGTTAATTAGTCTTAAATACGATTAATTAATCAAATCTAATCCCCTGCTTCCCTGTCTTATCGAGGCGCCACGTGTCCCTCTCTTTTCTCGAGTCTATTTCACGCGTTTATTTAATCTAACACGGCGCCGTTAATTACGGCAAGCCGCGACACCCGGAGGCGGCCGGCCACTCGTGCCCGGTGGGGCAGAGAGATGTTCACACGTGTGAAAGCCAACGATTGCACCGGGATGGACACACGTGTGCCATAAATGGGGGAGCAGCATTGCAATTTTTTTTTTTTTTTTTTTTGTATAAGTAGATGATCACACCAGTTTAATGTGAATCGATTCGGATAGATCAAAAATAGTATTTGTTTCAGTATAATATGATAAGGTTGAAGGGTTGTTCTGCTTCACCCAGTCAGCTGCAGAACTGACTTTTCTATAGACATGACGAATATAAATTTTATGAATCTTTCGAAATAGATGTCACGAAGTAGAGAATTGATAGAAGATGATCATAATAGTTCTGTCAAAATTATCGAATGATAGTAAAAAGGTCTTCCTCAATGAAAACACTATGAGCATAAAAGATCTGTCACGCTTTGTTAAGTGTTAAAAACGTCTTATTAGGCCGCAGGGGAGTAGAAATGGGGAGGATGGGACCACCGATGCGACGGTCCGGATTTTATTTTCTAGAACATTGGAGCGGGGTGGTGGCCTTTATTTGGATCTTGACTGGTCGAGCACAGCGAGAGCACTGCACGCATGAAGGGATCGTCGTTTGATTCTAATCGCTGGTGCACGATTTAAAGGGGATGAACCTCTGCAAGCTAGAAATCCGTCCATTTTTTTCTTTGAGCCCGAGGTTCACATGCACGACAACTCCATAGCATATGTCTTAAATGATAATTAATATGTTGAACGGATGGTTTGTCACTTGTTTGACAGTATTGATCAATGTTTAAGTCGCTATTTTTAAATGAAAATATATTTTTGATTCTCAAATTTTTACTCAAATTTATTTTAATTTTTAAAATTTTAATTATTACAGTTTAATTTTTTTTATTTTAAAAATATTAAAATCCTGACATTATATTGGATAGAATTGAATAAAATTAATAAAATATGGCACCTCTTCTATTTCGTTAATTTTTATGGATCCGATATAATAAGACATTAAGAATATATTCTTAAAACTTTAAAAAGCTAAACTGAAGTAATTGAAAGTCTAAAATTAAAATAAAATTTCAGTAAAAGTTTAAGGATTAAATGTATATTTTAGTCTTATTTTTTATTATATAGGTGGCTTTTCACATCAAACATATTTTTTTTGTATAAATATTCTTTTGCCATGGGTGATTAAATTAGGGTAGCTGTGTAAAATAATCTCTTGACTTGCAGCCAAGTTCATAATTTTATGTTTTCTTTATTTTTTTTTTGTTGATATAATGATATTTATAATTCTATATCTTTTTGCTTTTATGGATTTTTTTTTTTTGAGAAGGATGATCTAGAAAATTGTTAATTTTAGTTTTTTAGAATATAATGATTATTTATTATTGCTTAAATTTGAACATGAGACATTTCGTTGGAAGAGAAACATATAAGTAAATTGAGCTAATAGTTATTATTTACGATCAATGCTCTCATATAAAGTTTGAATTAAGAAAAAAATATCCATAGAATTTCTTTCTTAAAAATAATTTTATGATAATCTTTTTTAATTATAATCTTTTCTTTCCATATTAGCTTCTATGAGATGATGATATGAAAGCCGCTTGCTCTTCCCGCTCTTGTGTTAAATTTGAAATGAAAAAACTTTGTGCACACAACCTCCTTCAAAAACCTAATAGATGAGAATGAAAAATAATTTTATTATAATTCTAATTTTTTATTATAAGTTTTTCTTTTTTCAATTATCTTTTGTAAGAAAGGTGAGATATAAACTTTTCAATCTTCTACAATTCTTAAGTTTGAAATCTTAAAAAAAAAAAAAAACCTTATTTTTCCTAATATTCAAAAGAGGAGAATTAAAGCAAGACTTATTCATAGTGTTCCATTAATATGTTTGGATATTTTATAATTGGCATGTCATTTTGTATGAAGTCAATTCTTTTAAAACGGGTTTGTTGAGAAGGAAAACCTTCTCAGAAGGCATATATATGTAGGGTACAAATAAAATATCAATTTGATGCAAGTTATTACACCTCCATGCTTGTTATAGGAGTTTCAGTGCATTGCAATTTCATGATAAAGTTAAGAAATGTGTTATAACTTAATATTTTAGTGGAAATCTAGCAATGATGATGGAGACAACATGCATGAGAGATAAACCCGTGACAACGACGAGTCGCTGGTTTTTCTCTTGCCAATGGTTTTCTTATTGTATTTTGATCAACAAAATCATAATTACTGATGTGGCTAGTAAAAGCCACGTAGGGGTTAATGGCCAAAATTACCTAGCGACGAGAATCGTTAGAATAACAGTGGCCCCAAGGCGGCCCCAGTTCATAAACAGCTCCAGTTCCTAGATGGCTCTAAGGTGGCTCAAGTTCATAAGCGGTCCCAATGTAGCTTCAGCTCTTAGGTGGCTTCGATTCCTAAGTGGCCCCAAGGTGGCCCTAGTTCATAAGTGATCTCAAGATGGCTCTAGTTCATAAGCAGCTCCTAGGCAGCCCTAGTTCCTAGGCGGCCCTAAGCCTCATTTTATTCTATTTTATTTTATTTTTTAAAATTAACTTCAGCTTTCCAAGAAAGCCTTTGCTTCTAACAAGATCAGGCCCACTAGTCATCTCTGACTTATGCATGTATAATGAGATAAACTCCATCGGTTCTGGCACGAGCTTAAAAAGTCATCATCCATCATGAAGCATTAATGACTCTGATTCGATAAGCTCAAAAATCATCATCTATCATGAAGCATTAATGACTCTAATCCGATAAGCTCAAAAAGTCTCATCTGCTATGAAGTACCAATCACCAAGTTCTGATGAGACGAATCCAATCCCACTAGTTCTGACATTTCACTCACAAAAGTCATGGCTCATCATGAGATGCTAATCTTATCAAGCAAGCCACGCAGACTGAAAGTATTAACAAAAATAGATAAGAGGGACCCCGAACAAAGGTATGAACCCTTAAGCAAACACTTAGGTAGTGTTTGAAATAGGAGATAAGAGGGGATATCTAGGGGATATCCCCTCTTATTCCCAAAAGCCATAACTATAAGGGATAGCTAGGAATAAAGTTAACTAAAGGGATAATCCATGGTTAATCATGGTTAATCATGGGATATCTCCTCAATTTTTCCCTAGAGAATGCAGGAATAGCTGGTTATCCCTTCAAATAAAAGTAAAAAAAAGTTATCCCATGGATTTATCTTTTTGCATTTGATATGATCAATGGGATGTCAAGGGATATTCCTAGGGATAACCAGGAGATAAACTCTATTCCGTACACTTATCCATGGATAATATTTTTTCTATCAAACACTACCTTAGGTTGTGTTGATATGGGGAATAAGGAGGGATATCCCCTGGATATCCCCCTTATCCCCAAATGCTATAGTTAGAGGGGATAGGTCTGAAAAAGTTTAACCAGAGAGGATAATTCATGTTTTAACTATGGGTTATCCCCTGAACTTATTCTATAGGGAACCCAGGAACAACTAAAGTTATCCTTTGATGGCAGACTTGTAATTTTAAAAAGGTGCTTATTCCCTCAGCTATCCCTGAATAAATGCTATCTTGTACATTTATCCAGGGATAGCTTTTAGGAAGTCAAATACTACCTTAAAGAATTTTTTCATCCTCTTCCTAACGTTCATTCGAGCTTCTTCAAGCTCGCAGTTGTGATTCTGATCACTAACTTGAGCATCGAAAGATCCTTGCCGAAATATTCAGCCTTCAAAACTTCTTGTAGATATCAAAGCTAAAGCAAAATATTTTCACTAACGCTTAAAAATATCAGCTCAAAATAAGTAGGCACCAATCAATTATGACGAAGGTAATGTAGTTTTTCTCTTGCAACGTCAAAGCTTATAATGAAACTGAGCTCAACTTCTTGCTAAGAAACAAACGTCGTACTCCACTTGCCATGCGTGCAAATGCATTGAGAGAGAGAGAGAGAGAGAGGGAGAGAGAAAGATGTTCACTTTTGTCAGCTTATACATTAAGTTCTGAACTACGAAAATTGTGCATGACCCTAAGAGATGGAAATGATGCCAAAAGGCCACATACGAAGGATATGATTTCAAGAGAGGAAACCGATCATAACTGCTCCCCTGCGGTGCGATCTAGGCTGCTTGTCCTTGCACTCCAAAGTCCACTGATGCTGGCTCTCGACTGAACACCATGATGATAGCCTTTGCTCCTTTGCTCATGTGTTTATATCTGTTCATATCATCATCCTTCTGGACGATCACTGTGTGTATATCGTTCTTAATTCAAGACAAAGGCGAGTCAAAGACGTTTTGGAAAAAAGCTAAGGAATGCATGGGATGGGGAACCCTTGTCTTGTTTTCACCTCTTCTTTTATTTTGTTCGTGAGTACATCAATGCATGCATGATGAGCTTTTAAATGAAATTTGACTTGCAGACTATTATTTGTCTGGCTGACTGTTTGAGAGGTTAGAGCGGAGCAATAATAATAATAATAATAAGAAGAAGAAAAAAAAAAAAAGAGAGAGTAAGAAAAGTAAATATAAAGTAATTATTCTTCTTTTAATTTATATTAGAGAGAGAAGAAAGATTATAATTATGAAATTATTAATATATCTCTCACTATTAAATATAAAGAAATTTTTATTTACTAATGTAAAAAAGGTTTTTATATTGTTTCTCCCCCTTCTTTTAATAAACTAATCAAATATATTTAATATTATTTCTTATTAGTGTCAAACATCAAATAATACGAGAAACTTTCGATTTGAAGCCAATAGACCGAAAAAAAAAAAAAAGGAACCATGCAAGTTGTTGTAAAATAGGACACACTAATTTGCTGCATGGCACTGACTGAAAAAGAAATGTTGTAGAAAGTGAAAGAAGGGCAGCATAATCGTATGTTAAATTAAGCTTTATACACCAGAAAGGTAATCTTGAAATTTTAAAAAAATAATAAGAAAATAGGTGATATGACTTATCCCAGCGTCGTCAGAAAAGGTAACGGTAGCTACTGTCATTCCCCCACCCTCGGCACCCCCTCGGGGTCGAGGGAGATCATCATTTCTTAACCCCGAGACCCCCGTCGGTCTCGGGGTGCACTGTCATTCCCCCACCCCCGACACTCCTTCGGAATCGGAGGGGTCATCATTTCTAACCCCGAGACCCCCATCGGTCTCGGGGTGCACTGTCATTCCCCCACCCCGGCACTTCCTCGGGATCGGGGGGTCATCATTTCTTAACCCGAGACCCCCACCGGTCTCGGGGTGCAGTCATTCCTCCACCCCTGACGCTCCCTCGGGGTCGTCATTTCTTAACCCCGAGACCCCCACCGGTCTCGGGGTGCACTGTCATTCCCCCACCCCTGGCACCCCTCGGGGTCGGGGGTGGGGTCGTCATTTCTTAACCCCGAGACCCCCACCGGTCTCGGGGTGCACTGTCATTCCCCCACCCCCGGCCCCCCCCCTCGGGGTCGGGGGGCCTCGGGGTGCACAGTCATTCCCCACCCCCGGTACCCCTTCGGAGTCGGGGGGTGGGGTCATCAGCGGTCAACGTGCGACTCAACTGCCAAGGAAAATAGCAATATCAGTGGCACGGTGCTTACATATGATTTTCAGCGCATGGCCATACCTCGCCATGGTGTACCATTCGATACTTCCGTGATTGTGCCCATTACGAAGGGTCATACCTCATAATGATGTTTGGCGCGTTGCATGCCCCTGTGCATAACCATGCCTTGCCGCAGTGTACCATTCGATACTTCCGTGATTGTGCCCCGTTACGGAGGGCCATGCCTCATAACGGTGTTTGGCGCGTTGCATGCCCCTGTGCATCACCATGCCTCGCTGCAGTGTACGACTCGCTACCTCTAGCAATGGAGCCCAGTCATATCAACCGGCAACGGTACGATGGAGATCTTCCGAGGCCGCAAGTTAGGGTATTCGGACGGGTATAAAAAATACATACTCACACTGTAAGTGGGATCTGAACTCTAGTTTTTCTGAGCTTTCTTCCTCCCAGCAAAAACCCTAACCGCCCCAGCTCCTCTTCGCTGAAGCGGTTCTTTGTCTGAGCCCAAGCAACTGACTTGATCGTCGGAGGGTCCCCATCGGCGCCGCCGGTCCCCGGAAACTTTTCTTGCAGGACTTCGAGGAGGGAGACATCCGTCATCCCCGACGTTCGAGGAGGGTGTCTTGGCGCCATCAATAGATATTATAAAAAAAAAAAAAAACACACATCTCTTTTTCAGCTTCCTCTATTAGTTCTCAAATCAAGTGTATCGATTTTACTCTCTAATGGGAGGGTAATTGATCTTCTCAATTCTCCTTCTTATCTTTTCCTTCACTTTCAAACAGCCTGAGAGATTACATTTCCTCTCTTCTCAATATCTCTCATTTACCTCCTCTCAATCAGGTCCTAAAAGCAAAACAAAAATCATTTAATTCTTTAAAATATTTTTATTTCATTTTTTTTTCTTTTGATATCTAAAAAATATGTTTCACAAATAAAAAATTATTTTTTATAACACAATATAAACAATATCATAATAAAAATTTTAAAAAAATATCATTCACTCTTATATTTTTCAATACTCTTATGTTTGTTTTCGTTCTGCTTTATTTTTGATAAAAAATAATAGAAATATTTTTAAATTATTTTTAATTTTATAATATTTTTAAGTTATATTTTAAAAAAATATATTTTCATTATAATTACTAAATATATTTTTTATGAAAATAAAATAAAAATGGAATAATTCTAAGAAACCAAAACGTGATTCTTATGTCCCCTCCTTCGGTCGCGTGGCGACGAGAAGGTGGACTGGAGTGAATTCAGCATCTTAAAAATAATAAAATTCCGCCAATGCTGCTATAATTTAAATATTGTATTCTTTTGTCCCACATAGGCATGTGATACCCATGATGATGTTGACCAACCACCGTGGCCTACAAAGATCTCAAGAAGGATAAAGAGACGTGCTGGACTCATCACCGATCGAATAGGTGGAGGCAAATGGAAAAAGAATGAAAGAGGGAATATGTCGAAACAATTCAGAAATAGAAAGGGTAAGATCCATTCCAAGGTTTTAAATGTTTTAATAAAATTTATTAGACTCCAAGGAAAAGTCTTCATGCACCGTACCCATTGGCTGCGCCTGTGTAGACGCATGTGAAAGATGAGTCATGATCAATGGATCATGACACATTTCATAGGCACGCCCAAAATGTACCTTCATGCATGCAAAAGCGATGCACATAAAAGTTTCTCAAACTTCAAAGACTTAAGTCTAGCTTAAAGAAAATAAAAAAAGATGTATAAGAATCTAAATATTCTCTTCTTCTAAATATCTAAAATTAAACTAATCTAATTTTTTAATAAAAATACTTTTTAATATTATTATAATATCTTATTTTTTTTGGAAGCATCTATTATTTAAGAAGTTGTAAGAATGCTTATGCAATATAAAATACATCCTTAAAAATATATCTATACGGAGGAATGCCACTTTCTATACTTATTATGAAAAATTTTAGATAAAAATATAGTTTTAATCCTCAAACTTGCACTAAAAAATTATTTTAGCTCTCAAGCTTTTAGTTGCTATGGTTTAGATCAACACATCTTAAAAATATTATATTTTTAATATTATGCTATATGGAATCAATTAATATTAATAGAATAACTAGTATATCGCTCTACCAATCAATCTACATATTCGTATTATGATAACACTTTAGATAATATGATAACACTTTAGATAATACAGTAATTTTAGTTGATTCCATGCATTGAAATGTTAAAAGGAAAAATCTTACTGCACTACGTGCAGTGTAGAACAAGCGCACCGCATGTGGTGATTAACGCGCGGTGCATGCATGCGCATAAAATTTTTTTCACCTTTAGCATGTGTGCGCATATGCACCATGCGCGGTGCAACTTTTGCTGCACCACATGGGATACATCAAGACTTTTTATGTTAGAAATATAAGATTTTTAAAATATTAAAACTAAACCATAATAACAAAAGGTTTGAGAATTAAAATTATATTTTAATTAAAATTTAAAAAAATATCTTGAAAAAAATAAGTATACTACATAGTAGAACTAAGAGCGCAAGCACACACCAATGGCATATCAGCCAACAACTCAACTCAACTCAACTCATCTAAGCCTTTTTCAACTACATGGGGTCGGCTACATGAATTTGCTTCCTCCATTCTGTTCTATTTAGGACCAAGTCGACATTTAAATTATAAATAGTTATATCTTTTTTAATTATTTTTATCCATGTTAGTTTAGATCTACCTCTATCTCTATCCTTACTAAATCATTAAAAGATCACTCTTTCTAACTGAAGCATCTAAAAGTTTACGTTGTATATGTCCAAACTACCGTAATCAATTTTATTTTATTTTATTTTTAATTGGGGTACTCCTATCATTTCTCTTATATATTTATTTCTAATTCTATCTTTTAAAGTTTTATCACATATCCATCCTGTTATACTTAATTTATTCACATATTGTTTCAATATTATCCAACACTCTGTTCCATATAGCATACCTGACCTAATAGCAATAGACTGAAAAAAAAGGGACCATGCAAGTTGTTGTAAAATAGGACACACTAATTTGCTGCATGGCACTGAAAAAGAAATGTTGTAGAAAGTGAAAGAAGGGCAGCATAATCGTATGTTAAATTAAGCTTTATACACCAGAAAGGTAATCTTGAAATTTTTAAAAAATAATAAGAAAATAGGTATCATAGAAAAAAAACCACACATCTCTTTTTTCAGCTTCCTCTATTAGTTCTCAAATCAAGTATATCAATTTTTACTCTCTAATGGAGAATGGAGGGTAATTGTTCTTCTCAATTCCTTCTTATCTTTTCCTTCACTTTCAAACAGCCTTGAGAGATTACATTTCCTCTCTTCTCTTTCAATATCTCTCATATACCTCCTCTCAATCAGGTCCTAAAAGCAAAAACAAAAATCATTTAATTCTTTAAAAATATTTTTATTTCATTTTTTGTCTTTTTGATATCTAAAAATATGTTTCACAAATAAAAAATTATTTTTATAACACAATATAAACAATATCATAATAAAATTTTAAAAAAATATCATTCACTCTTATATTTTTCAATACTCTTGTTTGTTTTCGTTCTGCTTTATTTTTGATAAAAAATAATAGAAATATCTTTAAATTATTTTTAATTTTATAATTTTTAAGTTATATTTTTAAAAAATATATTTTCATTTATAATTACTAAATATATTTTTTATGAAAATAAAAATAAAATGGAATAATTCTAAGAAACCAAAACGTGATTCTTATGTCCCCTCCTTCGGTCGCGTGGCGACAAGAAGGTGGACTGGAGTGAATTCAGCATCTTAAATAATACCAAATTCCGCCAATACTGTTGGTTCAAGATCCATTCCAACGTTTTAAATGTTTTAATAAAAATTTATTAGACTCAAGGAAAAGTCTTCATGCACCGCACCCCACACCGCATGTGTAGACGCATGTGAAGATGAGTCATGATTCAATGGATCATGACATTTCATAATTCACGCCCAATGTGCATGAAAATTTCATGCATCAAAAGCGATGCACATAAAAGTTTCTCAAACTTCAAAGACTAAGTCTAGCTTAAAGAAAATAAAAGAAAGATGTATAAGAATCTAAATATCCTCTTCTTCTAAATATCTAAAATTAAACTAATCTAATTTTTTAATAAAAATACTTTTTAATATTATTATAATATCTTATTTGTTTTGGAAGCATCTATTATTTAAGAAGTTGTAAGAATGCTTATGCAATATAAAATACATCCTTAAAAATATATCTATACGGAGGAATGCCACTTTCTATACTTATTATGAAAAATTTTAGATAAAAATATAGTTTAAATCCTCAAACTTGCACTAAAAATTTATTTTAGCTCTCAAGCTTTTA